>CM060900.1:400471131-400861131 GCA_030762935.1 Hymenopus coronatus | reverse complement strand
GTATTACATACTCTAGTAGTTTACCTTACTTTACAGTTTTCTACTGTATTAATCCTATTGATGTAGTCCTTGTTGAGAAGAATCTTTTGAACAACATTTCCTCCATGAAATGCTGTTCAGCGTATCACGCCAGTCAGGGAAAAGGATCAGGTAGATGCGTTGCCTCCCACGCGCACGCCAGTCCCGTCAGACAATGTGCCCACGCAGTGGATATAACACACCAGAATACATCTTGCTTGACAAATTTAAGGTGATTTAAAGTGAACATTTTTCTTGACAGCCAAAGTTATTTCGTACTTTTAACTTTTTGAGAACCTATTAAATTACAATATGCAGCATTTTAGATGGTAATTATGAGTGAACGCACAAGGAAAAATACACCAAGTAAATGGGAGAAGGGTATGTACTACATGGTTGAAGCAAATCTGCGACGGAAACACATATTCTAGACAGAACGTTCCCCGTGCACCAAAAATGTAATCCAACCGTTGTACAGTCAAAAAATTGTTAGCAAGAGAAGTTTTACTGTAAAATAAAATATAATTAAAGAATGGGTGGAAACATTCTGCAAATATAACATTAAACATGTATAAGAAATGACGGTAAGGTAGCGCCGCGCAGTGGCTGAATGGTTTGATCACTTGCCTCTCACTTGCTCACTCCTAGGTGACGGTATATGGGATTTGTGGTGGACAAAGTGTAGCAGGGGGTTTTCTCCGGGTTTCCCCGCAATCGCAGAATGGGTATTTATTTCAACCAAAAATTCGATATTTCACCGGAAATGTGTTTTAGGAACCCCTGAATTAAAAAATAAAAAAATTTAGAACTAGATCCGAGTGTGCGTGTATGTATGCAGGAATGTGTTTCTGAGTCTGTATGTGTGTGTATGAGTGTGACTGTGGGCAGTGGACCCTAAAAAAGAAAAGTCATTTAAATACGAAGCTTGGTACTTAAGTTAACCACCTTCAAAGGATGTGACTGCAAGATTGTCAGGAAAATGTTTCACCCCAACTACACTTTACATGGAACATTGTCTAAAAATTTGATTTTCTCAAAAATAGATCTAGATATTTTGATTAAAATACCGCATATTTAAGATATTTTCCTGACAAATGAAACGTATATTTTGAATGTTTTGGTAATAGTCTCAGAAGATCTCTTTATTCTAGATGAGGTTTGAATAATTGGTAAACAAAAGCTTTCAACGCTAAAAATGTAAATCTCATTAAAGCAAATAAACTGTATTATATACCTTTTCCCGTAGGGTAAACCAATTCCAAGGTATTCCCTGCTATTGATTTCAATTTTTAAATGCTTAAACTTTTCTCAAACATGAAGACGTATTTCCTTTCATATTTCTTTTGTTTTACTCCTGGCCATTCCAAAAGAACATAAATTCGTGCCAATGGCATAGCGATAGCTTTTAGAACGTTTGATTCCCTTTGCGTTGTGTATTCTCTCATTTCCCTTCTACTTACAAGGAAGCAAATAATAAGACAATTTCTGCTAATATTTATCTCTATTAACATGATGTAAATAAAAGTATAATTTCTTGTAAGATAATAACTTGTTTCCAGAACAAGTGGAGAAAGTCATGTAAATGTATCACATTGCATTATATTTCTATCTGCTTAATTTTAATTGAAACAAAACTATGCACAACAGATTTCTTTATAGATGCAAAGGAACAGCTATAGTCAAATGCTTAAGAACTGGTAGCTGTATATTGGTCTTAATAATCCATGCTCTTTCCACACAATCGCGAGAAGCAACTAAAATTCAAAATACCCCTTTAAAGGAATGACTAACAATTGAACGATTCAAATCCTTAATAACGGTAAATTTGGGAACGGCTTGTGGCACAAAAAAGATATTTCGTGTATACTGTGTATCTTGAAAAGACTCACTTTCTTTGTGCAAAGCGTTTTCGCCTATCGCCTAACCTTTAACAGGTATAAAATATTTTACGCATTTCCTTCCAAATGAATAGAGTTCTGTAGGGTATTATCAAAAATTCAAAGTACGCATTTTGTCATTTAAATATCTCTGGCGGCACCATGGTGGTACCGCGTCAACCTACTATACATGTTAACCGCATACCAAGACGTTCTTCTACAATTGCTTTCCTTCTTTACATACACACACACACACACACACACACACACACACACACACACACAAAGAAGATGGAGCAGAGCTTAATGGGAATTTCGAGCTCATGTAGAAAAACACATTTTCCTGGGTGGTTATTAACTATTTATCTAAGTGTAAACCTTCAAATATTTTACAATTATTTTATGAAATCATGCCACATAATACACAGTGTTTATATTGGGAATGAAATACCAAACCGTCTGTGTCATGCCCAGGCCTCAACCCTTACTTGGTTCTATCACTTCCTTAATATTTGTCTTCCTGGCCCATTTACTTCGCGCCCGAGCTTGTATCCGACACAGTTTCTTACCTTAGTGTTTAAAGTCAGACTTTTGACATCAAACCGATACGAGATAGGCTCATCAGGGCTGATGTGGACCATTGTATCAAAGAATGCCTTCCAGGCACTCGAGTGAAATGTTTCCATGTTCACAACATTTCGACACTCGCCTAGGCCTTTGTTCATAGGGTAACGAATATGAATTAAAATCAATAAGAGATTGGCTCACTATGGCCTGATGCGAAGCAAAGATACGAGTTTCTGCCAACATTAACTGAAGAAAAGCACTATAAGAATCCACAGAAATGCCATGTTTCCGTACTTTCAGCTGTGCTAAGAGATCCAACAAACGCAAGAAGTAGTGGCTGGCCCCTTAGTCGGTAGAGCACCTGCCTGCTTTGCGAGAGGTCCCGGGTTTGATTCCCGGCTGGGGGATAGGTATTTTTCTCTACCTCAGATTATTCCGTATCCTCCTAGAATCTAGAAGTATGAATGCGAGTGTGGATGTATTTGTGACGTATGTGTGATCTAATGATTAAAAGTGAAGATGTATAGAAAAACCAGCGACATCAGTCCACGAGTCTCGATAGACAATTTGTTCTAAAGGGGAATGTCGCCGATAGGACAATGCAGCTAAAGGCAAAATATAACTGGAGCAATAAAAGCAGTGGAGAGGCTAGTGATTATTTGCCCTACCGAATAAGCTATGACATTGTTACTCCCTGTAAAACCCATATAACTGAAACCAACTCCTTGTGTATAATATTTAAATGGTGTATAGCCGTGGTACTCGATAACAAGTAATATACCAACCAGCAATGGAAAGGAAATTTTACCTTTATTGTACATTACGAAATGTTATTTCAATTTTCCTTTTCTTTGGGTTATCACGCAGCTGTTTTTGTATTACGTACTTGATTACACTGTATTTTTCTGGAATACAGTTTCGATATTCAACCATAGATTTGCCTGTAGGTGACAGATAAGGCTAAGCTTTACATGAACTATCAGGTTTACCAAGCACAATGCAAAGCTTGGTTTACGAGGTGATCAGCTCGCGTGCATACCGATTCATTCCTTTAAGAATTTGGTCACTTCAAGAAAATACCTGTGTTTACTTAATAGTAGAGTAATGTAGATATGCATGCTGTAATTCCACCTAGGAGGCGCTAAAACCGTTTTTGGTTAATCATAGATTCTAAACTGTCCATTTCACCCAATCTACACATATAATCAAAAGCATTGTCTGTCAGAAAATCCGAAACAAAAACTTATACTAGGACACCATCCCCGACGAATTGTTTGAAAGCTTGCTTGTGTTCTCCGATATTTATGTCTAAAAATTAATAGAATTGCTCCCAAGGTCTATCCATAATAAAAGGGACAATTTCACGAACATTTATGTATGAAAACCCAAATTTTAAAATTTTACATTGCTATTTACTTTATATCTTAAGAAATTCCGAACCGTTTGGAATTTGCTTTTACTCATGAGAACAACCGGAATTTGAATTTTTAGAAGCTATGGTTAATACATTTAAAACTCAAAATTATTTTAACACAGGAATATCCAAAATCTGTAGTAGTTTCAAACTTTTTCTTAAAATATATTTTTTCTAAAGCAAAACCTCCTAATATGCGCCAAGGATGTAGTTTCTTTGGAAATACATGTAAACAATAAAAGAGAAAAATATAGAAATCACATCCTTAAAATTTGAATCAATCTCATAAGTGTAAACTGAGAAGAGACTCCTTGGGGAGAGAAAGGGAAATACAGGTTCCGAAAAAGGCTCAGAAATCCCTAGTGTGCCTCTAACGGAGTCGTTCTTCTTTGTCTAGGGGTAACATGTTAGCCTCTAATTCCCAAGGTCCCGTAAAACATCCTTAAGCCTTATAAAAGAGCCTCTAAGCAAACTCGAGCGATCTTTCACGTCCAGTATAGAATGGGACGATGAGAGTTACAGCAGTTAAAGAGCGTCCTTAAATGAAAACTTAATTTTAATATTTTCCTTAACCAGACCTTCGAATAAGTGCTGTGGTAAACAAATTTAGAAATTGCTCTCAAGGTGGTAATAGAAATGCATTATATGACGCTATAAATATGGATTTTGTGGATTAGCAAAGTAAAAACTGAACATTTGGGCAATTCTTACTGTTCAAAACTCTTTAATTAGTCTAGAATTGCAAGGCCACACCCCCTTGCTATTTTAGGAGCAGATTCATCGGCGAGTGACGTAGGAGTTTCGGGTTATAGGTTGCGTCATATATGATAAATGATATATTTCCAGAATGAGATAAACTACTTCGAGAAAACAAGATTATCTAAATTTCTGGCGGGCCCCAAGAAATAGAATGGATACTACCATCAGTATCCAAATGAAAAAACCTTAGCTTGGAAAATATAACCAAGAATTCAGCCATAAAACTGTGAATGGTTTTGCTTTTGTAAACGACTTTCTTTCAGCACATTATATGATTTGAAGTGTGTGGAGTATAAATCAGTCAGAACAGAGAGTGGGTGTATTCAAGAAGCTTAATGGAGAAGAAACACGCATTATTATTTTCGCAGAGATAAAGCGTATACAGTACCCGCTTTACAGATGTACTGTGTGGAACAAAATCGAAACCAATGATTTAAAGGTACACGGAGCTAAATGGCACCACTGGCTGTAATTAACTCAGATAGTGCTTTCGTTATCTTAATATAATCGCATTCTTGTGTTTACAAACATGGTTGTGCAGCAACATGTTTTGCTGTGTTCCAGCTTCATTCACTTCAGGAAATTACTAATTTCCATCTAATATCAGGTTGACGATTGTGAGCATGCCGATTCTTGCGATGGCGACATAGCCGTGTATTTCTCACGCTTGCAGTAGACAAAACATGTGTTCTTTTTTATCTATATGTGAATAAGTGTTCCATTTTGTCCTTTCCGTGCAATTACGCTTCCACCAGTGTTTTCCCGTGCTTGTCGAGACAGAATACATTATGAAGTAAAAATGTTAGAAATAGGTAATTAGCAACAACACGATCGATCTGGTGCGAACCAAACGCCGCAAGTAGCCTTTGTGAATAAACAAGGAAGTGAGTTATTTCATGTTTTCGTGTTACAAATCTAAAGTTAAGTGATAAATATGCCACTCCCTTAGCACTGTAGGAACGCAAAATGATCTACAGATCCATTTCGAAACTATGGAGCGACTGTTTAACAAATTCAATAGATATACCATGTTTTATCATCTTAAATAAATGTCAGCACAGCTGCGTGCAATCAATGAGACAGTCAACACACGTAAATGGCGACGTTTCAACACCCTCCATGACTAAAACATTTGAAAGTTTATTTTTGTCTTTGCAAAGCTACATACTGGACAACATTCTGGATTCAATTAAGACAAGGATGCAGAGCAGTCACACTCAGTTCTTTAACGAGTTTGCGGTTTTTTTATGACAAGTGAATGGAAAGGCTTCCTTGCACTTCAACCCAAAGCGGACCCCAGGAGAAACGGATGAGGCGAAGGAACCACATCAGGCTGTAGACCATAAACAGACCGGACGACAGGGACACGCAGAGGTCTCTACGATTTCAAAGGGCAAGCATCTGTGCCATCTGTGTGGCACTGATCGACACTGTACAACTCCTTAGTCTGGAACTTGAAAGCGGAAGTTAAATGTTAGGACAGGAGGGAAATGAAATACATAGATGAGAAATCACCCCAGCATTCGCCTTTCCACACAAGAAAAGTCACGAAAAACCCATAGTCAAATAGTGGGCCCAAGAATCGAACCCATGACCCTCCGAATGCCAGCCTCATACTTTACCGTGGTTCCATCGTGCTCGGTAACTCCTAAATCTAACTCGAGCTTACTTGTTAGTAGCTTTTAATTGTTTATAGCTAGCCAAGTTTTCTAGAAATAATCTCCAGCATCCATTAAGTCGCCAAACCAACTCCGGGATCCACATTTTCTTTAAAACGGATGCATTCATCGTTTGTAGATCGTCCTACGCTTCTTTCTCTTTGATTTTATATTACGTACCCATTCTGGTATTCTATTTTTGTCTCCCACTCCTACTCAATTTTCCAGATTGTGTTGACAATCTCTAGACTTTCCTTATTATTGCTGTTAGCTTTGATTGTAATCGGGAGCCTTCTATTCTTTTGAGGAATCTCATTTCCGTCACGTATACCCTTCTTTTGTCACTTTCCCGAGGCAACAGCACTCTGAACGAAATAATCGATCCCCTAGTGCCTTACAAAACCTTATTACCCTTACATTCTTAGCCTTCCTTCTCTTTGTTGGTTTTTTAATCATATTATGCATACACCATTTAGCAAGATACTGGGTGAGAGTTATAATAAAAATAAAAGGTAAAATGGGATATGACGTTCAGCATGTATACAGGTTGATAGGGGTATAGGTGTTAGAGGACAATGTAATAAATGACGACGAATAATTATTGTAGACAAATAATTTTGTTCATTAAGAACAGAATGTCTACATCCAAGTGTGTATGTCACACACAAACCGTAGCTGTTTATTTTCCCCGAGAGCGCGGGGATAACGATTGTTGGGGTCATTTGCACGAAACTTATAACAAATGGAGTAATCAGTCACCGTTCCTACGTACCTAAAAATTAATGATTTAATTATTGAAAGTTACACTTGCATAGAGAAAGGATACAGGACGTTCAAATACGTTTAACTGAGAATATAATGCGTATCATTTTATCACTACTTACTTTAATGTGCAACCGAGTTCGAATGGTTTCAGTAAGGCTAATGATCCCTGGGCAAGCGTCTGGTACTGAAGTGTAAAGACGTGGATGCAAAATAGATAACCTGTACCAGGTGACACAACTGCTCCCATTTGATGCGTGCGGATATCCCTTCGTGCGTTAAAAGCGTTGCAGAACTCAACGGACTATCTCAAGTGGAAACCCGCCAGAACTGGCGAGAGCGACCTTCGTTTTATTCCTACAATTGAGCGCGACCAGCCAACCGTCTCCACCGATAAACAGGAGGGTGAAAATGAACGTCGCTCTCGCCACTTGGCGCTGGTGGGTTTTAATCTGAAATGGCCCCGTTGAATTCTGCAACTCTTTCAACGCACGAACGGATATCTGTGCACGTTAAATACGGGGCCGTTGGATCACTTGGTATTAACAGCTGTTGTTCATTTTGACCGTGCAGCTAATCCATTGAAATGTATACATATTAAGGTTTCACCAATTATCAAAATGGCTGTGCCTATACCCTTAACTTTTATGATAAAAAATTCAAATTTATTTTCTGGTTTTGTTTCATTACATTTTCTGTGGTCCTTGCATTAGTATTATTAAGAATTGTAATCAGAATATAGCAGTAATGTAGCTTCAAATCCATAAAAATGCATATTAATTCCATTATATTAAGCGGGAGACTAAATGACGAAACCGACAAAAATGTAATAATTTTAGTTTCTCTACAGTTTTATTAACTAGCAGGTCATGTGATTTTTTCTTTGCAAAATGTGCAAGCTTATTTCCTCCATCATTTTGATTTTTTGTGAAAAACGTTTTCTGGTGTGCACATATTGATATATAGGCTGTTAGTGAACTACACCACAATATTTCCATAGAATAAGGAGGTGTCTTAAACAAGTATTTGCGGTAGAAGACCTCTGGTCTGTCTGTTCAAATTTCCAAGTTATGAATATAAGTTTTTTAAAGTGCCATACTGCCACTGGCTGATGACGATACCATTCGAAAACACAACAAAAACGAAGGGTTGTTGGAGAGCGTACCTTTCTGCTGTAATGATTATGAAATTAACTTCACGCAGTAGCCAGGATTTCTTTTCGAGTTCGAATCTCTCCCCCAAGTAGCACTTCTCCGTATGCACTTAAAAGAAAGAAGCAAAACAACATTTAAATTCATCTCAAGAAAACAACTCATGACCTTCGAATCATCAGCTTTCCGTGTTACACATTAAGCCATAGAAGCAATTAAATAAATGCCTCTAGAGTAGGCTGCATAACACAAAAAGGAAGTGATTTCATGGACAGTGTCGCCCTGTCACGTGATATGTTCGAGATTTGAAAGAACTTTATGACAATAAATCTTGAGAACGCTATTCACGATTTGTTGAAAATCGATATTTCTAAGCTCGCGTATAGTTTTAAAGGCATTCCAAGTCAATTTTTTTAATCTGACTTTGATTTAAAATCGATTTATCTGTATTTGAAACAAATTTGTTTAACACCTTATAATTGCATTATGTTTAGCCGTGGACCATACATTTTCTATCTCAAATTACTTATATCACACACGCCTATAATCTCTTAAATTATTTCGGCGTAGTCAGATACACACAATATATGTATATATTTATATACACACATAACCCTTTTTCTTGGATACTATAGAAGATAGCGAAATTAAATTTAAGGATAATAAGATAACCTCTAAGTGCAATTGTATAGCAAATTTGGTACAAGGATAAGGATAATCGTTGGGGCAGAGCAGCGCACGTACGCCATTGTGACCCTTTGCCACTTACTTGTAAGGATAGAGGGGTCAGGGCAGAGATCTAGAGTGCGACATAAATACGGGCATAAATACGGACGCGGTACCTCACGTTTCCAGATCTATCGCATACGAAGCCGCCCGGGCCAACCAACAAGAACCGAACCTCCGAAGATCCCAAGTAAGGGCGCGAGTACCAAAGTGCTCGAAAGCGAGTTCTGACAATGTGGTCCCACAACGAAGCCAGGAAGGAACCTTTTCAGAGGGCGGGTCATCTACCAGCCGCAACCCGCCGAACAAGTCGCCTGGTCATTCAATCCTGAAACGGATTACAAGGAAGTGATAGGTATAAGAAATGATGGGGGAAATCGTGGTAGATCTACAACCCCAGCATTCGCCACTGACCGGGTCAACCATGAAAATCCACAGGATAGTGTGGGCGGCCGGCCTGGGTCGAACTGAGTACCTCCCTTGACGTTAGCGACCGATCGATTTCTTAGGTGTTACTAACCTGGAAGGAATGCATCTACATTCTGTAAAAAAGTTCAGATTGAGAGCCCTAAACAGTAAATTTTCAATATATCCTAAATCAGTAAACAGATGTTTGTGCTTAAGGGTCATAACATGTAGCGGGCGAGGGGGGGGGGTTATCCATAATTGGCAGATGCTATGTCTATACCTATAAATGCTTGAAATTGATCATATTTAAGGAGTTGACACTTAAGGTTACGATTCAACTTTATACCCCTAGTGTGGAACCCCAAGGACATTACAGATTTCCTCACAATTTACAAATTTTATTTCTACCACCTTTATAGCACTCACTGGTCCGACGTTCGATTCCCGTTGGACCAGCCACTCTAAATATGGTTTTTCTTCAGATTTTACCGGCTTGGTAGGCGAATGCTAGAACATTCCTCCTTCTACTACGATTTTCCTGTCCTCATCATTTCCTCTTGCCCGTTATAGGGTTTTATTCCTTGGGGCGGCGGTTGGTGTGTTGCGGTAGAACGGTGTAGTTTGCGCCTTGCAAAGACTTCTCCCTGGAGTTTGGGGGGGGGGACTACTGGGATCCTCTTCCTGGAATCTGTCTGGACTGTCATAGACATCCGGGTTTCGAATAGCTTAGGTAGAGCTGGCCGGCGTCAGAATTGGTGCCATGTTGGAATCGTTAGGGACTTCTGTTTTTAGCGCATATCGTCATCCGGAGCTGCTCATTCATTCCTCCAAAGCGTCCCCTAGGAAGCACAAAGGGCCCACAATGGCGCACTTAGGGCGCTGTGCTCCAGTTACTAGCGGCCTTTTGTCCGACTGTTCGGATGTTACACACATAGATCAAACAATGAAAATATCTGAGTAAGAAGATAAAAATAAGTTTGGTATAGGTGTTGTAAGTTAAGGATGTCGTATCATTTACGTCTGTAGCGCAAATACGAGGGCCGTTATTTTTTCAACCTTAGATAAGCTATAAATAAAAGACAAGTTCATAGAAAACAAGTATTTTATTAGTAAAATTTTTGTACACTTATGGTTACTTTTCATCATAATCACCGAAAAGATTGAGACATTTATCGTAAGTGTGCACAAGCTTTGCAGTACCCGCTTCAAAAAATGCTGCCACCAATGATTGCAAATAAACATTGACGTTGTTTTGAAGATCTTCGTTGGTTTGAAAGTGCTGTCCTCCTGGCAACGTCTTCAATTCAGGGAAAAAGTGAAAGTCGCTGAGTGCCAGGTCAGGACTGTACGGCGGATGATCGAAAATGTCCCATTGAAATTGTTCAAGGAGCCGATGGGTTATGCCAGGAGTGTGGACGACCGTTGTCATGGATGAACACAATTCCTGAAGTCAGTATCCCTCTTCGTTTGTTTTGAATGACTCTCCGCAAACGTCGTAAAGTTCGAAGATCTTCAAAA
Organism: Hymenopus coronatus; assembly: GCA_030762935.1. Lineage (NCBI taxonomy): Eukaryota > Metazoa > Arthropoda > Insecta > Mantodea > Hymenopodidae > Hymenopus > Hymenopus coronatus. Next base: position 400,850,273 of record CM060900.1, on the reverse strand, counting down.
CAACGTCAGTACTCATTTGAAATCATTGGCGGCACATTTTTTGAAGTGGGTATTGCAAAGCTTGTGCACAGGTACGATAAATGTCTCAATCTTTTCAGTGATTATGTTGAAAAGTAACCATAAGTGTACAAAACTTTTAGTAATAAAATAATTGTTTTCTATGAACTTGTATTTTATTTATAGCCTATCGGAGGTTGAAAAAAACGGCCCTCGTATATCCTACCTTACATTGCGGCCCGACTAGCCAAATAAGTTTGGGTTTTGTATATATAGGGTTGAAAATGAAAATATGGAGTTAAAAATATGGTTCGGGGTATTTCTCGAAGTTGTTAGTTAACTTATGATTTCGCTAAGCGCTATAGAATAACTGTACAATATTGGGTTGAGATAGGTTAAATAGTACATATTCTCACCTAGACGGCCCAGGTTCAATCCCAAGTGACCGCATGTGAGATTTTTGGTGGACAAAGCGGCGCATGGGCGGGTTTTCTCCGGGTTCTCCGGTTTCCTCCGCCATCACATTCCACCGCGGCTTCATCTTTATGTATCATCAATGTAATCGCCTGCGGTGCCAGAGCAGTAAATGCGGGCGTTAAACACTACTTACCAGTACAGATTTCTACTGAGGGTGGAAAACATGGTAGGAATAATTTTTAAAGTTGTAGTATAGTCTTATAGTATTCGAATTTCTATGGTACAATATTATGCTTAGATCTCAAACGGTATTTATTTGTATGTAAGGAATTGAAAAAGAGAGTAGCTGAAGTATTTGAAATTTGTAGGGCATGATATTTATCTATATTTTAAAACATGTGTAAAAATGGAAATTGCAGCAAAAATGCTCCCCGAAGCAATTATTTTATGATTCAGAGAGAAATCAGATGAATAAACACGTGAGACAACTTTCCCCTTCAATGTGATACTTTGTCTTCAGATTTTAAGTTTTTTAGTTACCACTGATATTTCCTATTGCTCCAATGAGTATACTGAAACAACGGCATGGGTTGCCGTCCGTCCGTTCGCAGAACCGCAGCCTGACATGCCCGGCTTGCTTAGCAATAGCGCGAATGGACAAGCCGGACAACCCTACTTCCCTGCAGGAAAGTAAAGCAATTCATAAATGATTTTAAAATTGATTTCAAGAGCAGTCCATTTTTGGAGCGTGAATTCCCGTGATTTTGACAATTGGAATCTTCGGAGCCTGGCTACGGGATCATTTAAGGGGGCCGACAAGTGCCGGCCAGGAATCTGAAAAGTGGGTGAGAAAAGTTAAAGCGTGTACTGAACGCAGTGAATAATTGTGCAGTTAACAATGTGCAGTCAGTCGTGAGTTGTGACTGAGTGATTCAGTTATCTTGTGCACAAAGTGGGTGGCAGCATTGCAAGTGTAAGGTGGTGTATTACGTTGAGTGCTTGGGGACGTATAAAAGTGAGTTTAGCGGAAACTATTGTTTTTCATTTGTTACCATATTATACAGAGTGGAAATGATATAGATAAAGTAATTCCTTATACCAAAGAGAGAAGAGAAATATATGAGCATATGGAAAGGTTGTGTCTACAATACCATAATGGAAACGATATGAAGAATTCAAGTGATATCTTAGTTCTTAAAATAGTTCTTAGCGAAATCTTTGGTGTTTAATAAAAGCAACAAAACGCGCCTGTTTAAGTGTTAATGAAACAATGAAGGAAAAACGTTTAACTGAAATTATTTTATGTTGTAATATGAAAACAAAATTAGTACAATACTTCTTAACTATATGATGCCAAATGCCCAGATGTGTATCGGAGCATTCGATGAGAAGAAACCAAACTGGGTATCTTAAGAAAATGCAGTAAAACAAACCATTAGTATATCTGGACTATGCCTGCAAATAAACATTTTATTTTAATTAAATATGTATTGAAAGGAAGTAAAAACTAGTATTGTTTTGATAATTGTATTTATATCGAAGATATGAAGGCGTGATCTTCACGTGCTACAGATCTCATAGCTCGAGCTCAGTACTTGGTATTTGCCTACTTTGTTTCTTTTTGGAATAATTGGATTTGTTTATATAGATATGTATATGCTTACTAGATTAAAAATAACAATTTTATAGTGCCTGTAATTGCCTTTTTCTTAATGCATCTTTTTCATTACTTCAAGCTATTGTGTCTCTGGAATCAGAATTTGTATCAAATTTTGCGAACCATTGGTGATTTTGTTATTGGCGCTTATTTATTAATGTAAAATAACCTACATAAGTACTGAATTAATTTTTGGCGCTGTGACCTAAAGAGCCTCTGTTGACAGTATACTCGAGGAAGATTATAATATCCGCATTCCTTTCCTAACGGCAGTGGTTGGATTGTTTCCTGTAAAATTAAAGCAATGGCTACTTAGCATAATAAAGGTATGGCAAATGGTCAGCTACAAAAGACTTGTGATTTGCACCTGGGAAATCCATCATTTTGATATTGACTCATCGCTTTGATCATTAACACGATGACTTTAATTTTTTCTACTTCCCGCGTGTGTGAAAAGATATTACTGATCAAAAAATACTAGACTTACACCATTCATTGCAAACGCAAACGCAAAAAACAAAAAACAAAAAAAGAACACGTTTTATAGTGTTTAACACCCATTACTACTACTATGGCACCGCAGGCGATGACACTTGGTGATACTTGGGACGAGATGGAGTACCGGTGGAAATGTGATGGGGGAAATCGGAGAAAACCCGACCCTGCGCTGCTTTGTCCACCACAAATATCACAAGTGGTCGCTTTGGATGAACTCGGGCGCCTAGGTGAGAGCCGAGTGGTCTAACCACTCTGCCACGGTGCGACTCATACAGCTGTTTAACATTAGTCTATAACAGACTCAATAATTATACAAATCAGCTTGTGAGTATAAACCATATTTAAGAAGGAAATTACCTTAAAGTGTTTGACACAAATAAATGCATACTAACTGAACACTGTAGATTTAAGCAAATAAGGTGTACAGTTTACGTCTATTAATACAACAGCGGAATGTAGAACGCTTCATCTCTAGAATATGGTTATTTGATATTTATATATTGCTATGGCATATCAAAATAGATGGTAAATGAATAAATTATTGTTCCTAATTCAATACTTATCTTAATTGATATAGCCTATATTGGTGCCGATTATGATCTTTTTGCCTATTTTATGTTTTTAGTGTCTATTGCGCCGAATCTAACCTTGACTGTTGACACATTACTCGACCGCTGTTGAGCCGCCGTAACCAGCGTAAAATAGCATTTATAAAAAAACAAAGGTGCTAGAATATGGTTACTTGAAATTTATATATTGTTATGACATGTCAAAATAGATTTTGAAATAGTAAATGAATAAATTATTTTTCCTAACTCAATACTTATCTTAATTGATATAGCCTATATTGGTGCCTATTATGAACTTGCATACCTAATTGGCTGCCTATTTCATGTTTTTAGTATCTATTGCGCCGAACCTAACCTTGACTGTGAGAAGTGTGCAAGTTGCACATTACTCGACCGCTGTTGAGACGCCGTAGTCAGCGTAAAATGGCATTTATAAAAAAACAAAGGTGCTAATTCTGCCTAAATACGGTGTTATGGGGAAAATTGAAGATAAAATAAAAACATGAAGATTGATGTCACAACGTGTGTTTTAGTAACACACGCCTTAGTTGTTCCACATGGGAATTATAATGCTAAGAAGATGCGAAAATGTCTTCTGCCTATGCTGAAATCACCTATTACACATTAAGAAGGTGTTATTATCTTTCACTCATCTTTGTACATAAAATCACTTCCCAAGCAGATGGTATATGTACACTTATTATCTCCTATTTTCACTAGTAGCACTATATATTGCCTTTGGTTAAGTCTTAACTTCTCATTGCTGCTTTGTTTGTTCAGCCTTCCTTTCTTCATAATTTTTGCGTTAAATGAAAGTTAGAAGGGAAACTTCTGCTCTTTTATCCCTGTCTCCCGACACACATAAGCTTTCACCTTTTGCTGTTTCTATGGACTTGTTTGAGAGATTTCCTAGAGCGCCTGTAAATACTTCTGAGACCACAAGCTTTATATATCACTAATGGGAAAGAATAAGGAAGGATTCTGTTCTTAAATATTATAGCTTTTTCCGCTATTGAGAACAAAACTGTAATTCACTCTGGCAGTAGCTATCGATTTTTAACCTACATGATTTGTAATTACATGAGTTGTAATTACATTCATATTTGAAAAGAAACGAAGAAATCCACGTCCGGTGTACCCAGAGTTAGTAAGGGCTTCTAACCTTTAAATACATTTTATTAGTTCATGTTAACCTCCTAAGTTAGGTTTAGAATTGCATATTCCTAGAGAATCTTATGCATTACCTTTAAGTTCTATGTAGTTTTATAACCCAGCGAAATAAAATAGGTTTGCATTCTTTGTGAAACCCCAATTAAGTATACGGAGTGCTTAATGAAGTATTATATTGAAATGTATGGTGAAGTAGTGGTTGCTCTACCATTTTCGTTATCTTTGAAAAAACAGTAATTTTTGTGAGAATTAATAAGTTTCAACCACGCGTTGAACTTTTATGCTCACCTGATAGAGACAGTTGTGGTATCGCCATGTTGGAGAAATGACCAATACTGTAGTCCGGTGTTAGTTTCCTATTATTGCAGGTGCAAGTAGAAGTAAGATTGATCTTAGAAACTGCGGTATCAAAAGTTTAAATTGATGTAATTTATTCTAACAAATAAATGTCGAAACAAAGCACACGTCATGCGTTTATTTCTCTACGCATAATACCAGTTGAGCATATGAGCAGGAGTACGTATAACGGAGAGCCCCCATTACTGGAGCAGAGAACCTCAAGAAGGCCAGAGTTTTTTTTTTTTTGTTTTATTCTAACATAACCACTATGAGAGAGGAATGAGGACTAGACCCGAAGGACGATAAGACCCGCGCGAACATGGGCACAAACATGTATAGGGTCCGTAACAGTTCCAGACTGAACACCTCCAGACTCCAACAATCCACACCTCCTAGCTTCAAGCCCCCGGAAATTTCTAAAGTCTACGGTGCCGGCAGAAAGCGAGGCCGTTCAGCAGATTAAACAAATGCCACGGAGAAAGCCTACCAAAGCGCATATATATCGCACAGCCGCAAAATACCGAATACCATCGCCTGGTCCTAGAACACTGAAACAATGAAAGGGAATAATGGGAACAGGAAATGAAAAGAAAATTCGTGATAGAAGAGAAGCCACCTCAGGATTCGCCTAACGCGGGAAACCACGAAAAAACTAATGGTCAAAGTGGTCAGCCTGATATAAATCGATCCCAGGCTCTCCAAAATACAAGTCTCCCACGTTACTGCGAGCGATTTTGCTCGGTTCAAGCATATGAGCCTTTTGTGTCTGTTATCTGTCGGCTTCCACATTCAATGCGTAAGCGCAAGCTTTTCAATGAAAGCAATTATTTGTGTTGTTGCTCCGTTCAAAATCAAAGCGAGGATTTCGGCCATAGTTCCTTTTATTAAATCGCTGGAACTGCACGAACCTATTGATTAAGGAATTAAACACTATTAACAAAAGCTGCATTACCATTTAGGACGTAATGCAGTCCCAGCCACCACTCTCAGAGTGAGGGAAACTTAACATACAGGCTGTTACCGAAATGAGTGCAGAGTATTCGTGTGGTGGTAGGGAACATCCATACAAGTATGATAATTTAATTGTAGGACAACAGTTGGATATGTAGCGTCTTATTTCAAAATTCAGTGCCATAACGGGGATTTGAGCCACCGATCTCTCGGTCTCTAGCCAGTTGCTCTATCTCTGAGCTACCGTGGCAACTTGCCGGTACGGCGTTAAATTTCTCAACTGACTCGCATGTTTCCTGGTAAACCACAAGATGTCCTCATATTATATTGAGACGACAAACTCCAATGGCGACTTACAATGTCGTAAGTACTTCAGGACCCAGGATTCATAGTATAGCAAACTATTGTGGACAATTGTGATAATTCAATTATTTTCTCACAGAAACCGTGTGTAGGACAGGAGTTGAAGAGGTAGAGTCAGACTGAACTAGAGACCGGAAGATCCGTGGTTCAAATCCCGGCTATGGCATTGTTTACCCATGAGGGTATTTTTAACAATAGAGGCACTCTGTGGGCACACGTTAACATTCATGCAGCACCAATTTGTGCATCTCAACACAGATTTGCAGTTAGTGTTAGGAAAGAAGTTGGACTCTCCCAGTCACTTCAAACTGAACAATTATGATTTTTCTTGTACTAGGAGCCAGATGGTTTTCTTTCTTGAAGTAGAGGCAGCATCGATAGGCGACCTCAATTCCTTGACGCAATTTAGCACACTTGTTAGCTTTTTAATCTTGCGGAGGATAGGTCAAGTGGTAACGTCTGTTACCCGTATTCGAGAGTAGGAACGGGTCCCATTCCTGTAACCGTCAACCTTCAACTCTGACTCATGGGATTTTCGGGTTTACCAGACCCTACAGGAAAATTCTGGCTCATCTTCTATCACGAATTTCCTGCCTATTTCCTGTACCCATCACTTCCTTGACATCTGTTTCATAGCTTTACAACTATGAAGTGATGAAGTTGTGCGGGTTGCAGCTGGGCGGTAACTTCTATTTAGCAAAAGCTTTTTCCTGGCGTTGTTGCAGGAACTTCCCATCCAGGATTTACCTCCGGAATCCTTAGGTGAGGCATTCCCTCGCAGTACCAGCGGGAGTTCAGTGGCTTGTGAGGATGCATTGAGTGAGGATGCATGCGTTCCATCTGGAAACGCTAGAGACTCCGTCCTAACCTGGGCCTGTCGTCTGAATCTGTTCGCTCTATGGATTTCTCCATTTATTCTTTCCTTCCATGGGGTCACGTAAATTGGAAAGGTTGACAATGTCATACATAGAGTCCTTTTCCCTAGTGGGTAGGGGCACAGTTTGCAATAATCGCAATTCTAATCACAAAAAAAAAATCCCCTTAAAATTTGCTTTGAACTTAAGAAAACGAGGTACATGAGTCTTAGGTAACGTTGAGGTTCGCGTTCGGGATATCCCGGGTTGTATTTCTGTGAGGCCCGCCATTCTGATAATGAGAATTTTCATGGTGTTTCCGGGTCGGTATGAGAATGCCAGGGTAGTTCATTTTCTAGCACCATTTTTCTGTCCATACTTTACTGTACCCGTGAATTACTTTTCATCCCTTTCAGGGTTGAAGGCGATGATGTGCAATGTATAGCGGCAAGACAACAGATTGTGCGTTTCGCAAAGTTTTCTATCTCTCTCTTTTCCAGAATGTTTGTTGGTCTGATAAGGCAAAACCACCTCGGTGTGGCTTGGGCTCGCGGTGCTAAGGTATGGTTAGCCGATGCCATCGTGACTTCATGAGAAGTTGATGCAAATAGCCCAAATATATCAAATTGTGTTTAATTGGCAGGGAACATAGGTTTGGGAATCTCTATTCTTTAAGGATTGTCATCAGTTTAAAGTAGACGAAAGTAGTTGAAAATAAATTGCCCAGACTGCTTTCTTCATTTTCTAGAGCTCTCTTATGGTCAGTCCATAATAGGTCTGAATACCTTAGAATGCTAACATCAGTAACAGGCTTCGCTCCTCCGAGCGGCTTGCCATCATTAAGAATTTTCCCTTGCAATTTTAATTTAAAACTTCTTAGCCCAGTCCCCTCTTCTTTTGTGCATGTATAGTGAATTCCAGTTGGTCTGTAATTACACCATCACTACAAGGTTCTTCTGCCATTACTGTATTTTATGATTTGTTATCCGCATCTCCTAAATACTATGTATCTATCTGACGTTCTCTGTCAGCAAATTTAAAAATGTCATTTTCACCATCAACTTTCATTCCTCCACCGACTCGGTGGAAATTGGCAATACAATTTTTTCATGTGCTTTTCTGCAGTTACAGAGTTCATTTTTATAGCCAGATCCCCAACATTACCTCTGTCTGTAGTAGTTGCTATTACTACTCCAGTTTATGGATAATATTTTTGGTATGGGATATCCAAGGCTATTGTTAATTACTTCTACAGCTTTATTACATTCTACAGCTTCTTCAATGACTTCTTTCATGCTTTTCCATACACACATTTTGACTGCTGAACCAAGTACATTTACACACATGTAAAAATTTGCTGGAGGTTTGGGAAGATTTACGATACAGCATAAAATATTTTCTGAAGTCTGTCCTTTACCCATCTCTCTGAGTCCATACACTAAACGCAGGTCGATGTAATGCAGATTCACTGTGTTCCCTTTACCAAGAGACTCTTTCACTCCTCAATTCATTTACAAAACGCACGCTTATATATTACTAGTCACTGTTAGGTGCTATTGAAGTGAAGCCTAGCATAGTAGTGAACAGTATAACATTGAACGCTCATATTGTTGAGTACAATGTGCCATGTAATGGATAGTTTCTTATTGTGCACCAGTACTCATTAGTTGAGAGAGAGAGAGCATCCTGGGTGGCTCGGGTAAATATTGAACAACAGTTTGGGTGCGAGGGCTTCATGTCCTCGTGAGTGGCTATTTCTGCACAACTGCAACAGCATACTTCTTGTGTACTCATTCTTACCTATGCTGAAACTTGGTAGTTCGCGCTCCGTGTTATAATCAGTGGAGGCAGAAAAGCTATGCACTAATATGTAATCCCTTTAGTATTTATGCATTTAAAGCTTCATTAATATGCATATAAGGTCGTCTCCTAAGCGCGGTAGTAGCGCAGCTGTTTGCCAAGCGGGAAACCTGGGTTCGATTCCCAGTACTGGCGTGGTGATTTTTCCCCCGCTGGGAGACCTGGACTGGGGTGCACTCAGCCTCGTGAGGTTCCTGGGGGCCAGTTGAGGAGCTACTTAATGGAGAAGTAGCGGCTCCAGGTCATGAGGACCGCATTAACCGGCCGGGAGGGATTCGAGGTGCTGACCACGTCTCACCCTCCAATACTGCACCCTACCCATGACGTCTGTCACGGACCGAGAGGGGGACTCAGCGGCCGGGCGGTAGGCCAAGGTTCCTTGTGAGCTGTCGTGCCATGAATTTTAGTTAATATGCATATAAATATGCCCATTAAAAGTATTGAAAAACCATATTGACATAAAAAGCTAACTCAATTTATTTAATGTTTCTGTGAATAAAACTACTGCTGCGAAAGCTGTACGACTTATTTAGTATTAAGTTTTTCTTCAGTATTAATATTTTAGTAATAAATATTACGCCTTTAGAAATGTTAAGGGATAAAGGGAATAACATTTATATTAAATATATCATTAGGTATAAGTATAACCACCAACTTCAGCTAAAATCCGAGTACTGCTCAAAAGCCACCGTAATAACCTGAGGGAACGACTACGACCAGATATTGGGAGGTTTCACTGAAGTGAGGTGAGCCATTAATTATGTTGCGCATGAATTAAAATCAATGTTGCCAAATTTCTAGACTGACTGAATAATACATGTTATATGGAAATATCGTATATTTGTAAATAAATTCAAGGTAAGATAAATGCCTAAAAAGAATATGTAAACAATGTATGGCGGGGCCATGGCTGGGTGGTTAGACCGTTCACCTTTCATCAAAGTGGCGCGATTTGCATCTCAGGGGACCACGTGTGAGATTTGTGGTGTACAAAGAGTCGTATGGGCGGGTTTTCTCCGGGTTCTCTTCCCCCCACAATTCACTCACCACTAGCTCGATCATCAGCTCTCCTTTCATCCATTTCACCGTCATTCCATAACTTCTATCTCATTTCATACCAAGCATCGAGCTGATCACGTATCCTCCCAACTGTCTCTGATCCAGGTTCCAATTGCTCGTCAACAGGCAACTGATCCAAGGCGCTGGTTTAAGTCCTCCAAACGAAGAGGGTAAACAGCTATAAGAGAAGAAGCTATAGATTTAAAAAAAAGTAATATGTAGCATAATTTACAAACCGCTGATATATTATACTTATTAAGAAACCGGGAAAGTTGTACATTATATGCAACATAAAATATTGTTTATATCGTTGGAAATTTAATAACTAACTCATACTAAGTGAACATACTTGCTAGCAGTAGAGAGGAAATATGTATTTGCATTAAAATCCTGTGTATAGTGATTAGTTCTTCACTCCTGTAACCATGGAGGGCCACAATACGGAAATAAGGAATTAATTGATATGCTATTAGACATCCATGAGCACTTTAAAGCAAAATATTTCCGGGTAGACGACACCCAACTCCTAGTCCTTTCATTATTAGGAACGACCGTGGACTCGTGGTCATCTGTTTGCATGTGCGGCAGAAAGGTTCTGTGATTATTATCTGCCGCAAGAGAAGCTGTTGCTGCAAATCCTTAGACCACTGCAGACTTTTTGCAAATGACCTAGTGATGGGCACTATTGAATGTTTAAGACAATCAAATATAATACGAAAATGAGAAATGACTATAGAATGAAAAAATGGTTTCTTCATTCGGATTTAAAATGTTACTATCTGCTTTGCATTCAGATTTAAAATTTCCTTATAATAATCGTTCTAGCACTCAAGTAATAAAAATTCGGCATAACTGCACGTTATGTTGTAATACCAAAACGTTTGTAAAAATTGCTTGAAATTATTTTCTAGTAATTACTGGAATTTAATTCTGTTAATACCGACATGTTAAAGTATAGCTTTTTACTCTGAAATTGAGCTCTGTATTTTCTTGAAAATATATTCCGTATATAGCACTCTGAATATTAACATGCGGCTTCTTTTGCTGCTCGGGAGCTCTTCAAGTGCTTTTAACTCCACGTGGAGTGAAAATTTGTGCTTCATGGGCTGAAGTGACGCGCTTATTGCTTAGATGTGAAACATCAGCACGCATTGTCTATTCTCAGAAGTTGCCCATTGCTTGCAATGAGAAGAATGTTCAGGCTGCATTACTGTTTATGGAAGCTATTTTAGGGAATTGCTTGCTGCAATCAGAGGTATGGAATAAAGATGTATGACACTAGTTTCTGTCCTAAATGGATATTAAACCGCTATCACCAAATATGTGCCTGGATAAACTGGAAAGAGCCTTTGTCACAAAATGTAAAACCCAAGGCAGGAACCTGCGTCTTCCAGATGTTAACAATACGCTACAGGGCTAAAGTTCTACTCGAAAAATTATGTAAAGTGACAGGAGGAACATTTTTGTGTCAGAAAAATGTTGTTATCAAAATAAAAACAGCCGTTAAAATACTGAGTAATATTTCATGATCGACTGACTATAAATAATAAACAATAACGGTTGAAAATGAATACACTTAAAACTACCAATTTTTAATCTTCATTATGCTATTGAACCATTTTGGTACATAGTTTTGCATTTTAGTGTGTATTTTCAATCTTTCCACTGCCTAAGTGTATACATTCATGATCTGTAGTGCATATAAATCCGCCTCTAATAATAACTTTAAAGCTGAAACATAAAAGCATACTGAAAATAAAGAAGGAAGCAGGACAGGAGTACCACAATAAGGGCGGCAATGCAATTGTATAGTGTTCTGAACATTAAAAATGTTATAAGAAACCACAGCGTCAATATTAGCCATTTGTTTTACAGAAGAAGGTTACATTTATATAACCTGACGGGCCATGTCTCTCCAGATAAGGATATCCTCTGTGCAATACGGAACCAAATAGACACTTTCCGCTCTGGGAATTTTAGTGCAAGCGTTTTAGAAGATATAAGGATTAAGTCATTAAAAACAATTCACCTGTAAAGTATGATGTAACGTGCAGCGATAACTGCGTTCCACGAAGCAAAACTCAAATGATGTGGCAACGAAAGATGTACTCAGAGGTACTGTTACTGATGCCATCATCTTGATGTATTCAACTGCTTGACATTTGTCATTAGGAGGTAAATAGTTAAATAGAGGGCAGTATGTTCACTAGCGAACTTTATTCTCTTAGTTTTACTCGCATTCTGCTGCCAGGAAACAGAAACAATCCCCTTAATGTAATTCAGTTGCAAAGAAATCCTATTAAAGACTTCTAGAAAAGTAGTAAATTTCTACATTTTAGTAAGCCACTCTGATTTGTCCAGCTTCTCTGTAGTCACTCTTTACTTTCTCTTTGAGCATAGTGTTGCAACAAACCAGCACTCCTATCAGTCTCTGGAATGCACAAAACAGGGCACTTTCTCTCGCTCTATTGCTCAGAGAATTCTCTGAGCAAGTACGTCACCTCAACAACCTCCTTTCGCGGCAAATACGCTCCTCGTTATATACATAGGATCATCGAGAAACGCCTTATTCGCCGGAGGGGGCATATTCATTTGCGCCACTCTTTATCAAGTAGCCTATTAGGTCCAATCATGTGCCAGCTAGCACTGAAGATAATGCCCGCTGGAGCTTGCCTTTGTCAAAGCATTCTTCTGTCAGATTTCTCAGCTGAAGTTCACACAAAGACTGGTCGAAGTAGAGAAGTTAAGTAATTTTTATTCCATGTGATTTACTGTGAACGTGCATGTATTAAATGTTACCTTAATCCTTCCATACAAAATTCCATTGCAGAAAAGCAAGTCTAAACTGAGAAATACAGGATGAAATGCTAGTACATGACCCAAAGTATTTTGAGGTGGTAATGAAAATAAAATCAATGACATGTCGAGCATAAATATCATCCATGTAATTAATTCAATATGTATTATTTATATCAAACGTTACGATGCTTATGAGCCACTGATACATAAACTTTGATAAATGCGAAAAAATATGTCATTTTATTTGGTATTTCAAATGTAGTAAATACCCTCTTCAAACTTATTCCACAGGAAATCCACTTGAATTATAGTATTTCTAAAAATGCAATATTAATAGAACCTTTATCTCTGAAGTAATAGATAATTTTGAGTTCAAAAAGATTTTATATGAAAAAAGAAGGTAGTAATTTCTTCAGCCAGTCAAAATTTGCCTATTTTTAGTACCAAAGGTGACAGGGTTTTAAGCACTTGGAGGTTGAAATAGTTTTATATGCAGGACTAGGTAAATGTTTTAATCAGACTTTCTTTAAATTTATGTGAGCAGATAGAATCTTTTAACGTTACGGATAACTAGCAAACACTATGCAAAGGTCTGTACTGGTGTGCATTCGACTTGGCAGCGCTGTTGTGGCTGTTCCATCTGACGTGTTGTGTGTCAAGAGTTTAAAAGTAAATTCACTTTCGTAATAACAAAATACCGTTGGGTTATACATATTACAGCTCTCTGCTATGTCTATCAGATAAAAGTCAAATTAAATTCAGAATACAAGCAAAGCTGTGTGCACAGTAAAAGTCATTGCCGTAGAGTTCTCTGAAAAAGACAAGGGTGTACATATTACTTTATTCTCTTAGTGTACATCAATGTAATATACATATTGTAGGCCATAATATAAGAAATTATGCTGCATTACAAATTGATCATTCATTCTCTCAACGTTGTCGAAATTCCATTGTTCTGAAGAAATATTAGTTTTTTGTGGATAGACGGATAGACCAATTGAATAGACAGCCGAGTATGGGTTAAGACTACCTAGAGAATTTAGATATACAAAATGCGGGTTTCTGTTGCAAATGCATTCTGGGCGCAATGGTTCAAAACATTGACCTAAAATTATGCAAATATAGTGAAAATTATAAAATTATAATTTTACATATATTAAAATAAATGTCGACAGAGTGAGGGTTAGGATTAGCTAAAGGCAGATGGAGGGTCAATAACTGGCCCATAGCGTCGCACGTAGGCCATAATAATAGTGTTTTTTGTGCTTCCAAGTGATCCCTAGAAGAAACATACGGACAGATCTGAAGAGGAATCAGATCCAGATGACGATGTGCACTAGCAAGGTCCGGGTCCTTACCACTAATTATTGACACTGGCCAACCTGCCTTAGCCACTGTTAACCTGGTGGTGCCGTTCTGAAGCGAGTCTCTCGGACGAAAGGGCTCAAGCCGGTCGGCCAATAGCCAGGGAGGAATCTGTACCCAACGCAAATTTCACCGTCCCTCCGCAACTCGCCGTGTTCCATTGCCTGGTCCTAAAAGCCCTGAAACGTATGAGATAATGCAGACTAAAGGAAATTGTAGGTAGAGGAAATGATGCACAATAAATTCGTGATACAAGGGGAACCACTGCCAAGATTTACCTGCCGAATTGGGGAAACTACGGGGAAAAAAATCCATGGTCACCAGAGTGGTCGGACCGTCAGAAAATATTTCGAGATCTCCCTCCCGAATGGTGCTTCACACATTACTGTGGAGTCATCTCGTGACATAGTAGGAATTACAAAACATTTACTGCCAAAGCTTTCCACCATTTTTACAGCTGTATCTCGTTCAAGATTGGTGTTCGTAATACAAAAGTGTGAAATTATAGCGTACCTTAACTCTACTCTTATTTTCTTGCATATTCATAGACAAGTACTGGTATTAAATCCGAAATGTTAGCACATTAACATCAACTCAGACATCTCGAGAACAAATCTAGTCACAGAATAAAGTAATCCTGTGTCTCTACAGGTAGGGTGATCCAATAACATTAATATTACATTTACTGTGTGACGAATAGACTACGAGCTGCATGTAAGAAAGTAAGTTCAAATAATTCGAATAAAACCAGGCAGTTCATAGTTTCCAAGCTGTAACATTAAACACTCGTTAAATAAAATTCGTTTAGACAAATCAATCACCAACATGCTGTATATAAATTAAAAAGGAAAAATTTACTACGGTTATTTTTCATTATTCATCGCCCTCCTTCAAGGTTCAAGTGCCACCATGATTGGACCACCAACATCACCACCACCTCCACTGCCACTTTCCCATATATGCTCCTCGTATGGAGGACACGTATCCTCTCCCAGGACTTGCAAGCCAGAGCCTGGTGTCAAATGCCTCTTGAGGAGCAGACGGACTCGGATGGGTGATCAGTCCGATCCTGGTATGAGGGTGAGGACGAAGGAGCTATGGAATGACGGTGAAATGGATGAAAGGTGATTATGGAGTAGGTGGTGAAATACATGGCGAAGGAAACCTCGGCACCATAAGAAAACCCGCCTAGACACCACTATTTCCACCACAGATCCCACACAATGTGGACACATTACTTAAGAGAGAAAATGTACACTCTCGCTTGTTGAGAAATTATAGGGGAAATAAGTGAAAAACAATATTGACACTTACCTCGGTAGACATTATGAGACACATGTGAGTTAAAATGTGGCAAATTTTTCCTTCATTCAGCCCATATAATTTTAAGCAGTCATTTGCAAAGAATGCATAGAAACGCGCCAATCAATCTAGTTGTCAACATAATAGCTAGTAGAGAAGTCTGCAACAAATTATTGTTAAAAAGCATATTCTTCTATTTACTTCATGTAATCGAGATAAAATTAGCAGAAATGGTCATATTACTTCCTTTCTCGTAAGTAGAAGGTAAATAAGGGAGTACCATAGGCTAAAGCGATAGTCAAATCGCTTAAAAGCTGGTTGCTATGTGATTGAAGTCTCTTTATTTGTATGGCCAGGTATTGACAAATTCCCGTAAGAGAAAAGTATAAGTATTTTAAAACTGAAACCAATAACAAGGAATGTCTCAAAAAGGGTCAACTTCACAAAAAAAAAAAAAAGCCACATAACATAAATTATGTATTTTAACGATCTCTACATTCTATGTTAAGTAAGTTTTTGTCTACCCCTTACGGTTTACCAGTTATGCGAAATTCCGAAAAATTCATCCAAAATAAAGATGCCTCTAGAGACTATTCCCAGAAAATTCAAGATAGACATTTTGCTTGTCACGTAAATATCATTAATATACGATATTTAAATCAAAATCATTACAGCCATTTTTGAAAACTTTTTTCATGTAAAGGGTAGTTACGGTGGGGTAGGAGTGCTTTTGAAAATCTTCATGTTGCATCCTTGGAAGATACTGAACTAAAATACTCGTGTCGCATCCTTGGAAGACACTGAACATAAATGTCAAGTTTGCTATTTAACGGACTTTCGTTTTTGGGCTACACTGCCCACAAACAGACACACATACACACACACCACACAAACTGATACACGGATATTTTTCTAAAAATGCTCCTTGCTGGGATTCAGGGAAACTCAAAACATATATTTCCAGTGAAATCCCGGTATCGAATTTTGGGTGCAATACAGTACCTTCTCTATACACTACGTACATAGTGCGTGTAGAGAAATTAAAAATAAAACTCGAATTTAATATGAAACGCATGGTGAAAATGTTAACCTTTGCATGCTATTTCTTGAGTACACCTCTCCACAATCAAATATTAACTTTTGTGTAATGTTAAATCCCCTCATACAAAAATAATAAAAGGAATAACACATTTAACTTTCAAAAACGCATACCTACGTTTGTTCTACAGAAGAGGCTATTTAGACCTTGTTAATCGCCAGAAAACGTGCATCAAAATCTGAAGGGAAAAAGGCCGCCCCGTGGCCGAGTGGTTAGATCACTCGCCTCTCACCTAGACGGGTCGATCCCAAGCGACCACACGTAAGATTTGTGATGGACAAAGCTGAGCTGGGGCAGGTTTTCTCCTGGTTCTCCGGTTTCCCCATGCCATCGCATTCCTTCGGTGCTCCATTTAGATTCATGTATCATCAGTGTCATCGCCTGCGGTGCCATAAGTAGTTAAACACTACCAAAAAAAAAATGAAGGGGAAAAAAACTTAACAAGAATTGCTCAATGGAAAGCAAAAATACAATAAAGCAAAACTGTGACAAAATAGCAATTTGCAGACAACCTTGACACCTGCGTTTACACATCTGGTTTAATAATTTCATTGATTAGATCAAAAGTGCATTTGAATTCTAATTCTGCATTACGGTACAGAGTTTTTAATTAAACTTTTTAAAAAGTGACTTTTAAGAAAATTTGTCAAAAATATAGTATCCAGTATCCTCAAACGAAGATAAATAGAATCCGAGAAAATCCTTGGGAGGAAAAGGTGCGCGGATGAAATGCAGTATTGGATACCGGAGAGAGAGAAAAGGTAAATGAAAACAGGTTAGCATAAACACATAACGTACGGGCAGAAAATAGTCTTAACATCAAACCTTGTCGTGATTGACAAAGAAAGATCAGATTCAGAATATGTATTGTAAATAAAGACCTGCTACTTGTTTGTAACAAATAATAACTATTAGATCTATTTACGAGGTACCAAATATTAGCAGGACTCGAAACAGTGTGATGTGTCTCCATAGTATCAAGGAGGCTCGCAATCGGGCGGTTTTGAGTTCGATTCCTGTGGCCGGACACAATGACCATGGATTTTTCGTGATTTTCTCTGGTTGGCATGTCAACAAGTTTCTCTTTATCACACATTTCCATTACCACATTTGCTGTGATTTTGTTTCCCTTTTCAATTTCAGGAAGATATGAAAGCTATGCATTTTCCATCAGTATCGGACAGATGGTCCAGATGCTTATTCGTTGGATACTTCTCGGGTCCTCTCAGTTGGCAACCTTCTCACAGGTGGGTCGAGTTATCCCATGTTCCGCCAGAGGGAATTCTCTCTGAGCATCCTGCCAATGTGACCGTGTCATTCGAGCATGTAATTGTTAAGAACTTCTGCGCATCTCTGTTGACTGATCTTCCTGCGCCTATAGCCTGCTGCGGTTCCCTCACCTCATTTATTCCCCCTGTTGGGCGGTAAGCCCAAAATATCCATTTTGGTCAAGGTGCGCGGTGTCCCCTGCGTTTCCTGGACATCAAATTTGGCGGTTTTTAATGAAAATAGATTCCAATATCGTACCTGGCTCTGATATATATATATATATATTTATTTATTTACATGATACATGATATGAGGTAATAATTGGGAAAGGAAATTTCCAATGGAAGAAAACATTCCAAGTCTAAGTCCAGTGCACGAGTGCGCAACTCACCATACTGAGGGGAAATATCTCAGTCCTCCTTCCAGTGCTGTGGCGTATTGAAGCCTCCACTACTTTATCAGGGTCGAACTGTGTGCATTTTCTTTGTACAGCAAACGCTTATTTGTGTACTAAACCGTGAAGATATCGCCGACATTTGCTATTTACCTTGTGTGAAGGGCATTTTGTTTACTACTCCGTGATGACGATTGCATGCGTTTGATCTCACTAATGCCTAAATGTCAGAGGAGAAAGACGTTGTACATAACAAATTTAATGCACCTAAATATTTGTCAATTAATATAGAATGTACATTACCTTTTGGTAAATCCATTTTCGAAAAAGTTGCTTCACCTAAATACGAGTACGTTGTGTCGAAAATTGAATATTTAAAGCTTTGGGATTTATGCCGTTTAAAATTTGATTTGTCACGCCCATTTTTGAAATGCTTATTATTTGCTGTATGTCTGAGGAAACTTTGAAAGTGTAACTAGGTTTTCTCTCTGATTTCAAAGTGACAGGCATACGTCATTACATCACAGCACAGGATGCAGCTAATGAGTTGCATAGGCGAGTCATATTGAGCGAAATTTTAACGGAACTTATTTTAAAAATATATCTTTCTAAAGTCTATTCCAATTTTTCAGCCACTACAAAGGGATCAAGTCTGAAATTTGCCATGTTAATAAAAGACTGCTTGTCTCATTGAACTGGAAGTGCATATGTTTTTAGTACTGTAGATTTAAATTTTTATACAGCTTCTCTTAAGATTTTAACCAGAATTTTGAATTCGATTACATCACAGAAAGAAACATGGATAGAAAAACTTTGTTTTAGCTATATTAACCGTTTAATTATTTTGCGTCAGTAGAATAAATAAGTACAACCTAAGATATATTAGAAATCCTACGTGCCTGCTTCGAGTATTTGCTGGGAAACAAACAGAAAGCATTTAAATGTTTCTCTCGTTTCATCTGAGTAGTTTCAGAGCCTAACATTTATTTCCAGACTGACCACTTCACAAATGAATAAGAAATTTCATATAGTTAAAGCCGTATGTAGAATTTTAGAGTAAGCTTCACTCTCATTTATCCGTTATACCCATAAATATGCATGTTCACGTAGGCCATATACTTCCCACTCACTTTAAAGTGTCATTATATTTTTAAAGCCATCTGAAGTGTTGTATTCAAATGATTTCTCTACTCACTCTTCCTCTTCTCACTCACTCCCACTCTATTTTTTAAAAAGCGTATTCTTCTATTTCTTCACCTTTGGTACCATATGTAGTAAGCACAGCCGTTAAATACAACTACATAAACAAACTACTAAACACGTAAACAAATAAACAAATATCCTATTTTGTTGCCATGAATACACTTCTATTACACTTTTACCATTTCGCTATAGCTATAAGAGGACAAGAGTAGCATAAAACAATAATCGGAAAGCTAAGTGGTGGTCTTGAAATTCCATGCTCGTTGCATGAGAACGACAAAATATGAATAGCCACTTACCACCTGAAAAGTATTTCAAAATTCAAACCATTAACAAAGAATATCTCTGAAATTTTTAACACCGAAGATATTTATTTTGACAATAATTAATTGCTTTAAAGAGATCTAGAATCTATGTGTACAGTATAAAGATTTCTATGTCTTGCGATCTACCAGCTATACAAAATAATGCCAAATGCAAAGGACTTCGCAGACTATTTGCATAAAATTAAAAATATATTTAACTCGTTGGGTGATGCAAATATGTTAAACATGTGGTATAGCAATAAACGTCATTATAGAAATATTTGCAAAAATAAAAATATACATGGTTTTAAGTTATAGCAGCTGATATTTTGAAGTGTTACCTTAATATTTATCCACTCCAGCGTGTTTTTTGTTTATTCGCTTTGTCCAAAATTTTTTACACAGACACAAGACATAATTTACTGCCTACTGTTTTCTGCGTGGTCGTAACTGCGCTGCGAAATTAATAATGTCTCTCAATGCATACTATCCGCTTTACTTCCACTCGTTCACACATCAATACCTGATTCTAATCCAGGCAGTCTGGAGTCATTAGCCATGCAGAAAGCATTGGAACTCCATAAACTATTAAAATAAGCAATGAATTTCAGACATGGTAAAGAGACACGCGCAAGTTCCTACACTTTCTGGCTCAAAAACCCATTCCATTACTGTAGCTGCCCATAGAGGGCGTGAATCGATCGACCATCCAACCAGGCAGCCCTCTAAGGGTCTTGATGAATTACTGGAGCAGAAAAACATGAACCTATAACTTAAAGGACATTGAGAGTGAAATGTTTACTACAGTCACCAAAAATCTGACATTTTTATAGCAGATAATTGTTGGAACCTTTCGGCGTCTATGAGGAATCAACATTTAGCTGTCCATCCCGTTGCTTCAGGCTCTACAACCATTTAGATATCCTACTGTTTCCTAGCCTACTATGTAATTCATAAAACATGTTTTTCTCAAAACTACATTTTCACACCTACAAAATCTTCCACGCCGCTCAGTTTTTGTTTAAATACAACTAAAGGTTTCCAGTATATACAAAAGTATCTACTGTAGTATTACAAAAGAAGACCTACCATGAATCGCAATTTTTCAAAAACAATATTTTTATGAAAAATATACATTTTAAAAATATTATACTGTTTCAGTATTGAAAGTTATTGAAATATCACCATTTCACATTTTTGTTTGCGGTTTAAAGCTCCAAATCAGAAAATGTGAACCAATTTTCTCAAATTTTGGAGCGCGTGGAATACTTTGATTATGCATACACACACATACATACATACATACATTATAAAATGTATAAAATAATTTATATCTTTCAATATAATAAAATGTATAAAATAAATTATATTGTGAAAGGTATTCATTCAATTTGAATGAATTTTGGTATTCATATCAACACAACAGCAATACATTCACACGAAAATTGTCAGAAAAATCTGATGTGTTCCATTCACATATTTTTATCTAGTTGTTCCACATACAGCTATTCTTACAAACGATGATTCCTTTATCTACTTGATGTTAATCGAGATAAATATTAGCAGAATTGATCTTATTACTCACTTTCTTCTAAATAGAAGGAAAATAAGGCTAAAGCTATAGTAAAATCTTCTAAAAGTTCATCACTATGTGAAACTATTGAGGTTCGGTTCGCTTTGCATAGTCCCGTTTGAAAAAGTTGGGGGAGTTCTAAACTGAAACCAATAACAAGGAATATCTCGTAAATGGTCAGTTCTACAAGAAAAACATATGACATAAAGTGTGTGTTTTAACGAGATTTACGTTTTGTGTGCGGTAAGGTTAGTCTATCTCTTACGGTTTAGCCGTTATGTAAACTTTTGCAAAACCTATCTATAATAAATACGTCTTCAGAGGCTATTCCCAGAAAATTGAAAATAAAAACGTTACCTATTTGTAATACAAATATTTTAATATACGGTATTTTAATAAAAAATATTACAACAATTTTTGAGAAAACAATTTCAAAAATTGTTCCCTATGAACGGTAGTTTGTTGTGAAGAGATTTTTTTGAAAATCTGACACAAACACCAGTTTTGGTATTTAAGGGTATTTTCGTTTGAGCTTTGCTACCCACAGAAACACACACAACGGATCTTTTTCAAAAAATGCTTTTTTTGGACTCGGAAGATCTCAAAACTTATATTTCACGTAAAATCTAGGCTTCGAATTTTTGGGTGGGATACAATTCCTTTTTAGCTACTATGTACATACGGGATAGAAAAAGTAAAAATGTATACGGAACTATAGGATTTTGAAAATCATCTCCAAGTGTCCCTTAATACCATACACTGATCGGCCTTTTCGCTTCCTCAAGGGACCACGGCCCTCACGTGTCTCTCGAATAATGAGGTAACTCATTAAAAGCATTTTGCAATATAATGCCGTTACATCTCGGCAAAGAAATTTGCCACTCAAACTTCCGTATTGCGAATTCTTTACTCATATCAAAGGAAACCCAAGCGGTACAAGTAATTCTTTCTTCATTTCTATTCAAGCTCAGCATACGTTTGAAGCTTTTTCAATTGTTTGGTCTAGTTTTAAAATCTTTGCACGTTAATGAGGGTGGAACTTCTTTCAGCAATATCGTCGTAATGGAAATGATAAGTAGTCAAAGGAAACTATAATATACAGGGTGTTAATGAACTACATCGAAATAATTTGCGAGATTGTGCATGTGACTGATATAAGTAATTTGACATCGGCGATGCATGGTCCCCGAATAAACATAACGCAGCTACATAGCATTACGTGTGGGCATCAGGTGCTGATAAGTCGAAGTTAAAGCAAAGCAGGTTGAATAAATGGCTTAGAATGTCTTTAAAACTGCTGCCCAAGTATAGACATATCGATGTTTAGCAGCTTGTTACTAGCGTCCTCAAGATTTAATGTCGCAAAAAGCTGTAAAATCTCGAAATAATCACCTGACAGTGCGACACTGAGCACTCATTAAATACATCCTTGAGTTATGTAGCCTACTCTGGAGGCGTTTTTTCAACTTCTCTGGTGGCTTAATGCGTAACGTGGGAAACTACTATCCCAAAGGTCATGAGTTTGATTCCTGTAATAGTGTAAATGTTTTTATTATTATTTTTTTCATTCCAGACGAAGTGCCGCGATACGTGGCGTACTGGCACTTCAGAAACTTATAGCCATTACTTCGAAATTTCAATAAACAGGAGACATAAGTCTCCTATCTCAAATTACTTATTTAAGTAGTCTACATATTCTGTGAAAATATTTCGGTATAGTTCATTAACACCCTGTATACTTGAGTTACAGTTAAGGTGCACCAGTTCATAAAAATATTATTCGTAACTACATTTTCAGGATGTTCTATTCATAATCATTTTCAACATCATTCCTGTTTAATACTTTTATTCCTTTTTTTTTCCGTTCTCATGCCGCCTTTAAGGGGGTTCACACCTACAATCATGAAAACCTTAAGGAGGTAGTTTAAACTCCTTTTGCAGTATATTTGTATGGAAAACACTATTACTTTCTCTATTGCGTATGTTCATACAATGCACACAAAAATGTAGATCCCGTTAAAACACACAATTTATGACATTTACGTTTTTCTTGCAGAGTTGATCGTTTTTCAGACATTCCTTGTTAGCCAGTTTTAAACTACCTAACTTTTCTCAAACGGGACCATGCAAAGCGAATCGAAAATGGCGACCAGCTTTTAAAAATGTTCCCCTTATTTTCCTTGCACTTACAAGGAAGCATGTAGTAAGACCAAGTCTCGATTAGCATGATGTAGATAAAAGAGTAATATGTTGTAAGAATAGTTTATATTTGAAACAGCCAGAGAAATTTATGTGAATGGAACACATTATATTTTTTGCTAAAATGTCTATAGGTGTATTTAAATCCCATCTAATGTCTGTCAAGGTACCTAAGAACTCCTAATGGTGGTTGTGTGTATTGTACTGTTTTGACATTTCCAATAATAATTTACATAAATATGAATATTTGTTAATGATGCTTATTTCATTCAACTGATTAGAGTTTGTACCTACAAGATATACTAAAGTAATTGACATGTAAACAGTATACATTTTTTAGGAACTTATATCCAAAGTCTATGGTTCGATTAAAATTTTGGTGTAAAATCTAAGGAACGAATAAACTATGGCATTTAAAGCACTGATTGAAATACATTTTTTTCTTTCCAGCAAAATACATATGCTTACAAAATTTTATTTTAATATCTCTAACACTCGAGTATTTGGAGAGCAATCTTGAAAAATGTTACGGAAAAAAGCGTTAAGTTGCCAATGTGTTAGGTGTCTAAAACTGCCCATATATTTTACGCCAAAAATATAATAGATATCCATGTTATTTTTGCACTCATTTGAGCAGAAAGTTTCTGTCTTCAATAACAAGAACAGTTGAAGATGAATATTCTTTGAACTTAAAAGGCAGGTCCCCCTTAAAATCCAAGGCCATATCGTCTCCTTTGCCTTTGGCACAATAATTACTCATCTGCAATTATGTTCACCCGCTTTATTGTTGTGTTAATCTTTCGGTTAGTTTTCTTTGGCTCTTCTTTACAAAATTAAATTCACACACATATTTAGGGTTGGTTTCACAGCTTAAGTTTAAATCAAAGCTTTAATTAGCTACGGAAGAATTTTAATCCAGGCTTGAGTTCCCAGCAGTTGTTTATGGCAACGCTGTTCTTAAAATGAACGTAAGAACATATGAACAACAACATATAATTAAAATGACGAAGAATCACAGTCAATGCGTACTGCAAACTTCACTTTTCAAGATGTCTGCATTCTCCTATAAATTGTGAAATAGCATAAACATGTAATCGAGTGCTAGTAAAAATCGAACAAATCAATATGGAGTAAGAAAATGTTGCCGTCCGTGGTGTAATGGTTGCCATGCTAACTTCTTATACCCAAGGTCGCGGATTCAAACCCGGCGGAGGACAATGGATTTTTTCGGGCGTAAAAATCCTTAGCATAACTTCCTTCGGAAGGGAAGCAAAGCCGTTGGTCCCGTGTCGTAGATTTACGGCACGTAAAAGAACCTCAATCCTGATGGAGAGGCATCTGAGCAAACTTAAACGATCTTTCATGAACTGTATAGAATGGGACGCTGAGAACCGCAGCTGTTAAAGAGCGTCCATAAATAAAAAGCCATTTCATATTTTTGGAGTAAGAAATTCTAAGAGGGGGAAAACTGCGATGCAAAGAAAGTATTAGAATGGCGAATCAGTTTTCAAAACTCTGCATACTATAATTTTTGAGCTATCACGAAAATGTCCAACTGCAAATTTATTAGAATGCTTCCACGTATATTTAATCTCAAATGTTCAAAAAAGCATTGCTTCTGATGAAAGGTTTTATTACTGGATTATAAATTATGCACCATAGATGCTACGTCAGTGACTGCAACTAAATATATAATGAAGTTATGAAGAATTAAATTAAAATTGGGTTTTGTTTACCAGTAATATGAAATGTATTTATATCATCAATAATTTCCGGTACCAGCACTGCCGACTGTTTAAATAATCGAAAGTTCTCTTAGAATTTGAGGGCATTCCGGACGTAAAACATTCGAATTTTAAATATTCTAAGATAGCTTTCTGTTCTGCAAATGACTTAAGTATTACAATGTTCACTTTCTTCAGATAACATGGCTAGCTTTTAACTTAAATCACAGTTCATTGTCGTTTGAACTGTAAAGCCCTACTGCAGTTTAAGTCTCTTATGTTAGCACAATTCAAAATTTTAAACTTAAATGGTGACACTGCGGCTAGCGTTCTCATTCATTTTTAGTCTCTATGGAGGATTGTGAATAATTATGGATAAACAAAGTTCCTATGCAGAATGTAAATTAAAAACGGATATAGCAGTGGTAAATTATGCAAAAGCATACAATAGGGTAGAATGTACAAAACTATTGCAAATATTAACACATATAATCCTTGTGAATTTGCAATACAGATAAGTCCTATATTACAACACAAATATAATAATGGATAAAGGAAACTAACAATTGGATATTAACATGTGTGTAAACAATGTCGTAGTTGGCATTTGAATAAAATAATAAATATATAAAGGAACATATGTAAACCAAATGGAATACTGGTGATCAATTATGTGTGCATATGGTGAATTGTTATTGGCAGATAATGAGGAAAATATGAAGAAATCAGTGTTTAACTTGAATTAGATAATAAAAGAATATAATATGGAAATTTCGGGGGGGGGGTCAAAGATAATGATCATAACAGTTCCGGGTTAAGATTGCAATTTGAGTACAAATAATTGAGGTGTCTACCTTTAAATAACTGGAATCAAAATATCAGTAACTGATAAAGAGGCAGAAATGAAAGAAATCAACAGAACATACATATTATCAAACGAACACAAGTAAATTTTAATTTTGGAGCTGTTTAAATCAAAGGTTATATTCCAATTTTGTATAATCATTTTTAGTAAGATAGCACCTTGCTTGACGCTAGCGTATCTCGTGGATTTCGATCAGAAATATTGTTTAGGCTCACATGTTCGCAGGGTAGCGGGCAGACGGTATACGATTACACACGAGAGATAAGCTAATTATTTAGCAATAATGTGCACTACTGAGATACAACACCGGTAATGCAATTATACCAGTGTTTCAATATGAGCTCTTGAAAGCATACGCTCGTTTCCCGGCGCTCTGCAGATAATTGAACTGGTTGTCATGTATGGCAAAATGAGAGAAGCGTGCAGCACTGGATGGTGACCCAGATAGGAAGTAGCATGGTTCATAATTCTGTCCACAAGATTACTAATATTGTTCAAGTTTTATTGTTTGTTGACGGTTCCCTCCCCTTCGGGGCGGGAATTTGTATTCCATTATATCTGCTTCACTATATTATACTTTTCTTTCCCCCTGTTTAAGTTTTCACTATGTAAATTTTGTTTTGTAATCTGTTAGTTCCTCTTTGTTTTATGCTGGCTGTGTGCACTCATTTTCGGTCATTCGGTAAGTCAGATGCAGGAAAAGTTTGACGACATTCGACTTGAAGATGGACATTTAATTTTTTACTCTCCTTCTGAAGATGGATTTGAAACAGTTGTAGACAGTGAAGAAATCTGATAAACATGATCCAAACTAAATCATCTGGGTGGGAATGTGCTTTGTGCAACATGTGAAGTACAGCTAACATCTAGAATAATTTCAAAAGTGACTGATTTCTCTATGAACCTGTGGAAGAAATTAAAACGTACCGGAGAGATTGGAAGGATAATGTTCAAAGGTTACCGCGGCGAGCACTATTTTACAAATCTTTTAGACGAAGATGCATTGGATGAACCTGTATGAGGTGGTGAGGACAGTTTGATTGGCCTCGGAACAGGATTCAAGTGCTAATCCCTCTTAAAGAAGAAGAAAAATTCCTATTCTCCAGCGGGGTACTGAACCTTGGACCTCCGGATATGGAAGTTAACACGCTGCTGTTATATGTATCTGGAAGCGGAAGAGAATTTAGGCACTTGAAGGCCTATTATGCTTCTGGAAATCTTAGAAGGAAACTCTGGCGTATCTTGGACCTTTATTATGGAAAGATCAGGAACCCTCAGTCTGAAAATTGCAATCCATTTCGTTTTAATGCACGCAGATTTTTTTAATTTTTCTCGCACCTAAGCTAGACGTAGGCTAAAGTTGTAAATGTAGAATCTGACCGAAAAATGCAATGCAATAGTCGGAATTAGAACCACGGATCTTCAGCTTTTCATGCTGCTATTCCACAATTGAGTTTCCATGGCAACATGTCGCCATGACATTAAGTTCCTCAACTGACTCACATTTTTATTAGCAAACATCAAGACCTTCGGAAATTCATTTTCAGATAACATGTCCCAAATGGGTTCTTACAATCTCTACACGGTGCAGTATACATGCGCGGAGGTGGCCGTCACTTACGCAATTATTAGGCCGAGAGTTACAGCAGCTGTCTCAAGTTTAGTGCAAACGGACCGTACTCGCCCACGATATCCACGCAGCGGCAAGTAAACAACCCTGCCTTTATGCGCAATCGATCAAATGACGTACAGTCGCGTGCAAAGTAAACTTGTGCATGCAGTTTAACAGCCAATTTGAAATGATATGCATGTCCACGGTCAGATGCAGGACAGTCATTAAATTGCACATTAAAACGGGTAAAATTGACAATACAATAAGACCCTAAAATATATGTGACACTTGAGTTATTATTCATACAATTCATAAATTTTACAGAAGCATTTTCGCAACATTATATAAGTTTGCACTGACGCAAAAGAAAACTTCTTTGGTTAGGGATAAAACACGTATTATACTCAAAGCATCTGATGTGTTCCATTGACATGAACTTCTCTAGCTGTTCCTCAAATAAACTTCTTACAAAGGATTATTATTCTTTATACTCCATGCTAATCGAGATAAACTTTAGCAGAATGGTCTTTTTACTTAGATTCTAATAAGTACCAGGGAACTAACGGAATACACTATACTAAACTGATAGTCAAATATTTTAACAGCTGCGCTATGCAATTGTCATTGAAATTTGCTTCTTTGCACTACCACAGTAAAACAAAAGAAATCCGGACGACTTTCCTGTTTGAGAAAAACATTTTAAAATTGAAGCCAATAACAAGGAAAACCTCAGAAACGGTTAGTTCTGCAACAAGAATGTAAATAGTACAAATTGCATGTACAGACGAAATCTACATTTTTTGCGTAGTGAATTTTTACCTATCCTTACAGTTTACCAGTTATGCAAAAGTTGTTCAGAATGGAGAGGACTTAAGAGGCTATTCCCAGGAAATTTAAGGTATACAGTTTAGTTTTCATATAAATGTCTTTAATATGCGGTATTTTAATAAAATTGTTAGAGCCAGTTTTGAGAAAACCAAATTGTCGAAAGTTTTCGTTTAGCATACTTTGGGATGGGGGATTTTCTTGAAAATCTTCATGTTGTATCCTTGGCAGGTAACCTAAATACCAATTTTGGTATTTAACTGGCTTTTCGTTTTTGAGTTGTGTTGTGCAGAGGCACACAACACGTGCGGAGACACACACACACACACACACACACACACTGGCCTTTTTCTAAAAATGCGTTTTGTTTGGATTAAGGGATTCTCGGTATCAACTTTCTGGGTGGTACACAATACCTTCTCGAACTACTTTTACGTTGTGCATATGTGCTACAGAAAATAAAAATGTTCTCTCTACGTTACAAGATGTAATGGGTACAAGGTTAAAATTCAGGAGACTATTCTTCGTAACTGCTCTCTAAATTTTGTGGGCTAGTAATTTCTATTTCTGTTAATGCATTGCGGATATCACATAATTTGAATAGGAATCCCAGGTGTAGCTCAAACACGTTCCAAGTTTTTTCCACGCTGTCAGTCACTCTCCGTGGTGTATGGTTACCATGCTAACTTCATATACCCAAGGTCCCGGCGGAGGACGATGGATTTTTTCGGGTGTAAAAATCCTTAGCATGGCTTCCTTCGGAAGGGAAGTAAAGCCGTTGGTCCCGTGTCGTAGATTTATGGCACGTAAAAGAACCTCAAGCCTGATAGAGAGGCCTCTGAGCAAAATTAAAGGGTTTTTCACGCCCAAATTAGAATGGGACGTTGAGAACCACAGTAGTTAAAGAGCGTCCATAAATAACACGCCATTTCCTTTTTTTCCACACTGTCTGAGCTCTGTCGGAAGTGAAAGGTAGATCTATATTCTCTTTAGTTTCCGTTGGCTGAATATTTATTTTATGGGTTTTGGTATTTCAGTGGTCATTCATATACGGTCTTCAGATTTATTTGGTCTTTGTCACCAGTCGTTTTTCTGCGCATGATATGAATACTAGGCAGCTAGTTTCTCACGCATTGCCTCTTGTAGAGGATTAGTGAATGATGAGCAGAAGGGGTAGATATCAACAGTTTCGAGGTCACCTTAGTGCAATGGGACTTTTATTGTACCTTTCCAATATTTAGTTTTGGAGTAATCGCTCGTGTTCTCGTAAACTCACAATTGCAGCATTTATGCTGATCGGTAACATATTCTTCCAGTTCGGAAGCAGCACTCAGCCATGCAAATTCTATGATTGATGGTCACTTCTGTTTCGCGTGCAAAGAACACACAAAATGTCCCGGTGAAAACATAAAAATAAAAAATGTAAATTGCGTGTTATTTAAGGATGCTCTTTAACTGCCGTGGTTCTCAGCGTCCCATTCTATATTGAGCGTGAAAGACCGTTTTTTTTTAATTTTGCTCAGAGGCCTCTCTATCTGGCTTGAGGTACTTTTACACGGGACCAACGGCTTAACTTCCCTTCCGAAGAAAGCCATGCTAAGGATTTTTACGCCTGAAAAAATGCATCGTCCTCCGCTGGGTTTGAACTCGCGACCTTGGGCATATGAAGTTAGCATGGCAACCATTAGACCACGGAGGGCGACTGGGTGAAAACAGTTCTGCACCATCCAGTACATCAGTGCATGCAGTCAAAGGTTCAATTCTTCACCGCCCTTAGAGATAAGGGTCTCGCTGAACTAATAATGACGCCATGCATTTCTTTTTCCCTAATTTTCCGTTTAGTTTTCCTATTGGTTTTCTGTTTTACATACACACATTTACAAGAACACAAACACCCATGCCCAAGGCAGGACTCGAACCCGCGATCCCCTGCACCATGGAGCACCAAAACTAGGCACTTAAATGAGAGCGGCCATGTGTACGGTCTCCATTTAAACCCACTGGCGCTAAAGGTCGAATAACTGAAGAACCAGATGTCGCTTCCCTTGGCGTATTATACACACCTTACATGTAGCGTTTTTTCCGTCTGCAGAGAAATGCTTTGAATCTGGCTCCTTCAGAGTTGCATGCATTAATTCAGCTTATAAACAAAAATATTTTAAAAACAGCTTAAAATGCTTATTTTCATTCGATAGTGACTTATGGAATAATAATCTTGGGAAATTCGGTAGATGCCAAATAAGTGTTTCTTATGTAAAAAATATAATGAGAATAGTAGCGGGGGAAAAACAATAAACTCAGTGCAAACCACTGTTCAAAACGTTTGGAATTTTGACATTGGCCTGCGAATATATTCTAGTCATAGTGTTATTTGTAATAAATAACCTAGAAAAGTTTGCAAAAAATGCAGTTATATACATAGCAAAGAGACTTGGCATCGACAAGACTTGCATGGACCAACAAATAGGGTGCAGACATTTCAAAAAGGGGTTTACTACAACGGTATAGTTCTATCTAATTCACTTCTATCTCTTATAAACGGATTGTATATAGACAAAAGCAAATTTAGGACAGAACTAAAAAGATACCTTCTATACCGAGGAGGATTTCATACAATCAAAAAATACTAGTAATAATTAATGCAGTGCAGTAAAGTAATGTAAATGAATATTCTAAGAACGCCTACGTATGAAAACAGACATGCAATTGCAGAGCATGCAAAATTGACATCTCTGAAACATGTAATATCAGAGCTTATAAGAGTATCCAATAAATGTAGTTTCTAACTTGATCTACATCCTAGAGTTGGACTTTGTGTCTAATCTCAAATCAGGATCCACAGATTGCACTGTAATGTATAAACGGAGTCCTATATTTGTGACAGAGTTACAAATTTATTTCAATTGTACAATTAGTCTAGAGTTAGGTTCCCTATTCGTAACTTTTGCCTTACACTGTAATAAGTGCCCTGAATCGGCTGTGCATAACAGCGAGAGACTGATTTTGTCCTGACGTTCGTATGATCGTAACCTCCAGTTCTGTTGTGGTACCGGAAAAGTACTGAAATGCCTAATTACTTAGGTGAAAACAGGTTTCAGGTAGCCACACATCAACTAAATGTATTCTCCCCTCTCCACAACTCGGGTCATATGATGAGAAATGGTTAAGAACACCGAATAGAGGGATACATGCAGGAAAATAAAACGGAACGTTTTTCTACCAGCGTTTGCTTTTGATAAACTATCGAGAAGTCTATAAAACTGCTTCTTGGAATAGAATTATCATTTTACAAATTTGAGTGTGTGTGTGTGTGTGTGTGTGCACGCGCGCGCGGTCGCGCTTTATAACCGTAAAACCCAGGACCGATTGAACCGATTGCGTCATGGATTTGGTTTCGTTTAAACTACACACTAGTGTGGTTCAGTTCTTTCTGAGAGAAGCTAAAGCATGGTACTAAGTAAATAATTTAAAACATCTTATTAAATATTAAACTTTTCAGAAAACTCATGAATGAAGCAACATTGTTTGGAAAATAGTACGCATAATTCAGCTATTACGAGGACAGCTTTTTTTCAACCTCCTATAGGTTATAAATAAAAGACAAGTTCATAAAAAACCATTATTTTGTTACTAAAAGTTTTGTACACTTATGGTTACTTTTCGATATAATCATCGAAAAGATTGAGACCCGTTTTAAAATATGTTGCCGCCAATGATTTCAAATGAGCATTGACGTTGTTTTGAAGATCTTCGTTCTTTACGACGTTTGCGGAGAGTCATTCGAAACAAACGAAGAGGAATGCTGACTTCAGGAATTGTGTTGATCCATGATAACGCTCGTCCACACACTGCTGACACAACCCATCGGCTCCTTGAACATTTTCTATGGAACGTTTTCGATCATCCGCCGTACAGTCCGGACCTGACACCCAGCGACTTTCACCTTTTCCCTGGACTGAAGACGTGGCTAGGAGGGCAGCACTTTCAAACCAACAAATATCTTCAAAATAACGTCAAAGCGCATTTAAAATCATTGGTGGCAACATTTTTTGAAGCGGATATTGCACAACTTGTGCACAGGTACGATAAATGTCTCAATCTTTTCGGTGATTATGTTGAAAAGTAACCATAAGTGTAACATTTTAGACAATACATTAAACGCAATACAGCAGTGGTACAAAGAATAAAGAACAATAAATACAGTTTTTATATAACTTAATAAAAACAAATTTAAAAAGTTGCAACAAGTATACTGAAATGAAAAAAAAAAAAAAGGAGAAAAAAATTAAGTGGAATATTCATGTAGGTTGAAACGCATATCAATTATATTCACAATTGAAGTACGTATTCATTGCCAGCACTTAAAGTATTATTATTATTATTATTATTATTATTATTATTATTATTATTATTATTATGTTCCTTATGTCTTCAGGTAGGAAATTCCAAAGACGAGCTAAATCTATTGTAAATGATGATGAATAGAAGGTTGTGTGATGAGCAAATATAGCAAGAAGAAAAGAGTGTTCTGAACGAGTTTCTCGAGTATGACAGTCAAAGATATTTGAAACGAACATTTAGATAGTTTGGAATGTGAGAATGAAGGAGTTGATAGAGAAATGATAAAGAATGCAATTTTCTTCCATCCCTAAGCTGGAGCCATTTAAGTGCTTTAAGTGATGGTGTAATATGATCAAATTAACGGAGATTGCATACAAAGCTTACACACGTATTCTGCGCCGGTTGAAGTCTTAGAGTCAAATTTTCAGTTAGGTTATTAAAAAGAGTCACAATATTCAAAATAGGGTAACACAAGCATTTGGCGGGATGGCGTTGGAATTCATCTCTAGACCCAGGAAGTTTGGCTCCTAGCGTTCCCTGCGTCGAGTTGAACTACTCGGAATCGGCTAGAGACCATCCACGGTAGCTCTTCACCCGCCGTCCGGTATCGGCCGCCAGTTGATATTATTTTCATCCTATGCTTCTGGAGTCCAAAGTACAATAAGCCAATGGCTGCAGTGTGGAACCCCCTCGGGGATCATACACACAAACACACACACTCCTTCCCATCCTTCCCATCCAGGAAGGATCGTAATGGTCGAGTTTCTGGCAAACTGCAAGCCACAAATTAAGTGAAGGGTTCCATTAATTCTGCAAATTGATTTAGGCGTTTCACCCTATCAAATATTTCATCCATCTAGATGTCTTGAATTAATTGGTCCACTTACACTTTTACTTTCCACTTTTTATAGTGTTTAACTCCCACTTTTATAACACATGGCACCGCAGACGATGACATGGAGATATACTGAGTGAAGATGAAGCACCGGTGGAATGCAATGGCGGGGAAACCGAGAACCCGGAAAAAACCCGCACCTGCGCCGCCTTGTCCATCACAATTCCCTCATGTAGTCGTCTGGGATCGAGCCCGGGATTACTGTCCAATGAGAACAAATTATAAGTGAACGTTGATTTTATCACGACACGGTCCCCCCCCACCCTTTCTATTTTAACGGTTTTCTCTGATTTTATTGTCTATCACATTTGCGGAAGTTTGTTTTTCTTAATCTCAATCATTTCCTACTAAACATAATTGGAACAGTATTTTAGCGCAGTACGATACTTGGCATAGAATTCAAATAAAACTTTGTTATTGCTTTCCTATCTGAAATAGTGAAATTAAGGATAATTTTTATTAACATGTTTTGATAAGATGAACACTTCAATAGACGGGGTTTAAGATAGTTGAAAGAAGATAGAATCACCACCGTAAAATGTTGTAATTATTGAACACATGAACTAAAATGATGATAAAAAACCGAGCGACATGTTCCGTGGTAACGCGAAGATGGCATATGGGAGGTTTCGAGTTCGATTTCCGTCAACGGGCCGATCTGGCCATGAGTTTTTTGTGGTTTTCCCCGGTTTATAAGGGAAAACTGGGATGCTTCATCATCTACCAAGATTTCCTTTGTGCCGTTTCCCCTTCATTGTGTTTAATTTTCATGTTTCTCGTGTTGCATAGGGATGTCAGAAATTGGCGTCAATGCTTGCTTAAGTATTTCCTATGTACAATAGCAGACTGCTTGGTTGACGGGTCGTTGATCTCCTTCTGGGCAGTATCTGCGGTGGAACCTATCTTCGAGTCAGGAACTGTTAGGACTTCCGCGCATCTATGTGGCCTGTCTGCCTCCAAACGTTTGGCTCCTGTGGTTCCTTCAGTACTTCCCTTTCTCCTGAGGTGAGGTGCCAGCCGCAAAATCGCAAATAGGTCGTAGTGTGCAAGGAATCCTCCTCTGTTATATACCCTATAGAATGTAATGGTTTTTATTGTACTTCATTTTCTTACTAGCCAAGTAAAGAAAACAAATGTGCATAATTGCGTGTGTGCATCCCAAGTGGCTCAACTGCCCTGTATTTGACGTTACGCAGAATATCGCTTCTTGCGTTAATAGACTTGTAGAACTAAACGGGACTATTATATTAAGTTAAAATTGGTCAATGGGGAACTGGTATGAGCGACCTTCGTTTTACCCCTATCAATGAGCGAGACCTCTCATAAGCAAGAGGGGTAAAACGAAATCTGTCACACAGTTTCCCTTTGATAGGTTTTAACTTGAAATAACCCCGTTGAATTCTGCAACCTTTTTAACGCATGAAGTGATGCCTGCAAATAAGGGGCAGGTGTGCCACCTGTTATTCATACACGATTAACAAAATATGTTTGTCTTTCAATACAATGAATGTCTGGAGGAGATAAGGTGAAATAAGAAATAAATTTTAAAATAAAAATAAATACTAATGTACAAGTTTGGTAGGCCTTCAAGGAAAATATGCCGACAGTGTAACAAACCTGAAGTGCGACAAAAGCTGCTGGTCATTCAATAAAACAAAATATACCGGTGGCCGTGCGGTCGTTAAGGCACCGACTGGCGACCTACACGTTTCAAACCCCGCCAGAACCGTCCTCTCTGATTGTGGGTTTAGCAGGCTTACTTTAGTCGTCATAGCCGAAAAAGCTGAGAGTATTGCCTAAACTTAGGTCTGGAACGTTTTCTTCCCAAATTGCTAATGTATTTTGAATGTTCACCAGCTGTAGCGCCGTATGAGTATGAAATGGCGTTATACAGAATTTTCAAAGAGCCAAATAATTTAATTAGAAAGAATTTATAAAAACTAGTCCAAAATGGTGCATCCGGGGATGAAACATAGAATGGTACATTTTGATTTGAGCAAGCGAACTGAAGAAAACAATATTTATATTTTATTCAGTTCTTTGTACAATTTAGCAGTGTTTAACGCCTCTAAACGACACCGCAAGCGTAGCACTCTGTTGGTACATGAAATGAAATTGTAATTGGGAGAAGAAATGTTCCAGGATCACGATCCTGGCGGGGTTTGAAAGGGAACCTCCCGTTCACGATCCGGTGACTTAACGGCCTCGGCTCCCCTGTCTATGATCAAGGGTTGATAAAAGCTCTCTATATAGACATCAGAAGTAGTTAGAATTATTATGAGCATCCATCAGGAATTTATTCAGTTAGAATGTTATTTGGAATGAATTATTTTTCTTTGTTATGCAAGGTTGGATGTGATGCAGTGATTCATTCCCCAATGTTAAAATAGTATATCTACCCTGACGAAACACTGGGTATAGCTTCCTAATATCTAACAACTAAAAACACTACAATGTATTCCTATGTGTTAACCTTAAGATAAAAAATGAGAATTTTCAATAAATAATGGTTTCCATTGTAATTGGCATGAGTATCTGGAAATTATAAATCAAGAGAAAACGGAGGAGACACCTCATGTCTCAAGCCAACGCGGATATTTCTTGCTTACCATTTCCAGAAGAAAAGGTTAAGGTGAACGTAACACAAGAGACTATTGGCCTCAGGAGAGGCCGATCGACAGAAATGCGTAGAAGTCGCATAACGATTACAAACTTGTGAACCCGGTCACATCAGCGGGCTGGTCAGAGAAGGCTTCCCTTTTACGGAATTGGGGTGAGCTCGAAACACCTGAAACTGCTCGAAGAAGGCTGTTATCTGGTAGAGCCGAGAAGAATTTACCAGCGAACCTTCTGTCCGTCACCGACTGACACTGCACAGTCCCTAAGCCTGCCTAAAACATAAATGGTATAGCGAAAGGATAGGAAATAAAATAAAGAAAATTGATGGTTAAAGAGAAACCACCCAAACCTACCTGCCAACCTATC
The DNA here is from genome assembly GCA_030762935.1 of Hymenopus coronatus. Classification (NCBI taxonomy): domain Eukaryota; kingdom Metazoa; phylum Arthropoda; class Insecta; order Mantodea; family Hymenopodidae; genus Hymenopus; species Hymenopus coronatus. The sequence goes on along the minus strand of CM060900.1, from coordinate 400,813,784 downwards.
TAACTACCTACCAAGAAAAACCATGAAAAACCGTTGTTCAGAGGGGCCGGCACCAGGAATTAAACCCAGGATCTCGCGAATTTCAGTCCCGCACGTTTCCGTGGTGACATGTTCGATGGGTATTTGGAAAGGCACTAGTACTTTTATACAAATGTAGTTTTTAGGGTCGCAAAAATTTTAGACAAATGTAGCGTATTATATTGTTGGTATGTGATGACAGTATTTGATTCTGACGGATTGAAGTCAACCCAATCTAAATATGCATAAAATTCCACATATTATTTTCTTTGGCCTTAAACGAACGAAACTGTGACATCACACCTGTGCTGACCGCCATTCTCCCCAATATCACGCTGCATCAAGCTTAGATAGGCCTCCGGGCCCCTCAAAACATGATGTAAATGAGCAATTCATAAGCTTGAACTACCTGTTGGCTAAACGGTAAATTATAAATGCAGATTAAGGGCTAGATAAGTGTTTGTTTACATTCCCTTACCAACATAAACCACTGTTTCCAGTATCGTAAGTTTGTGTGCACTCAATTACATAAAAACCTAAAACCATTGCTAATTTTATCATAATTAAGCTTAATTGGTGCACAGAAAATGCTGAAATGGAAAGCTCTTCTGGAAAAGAGTGCTTGGCTCAAAGTGTCTGGTAAATGTTGACTTAAGAATTCTCGTTTTACATGTTTGGTATAAGTACAAAGCAGCGTCACTCCACGAAGCTTGTTAAATACCCTCTTGAAGTGAATGGCGGAACAGCAGTTGCCAATTCACATTTTTCACGCCTCATTTTCATAAAGGCTCTTATAACAACCCCAGCTGTAAACTTCAACTATGGCATGTTAGGGTAAAGAGAGGGGTGGTTTTGTAACGATAGGGGTAGCGAGTGTATTAAAGTAGGGATTGCTTCACTAATACATCGCGGAACCCAACAAGGGTGTGTAAAATATCTAGGTTGTAAAGGTCCGCTTCATGCTCTTTTTACCAGTTAAAGCTGTCTAAAGAAAGAGTTTTCGCGTTCAGTGTGGACTACAGCGAAATTTGCAGGCTAGAATTGTGATGGACCCAAAGCAAGATGTGAAAAATACTACTATCCGCAACTAATTGTCTGGACTCTAACCATGTGCTTTTAGTAGTTTACCTGGGTCAGTAGGCGAATTCTGGAGTGGGTCCTCTTCATAAACGGAAGAAGTCAGATTGGCATTTTAACAGATATAAAACATTAGTTAAACAATTGAAAGACGAAACGTTGCAAGCCCAGGAGCGGTTCTTAGAACAAATTCTTGGCGAGACCAATAATAGTTGGAAATCTTTTTACAATTATGTAAGTAGACGCAGGGGAAATAAACTAGGCATACCAGAACTTAAGGAAAATGGAATTGCCATATTGAACGATAAGGGAAACGCGAACGCATTAAATTCACATTTTGTGTCTGTTTTTAACAAAGCGGATTATAATTATAAACTGGAAATAATGGATAGTGGAAAATCCGCTTTTCAAATAATGGCATCCAAATTGCGCAGAAGGATCAGAATGTTGCAAAATCGAAAGTCGAGGGGGCCTGATAATATACCGACCGAAATACTAAAAATTGGAGGGGAATCCATGATTCCGTACCTAATGCTTTTATTTAATATGTCAATAAATAACTGTGCCTTACCGGAAGACTGGAAAACCGCGATTGTAGTTCCAATTCATAAAGGGGGAAATAAAACAGAATTAAATAATTATCGACCAGTCAGCCTAACTTCAGTAGTGTGCAAATTGATGGAACATTTAATTGTGGATAATATACGGGAGGAATTAGAAAACAAAAAAGTGGTTAAATAAAGCGCAACATGGGTTTAGAGCTGGATACTCGTGTGAGAGCCAGATAACGTCATTATTTCAAGATTTAGCAGAGGAGGTGGATGCAGGGGGAAGAACAGATGCAGTGGTGATAGATTTTTCCAAAGCTTTTGATGTTATATCATATAATTTACTTATCCAGAAGCTAACTGCTACAGGAATTGACAAACGTGTAGTTCTATGGGTTAAAACATTTTTGGAAGGAAGATCGCAAAGGGTAAAAGTAGGCAAGGAGCTATCTGAGAGGGGTATGGTAAGCTCGGGCGTACCCCAAGGCTCAGTACTGGGGCCGTTACTTTTTCTTATTTTTGTAAATGACATAACTGTTAATATAAAATGCCAGATAAGATCGTTTGCAGACGATTGCATTATTTACAATAAAACTAGAAATGTTGAAGATGAGACTGTTCTTCAGGGTGATTTAAATGAATTGAGTGATTGGGCTGCTGCAAGTAAAATGAAAATTAACGCTGGCAAAAGTAAGTCAATTGCATTTAATAGATCTAGGGAAAAAAACTCTGCAAAACTATCACATGGGTGGGGAAAAATTCCACAGGTGGACAGCTACAAATACTTGGGAGTTTACTTGGCGAGTAACGCTGGATGGGACGTGCAGGTAAATTCTGTATCTAAGAAAGCGTGGAAAATACTGCACTTCCTAATGAGGATTTTCAAAAAGGGGAGTGCAAAGTCCAGGGAAATCGCGTACAAGTCCTTAGTGCGGCCGGTCATGGAATTTGGAGAAACTTGTGGGGACCCGTATAGAGTAAATCAAATTGATTCGTTAGAAAAGATCCAGAGAAGGGCTTTAACATTCATAAAAAGGGGTAAATATTTTGGGCCTACAAACGCTGAGGAGATAAAATGGGAGCCGTTGAAAGTTAGGCGTGAGAAACAGAGATTGTGCGCTTTATTTAAAGCTTACGCTGGCTTAAACGCATGGAAGGACGTTACTGACAAACTGGAAAACCCAACTTACTATGCACGAAACGATCATTCGTTCAAAATTAAAGGTATAAGATACAGAACTGACGTGGGAAAGTTCTCCTTTGTTAATAGAACCATAAAAGACCGGAATGAATTGCCTGGAGCAGCCTTTCGGGGTTGTCCCCTGTCTCTGAAGAAATTTAGGGAAAATCTTGATATTAATGTTGGAAAAGTTTTGTAAATATATCTTAAATGAAATGCTTGTGATTTAAATTGTTGTAAATACAAATGTTAAATTGGTTGGTGATTCTAATTATGAAATTAATTAATCTGATTTGAGAGAAAAATTAATGTATTCATATTTGTTGTAAATAACTATTATATCTAGCTTACAAAGCCATAAACTGGCAGCTGTGATTTATTGTTTATATATCTTGTATACATATATAACTCTGCCACCGGGTGATACCCACTTGCAGAGAAATACATACATACATACATACACACATACATACACACATACATACACACATACATACACACATACACACACATACATACACACATACACACACACATACACACATACATACATACATACATACATACATACATACATACACACATACATACATACACACATACACACATACACACATACACACACATACACACATACACACATACATACATACATACATACATACATACATACACACATACATACATACATACATACATACATACATACATACATACATACATACATACATACATACATACATACATACATACATACATACATACATACATACACACACGAATTTCCCGTCAATTTCCTAACGTTTGGTTTAGGGCTGTAGGACCAGGCGACACATTCGGCATGGTGCTCCTGGGTGATTGGTATTTGCTTTGGAAGGGTATTTCCCTGGTTTTGGTTGGTCCGTGGAAGGATAACCCACTTTCGGGGAGTATCCCCAGGGATCTCGGAGTTTATGGGCAGGGCTGGTGAAGTCCAAATGCGATCTATCTGGAACTACTTTCGTATATTGTTGCCATACCTGGCCACCTTTCGGATAATCCCCTCATCTCTGCCTCCCAAGAGTCACGTTAGAAGCTAAAAGGGCCACTGTGGCCTACTTCGGTGTTCTGCCCCCATTTCGAGGGCCACTCGGTGGCAGGGACACCTACTCTTACTTGTAGATCCTGACATAGCGACTAAAAGCTACTGTGGCAGTCAACTAATATGGAGTCAAAAGACTACCTTACAGCGACTAACTGGCATTTAAATGAGATTTAAAACTGCAGAATCTCACTCGGCATCGTCACTTTTGTGCGAAAAGGCGAATATTTCATATACATAGGAATGTTGGCTTTCTATGGAAGCAAAATTATCTTTGTTTGCAAAAACGTGACAATAAAGCAGAAACTTATCATTTTATCGGATTAAAGCTAATATTTTAACATTAAATAGAGAAAAAAGTGCACCCATACGCACATAAAAGTGAAAATTTTGCTAATCTCTAATATATGCATTTATATACACCATAAAATTTTGCCAGTTGCTTCCAAATGGTATAAAACGCATTTTCCTCTTCTGTGTATATGTTTATCATTGAAGGAATAAAACATGCAAATATTCAGAAATCTATGGCAGCTATTTATTGATAGATAAATTTCATATTACGGTGTCATAAAGTAATATCAAATTGCCTTTTTGCTTAAGGGTAAAGTAGGGTGTCAGTTTGACCTACTGGAGTGGTACACAATATTGCTACAGGTTCTGAGGACTTGAATTAAGCTTTTATATACAAATTGTGAGGGAAATTAAGCCGGCTTTGTGTCGTTTCCAGGGAACACCATTCGTTTTTGCTGTTTGTGCTTTAACTGAATATTAAACTTATTTACAATATCTACACGATATATCTGCCAACTTGTGACGTCGTCCTGTAGTAGCCTTTTCCCATCGATATTTAAGAGTAATCGGTCAAACTGGTGGCCACAGTCTCTGTCTTCTTGAAGATTGTTTACTAGAGAATAAACATTAGGACAAACTCTTGAAATTAATCTGTTTATCCTTTGATTCCACCCTTCTGAGGTGTTATTGGTACGGTGGCGCCTTCCACATTTCTTTTTGGATCTCAGGCGTGCTCTCCTGCATGCACCCCCAACATTACCTGAGGAAGGTGCGCTAGAGCCGAACACATTCTTATATGGCAGCGTATTTCTTCTGTTTCCCTGTAGGGAGGAACAAGGCCGCAGTATTGTACTTTTATCCACAAATGTTGATTAAATTTATAATTGTAATCTAAAATCTCTGTCTCAGGAAACAAACTTCTGACTGACTGGTCAGTAGGGATTTTGAAGCTCATCATGAAAGTTGCTGGGTTCCATCCAGGCATGTTGGTTTTAATGTCTTTGAGAAAAACGATCACGTTTCTTGTTTTTTGTTTAGTAGCAAACAGTAGACAGTCTGAAGAGTGTTTGTTTCCTTCCAGGAACTTCCGAGATCGGCGTGAATGACAAATACCTATCCAAACTGCTTGCCCGAACTCTGGAAATTTCCATCGATAAAGAATGAAACACAGACTGATTAATAAGATTTTCCCTTTTCCAATATTCTGTAATTCGGACCCCTATTTCATCTTCAAATAAAAATGTGTTACTATGGCTCATAAGCCAGCAACTTTCCTGAGGTATTATGCTTTCCAAATAGGTTTTTAGGTCTCATTTTTTCGCCTGATGCTATGCAACGATTGTTTGACACTCCTGCGTGATGGTAACGTAACCCGGATTGACTAGCTGACCAAATCTCCACCGTAAATACTTGAAATTCTAGTGTTAGTTTCTCTTCCACTCTTTTTTGGCGGTAACAAATGTTTTCGCACTTGTTTTGCAGCTTCATCCGGGCTAAAAATATGGCTTCCTTCGCGTAAAACTGTGTTGGCTTTAGTTGATAGTCTTTCCTTGTAATTGTTCTTTATGAAGTTCATAGGTTGTTTCACTTTGTTGATGTAGTCCACCAAATACTGATGCCCGCTGTAAAGGACAAAAGGATTTCCTTTAGTCTCGCTGAACTCTATTATCTCCACAGCAATTATAATCCAGTACATTACTTGACTCTCAGATATTAACTGTAGTAATGAACTCTGCTTAGCGTGTTCCACCCTTCTCTCAACCTGCCAACCTTTATTGTACTCGCGTCACACTTCTATGGAATGTATTAGGTCAGGCCAGGCAACTACTTTCCCTACAACTGCCACTTTCTTCGTTGTTGCTGCTTGCCATTTCTGGGAATTTTCTAAGCTTCCGTATAAATGTCAAAAATTCCACTTCAGTACAAGTGTCATTCTGTACAACTGTCAGTCATCTGAGCCATATCGCTCGGTCACCATTGGCGATGACCATGACCAGGTTACGGAGAACCTCGACCTTGTCCAGCATTTCGATTCTCAGTGGATCTTTTGTGCATATCTACACCCACGGGAGGAACGGATGAACTGCAAGAGAAGTAAGAGCTATAGAACAGGTCGGCGTAGCCGACAAAGACGCGCAGAGTTCCATAAAACTTCCAGACTTGACCATCGGGCTACAGGAAGGCCGCTAGAAACGTGTCTCCAAGCCACTACTCAGAGGCTTCCCTCTAATGGGACCGTAGAAAATGGAACAAGTAGTGGAGGCTCGAAAGCCTGTCATCTGGCATGACCGACAAGCAGCGTCAATGAGCAATCATCTATGCCATATTTCCGATACCAAACGATAATCAGCCCCGGAGTTGAAATATAACATGAGAGGGAAATGAAATGAGAGAAAATGAGGAGAGAGGAAATCCGTGGTAGCATTCCCTAACATTTGCCTTGCCAACAAGAGAACACAACCAAATGTTCAGAGTTGGCACACACCAAGAGTCAACCTGTGACCTCCCGAGTGCGAGCTTGAATGCTACCGCGGAGCCATTTCGTTCGGTTTAAGGTACCACTAGCCGGGCCCTGTAACCGTGGTCGTTGGTGCGCTTGGCGTTAACGCTTGACAACAAAAGGATCGCGAGTTCGAATCCCTCTATAATCATGGATGTATAGTGTTGTGTGTTTTTGTGATTTTGCTCTCTCTAAGTCATTCTCTCCTGCTGGCCAAGTAGGTTATGCCTGAAGGCCAATATGCATATTTTAAAAAACGATACCATTAGATAAAGAGTTATTAAAAACAAACAATTTTTATAGGAAACATTTCTATTAATTCATAATCTTTTAAGGAGAAATCCACAACAGACAGCGCTTCATTCTTACATATAAATATATAGGAATAAATACTAAAATGATGGCTGGCAAAGGAAGTTCAGATGATCTTGCTCAATATAATGGCAATCGAGTGTTTCGTTTCCTTTATTTTTCTGACTAATGAAACAGGTATATTAGGCAACTGTAATTACAAATACCCTACTACACATAGGCCTTCGTTGATGAGTAAAGTTTTAGTATGGCGATGGTATTAGGTGAATGTCCTGGCTGACGAATATATCTAAACTTGGTGGTATAAAATGTGGCCTGTTCCCCTAGTTCGTATTTTTTTTTTTTCTCTCCGTAAGGTATTTACCTTAAGGAAACGCATCTGTGAAATTCCTAAATACAACAGTTTTCAACTAATCAGCCTGAAATTTTGAACATGTATTTATGTTGTACAGTAATTACATGATTTAAAATTTGCTTTATGTATCATAAGTAATTTTTGAGTTATTCATTTTTAAATTAAAAAGTCTGGCGCCAAATTCAAATCAATCCACACTATGATAATGATGAAAAATGTATTTTTTTATTTTTCAAAATATGCATTTAAGTATCAGGAACAGAACTATCATGTGCATTTATTGTACCCAGGTTAAATAATCGGTGGTAGGGCATGCCTGGATAATGACGGGGCAGGTACAAGCACCCGGTGTGAGACCTGTTCTGTAAATTTTGAAACATATTACTATACTCACTTACTTTAATTATTAGTGCAAATTATTGTATTTTAGACTTGAAATAGACACATTTAAGGCCAAATGCTATTGGCCAAAATCAAATTTCGGATTTTTACCAATGTTTCACCATGGTGAAAAGGTTAAAACACATCACCCACTTACAGTCATCCATTTAAATCGTCATGGGATACGGTTTAAAGTGCCACATGGTAATAAAAATAACAGGAAATTGAACTACAAGGATTACATTAATTAGGCAAAAAAAAAAACTTTTTTCAATTTTTGCACTTTTTGATCAAATTTCACGGATGCGTTACCTTAAAGTGAAATTGGTAATTTACATAATAATGTATATATTTGCTTCTCATTTATAACATGCGTTAAACATGCTAACAATAGTGTGCATACCAAAGCTCATTGCAATTTCTTTAGTAGATGTGAAGCTATTAATCGTTTAAGCAATTGTTTAACCATACACAACAAATGCTCCATATCATGAAGGATTTTATTGATTTTGATACAGTTGTTTTTTATTGCTTCATTTGCAACCCGCCTTTGGAAGAGGTGTACAGTTGTTGTTGGGTTTACATTTTCTTCATTAAAAAGCACACATAGACATTTTCGCACTCTCATTCATATTTCAAGATGCTGGGAAGTATAGGGAATGTCGTTGGCTAGAGAAACATCTCCACTCCCAGCCGGGAACAGAAACCGGGACCCCTTGCTCAGCAGGAATTTGCTCTACCGACTGGGCTACGAGGCCAGCCTCCTTTTAATATTTATGCAAAAACAAACAAAAAAATGGAAAATTGACTTTTTTGTTGGGCTGTTAGTTTGGTGGAAAAAGTCTAACTTTGTAAAAGCAATTTTTGGACAATTTTAAAAAGCCAATCAAATGTTAAAATTATCCTGCTCATAAATATAAATTTTTCAGGAAAAGTGACTTGCTATTTTTCATGTGCACTTCTTAGATTTATTTCTTAAAAAAATTGAAGCTAATTTACCAAACTTGCATCATGCGAAACATTTTTAATCTCCCAAAACGTGGAGAACACAGAAAGCAAGAATGTGAGCTATGACGTTTAAGGGGGGGTTGCTTGTGCGCGCGTGCAGTCACTTTTCAAGGCAATTACTTTCAGTACTTCTACGCACCATCGAATGATAAAAATGCAGATTATGGAACTAGAAGATTCTGAGATAATGATAAGCACAAAACAAAAATATAGGTAGGTTTATGAATGAATTTTCATTAATTTTCACCTATGGATAACCTTAATTTAGCTTTTGACTCCTCTCAGCCGGTATTATTTCTTTATGTGATAGGCCTGAAATTCAAGGATATAAAATAAAGTAATGAACGAGTTATACACGTTCTGAATTGAAGGAGTTTTTCAAATACAGTCTCTATGTAAGTTTCGCTACAATAGGCACATATGAAATAATAACCAATTATAACTAAAGCTCGGCTTTGGATTCCGAAGTGCACACAGATAAATCAGCGGCATAAAGAGAGGGTAGCGGGGAGGCGTTTGTAACGTAAAGATGCACAAGTTGAGGTATAATCTGTTCCAAAAGTAGTTAATTACGTGTATTGACATTATATGCATCGTTCTAATGCATAAAATAACATAATAAAATAATTACTTTTAATGTAATTCGTAAATAAAAACGCCTGGTATTTTTAAAAGTAAAAGTGTAAAGCTTGATACAAAAAATAAGAAGAATAATGTGTAGAGCTTTGAAAAGACAATGAACATAAATCGACCAAACAACTATATCGAAAGAAATAGCTCTCGTCCTGTCACTCAAAGTATGTTTGAGTCATCTATTAGTTTATTCAGTGTCGAATACCTACTCTTGCTTAGTTTCAGCATTTTTCAATCTGCGCTCTCTTTTAGTGCTCAATTGTTTAACTATAAGGAGGAACTGAAAGAGGCCAGGCAGTGAGCAATACTAAATAGTGCAATACGTTGTGAAACGAGCTGTAGACACCATGCATTGCACAGCAACGTGAAGGCTAAGATTAAAGATACTGTTGTCGAACGGGAATAACCAACATTAAAATAGATGAGCATAAAAATACAAGGTTGCTTTTAATGTTACCTTTTGGCAGTTCGGTCATGTTGAAAGGAGGTAAATCACCCCGCCAGTCAGTAGCTAGAATTATGCTCGACTAAAAGGGGTAGTCAGGTTTTTAGAGGGTGGGGCGAGTTTTATTCGGCACCTTAAACAGCCACATTTTATGCATATCAGTATACGCTCTCGTTAAGTGTCCTGTTGCTGAAAGTGACTTTTATTTCTGAACGCTCTTTAGCTGCTGTGGTTCTCGTCGTCCCGTTCTCTATTGGGCATGAAAGACCGATTATTTTGCTTAGAGGCCTCTTTATTAGTTTGATTTTCTTATGTGTCATAAATGTACGACACGGGGCAACGGGCTTTACTTCCCTTCCGAAGGAAGCCAAACTAAGGATATTTTAGGTTGGAAAAGCCATTAATCTCCGCGATCTTGGGAGGTTAAAGCTAGTATGTTACTTCTAGACCACAGAGGATGTCGTGTTATTGCTCGTGTACTGGTGACCCGAATAGATACTTAGAAGTAGGTTGGATGGCATCTCTCCGGTAATGCAGGGGCTATTATTAATGTACTGGGAGCTCAAAAAAGATGTTTAAAATAATATGCACTATGCTCATGCTCAACAGCTCTGCAGTGGTTATGTTAACTTCTGACAATAGCTTCTCTCACAGCATTTGTGAGTATATGCTGTTTCTATCACAAAAATATGGCCGATTGCGTTGTAGCAATTGATGGAAAAAATGTCAATCGTCTAACTGTGTACTTAGGTGCTCGTGATTACCTGCGATTATGTTAGGATTTCAAACACTAACAGGGTGTCAACTAATGCGTTATTTTGCTCTATGGTAAAACGACTGTAATCGTGGCAATGGACCATCCGTCACATCGTGACTAAGTTTCAGCATGTGCCCTCCAGGAATCTACATGTCACTGTGCAGTAGTACCCACTCTCCAGAACACACAGCCCACGAAGATTAGTCCACCCAACCTACTGCTCAATACCTATATAAGCCACAAGAAAAATAAGAACATAGTTTTCACCATGAGAATATGAACAACAAAAACGTTTTCTAGAAAGGTTCCTTGTCTCGAAGAGCTCTATCCAGTGGTACCTTTTAGTCCCACACTCCCATTTTAAATGTTAAAATCATACGCCACTGATCACACTTTCGATTATGGCTCTATAATGATAAACTCAAGTGCAGTATTTTTACAAGTACTTTAATTATAACTATTTTTGTTTCGCAAAATTTCAGTACCGTATCTTTCGGAATAGTTGGCTGTTTCAGATGGCCTGCTTCACATTGGGTGTTACATTTGTTGTAGTTGTTTCAAAACTTTGCCAGACTAAATGCTCTATAGAGACTAATGCTGATGGGTCGTTCACTGAAACCTTACCGGCTACAATTTTTCGTGTTTTTCTCTGTTAAAAGGTTTTCCATCTGACGACGCAAGAAGTGTTGCTTTTTCACTGTGATATAACATGTGGTAAAACGTCACTGGTAGGAAAGTTAATATGGTTATGTGTTTGTCAATTTAGAACTTTCCCTTAAATTGTGGGATTGCATTTTTACAAATAACGTATAATAGAATTTAAATGCATAGCCATTATAGATAATACATTGTCAAATATGTACCACTATCTGAAACACAGATTTTCAGCTTCAGTGAGCAAATTATCTTTAAGAGCATCAAGCAAAAATATCACCTATCAGTAACAAAAACCAAAATAAAAAAATAATTGAATAAACACGTATACATGACTAAGAGTATAGACAGGCTATGGAAGGGACACGTAGCATCTCAATCCCCGATGGATCCTTTGTGCATACTCCTGAGGGAGGACGGATAAGGTGAAGGAACCGCAGCAGATGCATGGGATGCTGGCCAGGTCGGCGCAGCCGACAGAGACGTGCAGAGTTCCTTTAAAATGACAGGCTTAGTCACCCGACCACATTAGGATCGTTCCAGGCGTCACTCTTGGGTTGTTTAAAGGTTTCCCCTCTATTGGGAGCAGGCAAACGGCCGCAGCATTAGTAGCGGCTCTTCTAGCAGGGCCGAGAAGAAATTGCAGAGTGCAAACCTCTGCGCTTCTGTCCGACACCAACTGCCACTGAGCCCCGGAGTCAATCTTAAATATTGCAGAGGGAAATTAAATGAGATGAAATCAGCGGTAGAATACACTACCCCAGCATTCGCCTCGCCAACAAGGGAAAACCACGAAAAAGCCTTGGTCAGATTGACCGGCAAACGGGAAGGACTCGGGGCCTCCCGAATGCGAGGATCACACGATGCCGTGAGCCATCTTGCACGGTAACACGTAGGTATATATTTGAGTTATTTTCATGTACTGTTATTTGCATGTACTGTAACTGTAACGAATCTGCTGAACCAATTCTCTCTCAATCCCCCCCCCCTCTCTCTCTCTCTCTCTCTCTCTATATATATATATATATATATATATATATATATATATATATATCTTACACTTCACTGACTATATCATACATCTCAGACGTATTTGTGTTTCTCGAAGTTCACTACTAAAATTGGTCGCACTGAAGTCCAACCGCGGCTGGCTACTTGCCGCTCCTTGGCGCGAAACTATAATAAGTCTAGTTGTTCGAGAAATAACGTGCAACTTCTAAGTGTTTGTTCAAGTTTGCAATAAAAAATACGTATAATCAATGGCAAATATTCAGAGCATACTACGCATGCCCTAACATTCTGCTGTGTGGTTGTTATTAAATTATTTTAAAAACTTTGATTTAATAGTGCACATGTGTACCTAGTATTAGCTTTTATTTTCGCAGCTTAGATTGAAGCCGAGCATAGACATTAAGGGCACGTTAGATTGAAAGACTGTACACATAAGGCATGCACCTAGCTGCAAAAATGCTCTATATAGCCTACAGGCATTCTGTGGTAGAAAAGAAACAAATCGAAAGAGGATGGAGTAAGAAGAACCGGATGTTTCCATCCGCAGAAAAGCCACAGGAGAAAGTGCACGCATATGGACTCTAAACAGATCCTTGTGCTGGTTTGCAGCACTTTGCCATGGCCATTGACACATATTTTTTAGCAGCTCCCACCTCCTTCAATACTGTTAGTCCCCATTCAACCGGTCATTTAGTGTATCTTTCTTTTATAGTTTTGCTCTTAAACTCATTCAATATTCTAATACCTTGGTGAAAGTAAATTGCTAAGTTTAATTGTGGAAGTATTGCCAGTAAAATTAAATGTTAATTTGTTTTGTAATGACCGAATAAATTGAGATGTGTCAATGGGACATACCAAAACTTTAATTAAATATTTCCGATTGTTGAATTGTGAGGACAAACAACTAATTATTTTCGGGATAGACAAGTGCCTCAATTAGCGAATCTCTTAAGTAGCAATCAGAAAGGATTCATATATCATTTCTATGCAAATCCTTATGAGGAACACAAAATGGCTAACAGGTTCTGAAAAACTCAAGCTGTTTTGGTGTGTGTGCTTATTATTTGAGGAGCCGGATGTCAAATCGCCATAGGCTACGGAATCGAAACAATGTGCATACTAACATAAAAGCATGACAAATCTGCGATTCACATAAATGCATATCTCACATAAAAATTTGAAGCAGCTCGCGTAGATCTTGCGTTGAATGAATACCGGAGGATAAGTGTTAATGCGAGAGTGAAAAACAGAAAAGTGTTGAAGCGCTTAATAAGCGTGTTATTTTCCTCTGTTGTCAGGAGCTTGCGTTTCGCGGACATCGTGAAGATATTGATTCATCCAACCGTGGCAACTATACATTGAACTCGCTGACTTAATTGCCGAATATGACAGCGAGTTAGCCGAGCATCTGAAAACATAACTGTCTCTTCAGGCATGTCTAGCGATATTCAGAATGGCATTATACAGTCTATAAGCAATGCTTTGCTAACTGCAATCAAAAAGAAAGCTCATTGTGTAGCGTACATCAACATACTTTTGCATGAGCTTCTGATGCCTGTAACAAATCTCAGTTGTAGACAATTATCAGACACGTGTCTTCAATTGGATACATTCAGGAAATATTTCTGGGTTTTATTGATTTAAGTGCAAACAGTACTGTGGTCCGTCTAGTCTCCCAGATCGTATGCGGCATCCGTGTGTGTGTGGGTATGTGTGTGTGGGTGTGTGTTGTGGGTGGGTGTGTGTGCGTCAAGATCACAAGTCATCAGAGTAAAGTACTTGGATGATGTTACTACCCGTCACTGATCTTCTTGTTGCCCTCGGCTACACAGGAAGTTTGGTTCCGAGTCGTCGGTAGAACATGTTTTTCGACCTACCCAGTGCCGAAACAAACGGGAACACACTTATTAAATTAGCCTAAAGCACACATACACACGGCACAGAATTGCTACTTATAATACTTTATTTAACTGGAAAGATGTTTGTCGACGTGTAACATGCTTATTAGCACAAGCATTGAGCTCACAATGTTTCAAAGGTGTTAGCTAATCTATCTTAAACATACGAAAGCTATGAATCATGAGCAATTCTGTGATTCCGCTTTAGTGCAACATGCTCCATCGTGTTTTCCAAACACTGCTCCTACGTGGATTTACTTTAATTTTATTACTAATGTTATTTCAAAGTTTACGCTTCACATATTCGAACAACTTCTTCCACGTTCCAATCCTAACTCACCTCTGTTTTCACACTTCTTGGAAAGACCTCGCAAACGTATATTTGTTACCTGCATGCAGGAAGTGTTGTTATGGAATTTCGGGCGACGGGGGAATCCATCAGTTGAAGTTGTAAAAGAACATCCCCTTTACCCTAACAAAGAAACCCTGCCTGACTTCAAACCTCAGGTCACAAAATCCTGTATTCACGGAGATTTCTTGAGACAGACCTCTATACAGGGGAATAATTTTGTATAACGTCCTTAGATAAATTAATATATTAATAATTTAATATTCCTCTGAATGCTATCGCTTCACGTATCTACACTCAAAGAGTATCTACACGCTCAGGCATATGATGGGGGTTTTCTGGAATGTTAGAAGGTACACAAGCATTAGTAAAACACACATTTGCAGATTCTCTTTTTGTGCATTGTTTAGCTCATAGGCTTAATTTATTTTTGACTCAGCCAGTTAATAACATAATAGAGTGTAAGATAATTTTCAGCACCTTAGCGGACTTTCGTCTTTCTTTTCTCGTTCCACCAAAAGATCTCAATTGGTGGATAAAATTGTTGGCCGTGGTTTACCCACAGTGGCTATAATGAAAGGTTGATACACGTGATAGTGAGTATGAGAGTTCTCTTGAAGCATTTGATTCAAGCCTAGTAAATGCTACTTTTTGGTATACTGTTGCAGTCGCCAGAGGTTTTATTGGATGTTTCAGAGGACATCATCATCTATTCTCTTCTTAAAATTGTTTTGACTGATCTGATCGAACATCTGTTGAAGATTTTTCAAATTAAAGGCATGGATATTGAGTTCTACTCCAGAGAGATTAATTAAATAAATATCTAAATTTATGTCTGAAATGAGAAACAGTTTCAACGATTACTACGATCACAGCATTGTAACTGTTGATCCCTCACAAGAACCGAGGAAACGAAAATCATCTCTCTTCAAATCCTTTCTGATCCAAAACTTAATTTCCGAAGGCTATATGTAGAAACTATTGACAAATTAGTCATGCAAACAAACGCTCGAGTTGAAAATATTAGGTCATTGAAATTTGTAGAACTTATTGATTCATCTGAGTTCCTTAAATACGAACAAAATTTTCCTACTGAAGCCATTAACGGCTTACAAAGGCTACGAAAGTTTGACACTGTCCCTTCGAAGTGAACTGAGCGTCATCTACAAGAAACAGGCTTTTGGGGGCACACATACGTGAACTCCAAGAAGTGTTACCCGAATTACAAAAACTATGCTATCTCCTCCTGACAACACCAGTAGTAAATGTAACCACAATGTTATTTTGGCAATGTTTTCTACAATAGCTCCTTTGAAAAATTATAGAATTTTGAGCGGCGTTACATTAGATTATAACAGAAACAGCACCACGCAACACTAAATACTTCTTCGTTTGCATATTCTTCTTAGTATGTTAATTTTTTCCTTTATTTTCTTTAGTCTTTTGTGCGTTTTATTAATAGTTTTATGTATGTTGTTAGAATAAACAGGGTTGTATCTACGTTACTTATTCTGCTATTATTTCTTCCCAACTGAGATTTTCTCTGTAAGGAGCGACGAGACGGTTTGAATGTGATAATGTGATAGTCATTCAGATGTATTCATGAAAATCATTACAAAATGTGGTATTTGTGTTTGTTCAGTAGTGTTTTTGTAGGATATTATTTTAATAACAGTACAGGATATCAGAAAATTCACTTTAGTGTCCTGAGAGTTTTAGTTTAAATGTCTTAAATAATGAGTAACCCTCTAAGAATATCCCAGAAGCAAATATGTATAAAACATTTAAAAACTGAAATAAAGCTAATCACTGCAGAGCGTCTAGAAGCCGTAATGTTGTCCTCACGCTAAGACGCTTTCTTAATATCAAAATTAGAAAATATGCGATGTGGGGAATAAAAGCACGTAATTTTATTTCTATCGCGCAAATGCCAACGTAATATAAGCAGGGAATTAACGCTTGGACCACACGAAAATCAACTATGCACCCGCTAACCTAGAGGTAACAACGCATGCGAGCCGCTATGGTGAAACACGTTGGCAGCTTTAAGCTTCCAAAGAAAACGAACCACTTGAGTATTTAATTATAAATCACGTAACTTCATTTTTTTTTAAACAGTACCAGAGTCTGATCAGGACTCCGGCGCTGTATCCCCGTTTAAATTTCCCCCCTAAATTTACTGTATGATTACTGGTTTTACTGTTCCTTTACATTAACGTATAAAAATTGCTCAAACATACAACACCCATGCCCAAGGCGGGACTCGAACCCACGATCCCCTCCCCACGAAGCACCAAAGCGTGGCGCCTTAGCGAGCGTGGTCATGGGTACCGGCTTGGTTAGACGCTGGCCTTTTGGTCCCAAGGTCACGCAGGGGATCGTGGGTTCGAGTCCCGCCTTGGGCATGGGTGTTATATGTTTGTGTATGTGTGTGTAAAAAGTAAAACAGAAATTCAGTAATCAAAGTAAACAAATTAGGTAAATAAAAAGTAGGGTATACAGCGCCGGAGTCCCGATCAGACTCCGGAGCTGTATTTTTAAAGAAAAAAAAAAAAAAGGTCACGGGTCCAAACCCGTCCCATAACCGATGATTTTTGTGTGCTTAAAAAGGACAGCCCCACGCCACCTGATTTACTGACATGTAAAACAACACCTGCGGGACGAAATTTCCGCACACCAGCGGAATCACGTGTAATGGCGGGTGTTTCTGGTAATTCCTTTGTATAGTGTTATACTCAAGTCCCTCCACAGAGGTGGATTAAACAAGATTTGGGAATGTGGTGATATCCTTGACTCCGAGCATTCGTGATACTACAATGATAGACTAGTTGGAATGAATTTGCAGGCATAAGCAGAAAGAGAAAGAAAATAAATGAAAATCCTTCACCACAAATGTTTAAAATGTCCTCCATTCTATTGAAGGCATAGGTTCACAAATGTAATTTTATTGCTAAACCTTTGAATAAATTTGCCTTTGTTACTGAACTGTGTAATTTAGAATTGTCAGTTTCAGTTCGTCTATTACTTTAGGATTTCATTACTGAGTCTTGACTTTGCAGAATCCAAAAAAATCAATGGGCCCTGACACTTTTTGCAGCGTCATAAACAGAACCAATCTCAGGAAGGTTGTTTGTTAAATCCCAAACAGTAATTTAAACGATAATTTGGGATATAGAAACTGCTGTGTAAATATTTTCACGTTTTCTGTATATTTTCCAACTGCTGTAAAAACATTCTCTACTAAAAACACATGCTATTCACAACGACGTCAAAAGCATTAATGCACTGGTAGTTCCAGTATTACTTCCGCACTGCAGTGGTGAATGTTTCACAGCCAGACGATCAAATTTCAAGCTGCCACAAGTTTACTAAATAAATTACCAATCAGCGTATCATACTCGTGAACCGTGTTGTTTCACACAGGTAAATAAATCCAGCAAAGTTTTAATGACCAATGGTTATCACTACCAAACACAACGCATCGGAAGTGTAATAAGCATTTGTTTTTCACGTCAACGCCCCTATTGAATTTCCCAACGCGGTTAACCGTTACACATTTTTGTTACATGCTCATGTCGAGATGAGGAGTAGGTATTCCCATATATTTCATTTTCATCTTGTCTAGTAACAATAATACATAAAGTGGGCTACTTATAAAACACCCATTTTATTCACATTTCTTAATAAAAAAAACCGAAGACCACACATGCAATATCAATCTACCCAACTAGCCCTTATATGTAGATATTTCATATATTGGTAGAATGAGATAGCAGGATTTTCTTGAAAATCTTCAAATCTTATCTCTGGATCATACTGCCCATGATGATATTCGTGGAGCTTGCGTTAAAAACAAGACAAGTCCTTTATTTCTAATTTTACAGAAAATGAAAAAACTAAAAATGACCATTAAAACTATATTTTTCATATTTAGTGGTTATATTCAGTCGTCAGATATATTTTGCTTGCTGCCAGCTGCATTTTGCTTAAATAGTATTGCCGCTAGTTACTGCAAAAAACACTTTTGGACTTAATTCTGTTTTGATTGATACAGATGGATTTGTTTAATATTTATCGAAACTCGTGTGAACATGTTCAGTTTTGTTTAAACATAAAAATTTAAAAATACATTATAAATTAATACATTACATACATTACAAATTTAAGCTGTCATTTATTGAATCACCCATTTAAGCCTCACAAAAATAATAATAATAATAATAATAATAATAATAATAATAATAATAATAATAGTTAATAATATTATTGCTGTTATTACTATTATTAAGTATCATTATTGTCATTATCATGATTACTAATACTATTATCATCATCATTGTCACCATTATTATTATTATTATTATTATTATGTCAATTATTATATACAATCATGGTGATATTAGTGCCATGTATCAACATTCTAGCTTGCATGGTTCTTTAAATAATAATGTT
The DNA here is from genome assembly GCA_030762935.1 of Hymenopus coronatus. Classification (NCBI taxonomy): domain Eukaryota; kingdom Metazoa; phylum Arthropoda; class Insecta; order Mantodea; family Hymenopodidae; genus Hymenopus; species Hymenopus coronatus. The sequence continues at coordinate 400,794,831 of CM060900.1, read as the reverse complement.
ACCATCTAATTTCATTGTTATAATACAAATGAGCCTCGAGATGCATTTTTGAAAATATTAACAAACAGAAATCCAGTGTTGCAAATAGATCTGTCATGTTATATTTTTACATTAGCCCTAAATAGTGTAAAAAATTATTACCTTAAGTACTCTACAAAACTCGTGATTTTCAAAATTTAATAATTTATTCAAGATTGGAACATTATTTCGCAAAAGTATATACAATTTTCTTTAATGTTCTTTTAAGAGCCACTTTAAATATTGTGAAACAAACAATGTATCGTGTGGAGCATTTTGGGCGCGGAAAGTGTTAGGAAAATGTTTGCAAGAAAACAAGGCTTAAAGTTGGGTGTACCTATTAATTAGCATGTGCCTACCCATTTATAGCTTCAGCTTCAGTTAATTGGTAGTTAAGGTGCACCAAGTGGATAAAAATATATGTTTTCTTAAACTTAAAATGCATATCATTTTATTATGGCAGTAAAATATAATTTTTTTATTTTTCAAAATGTTGGTCAAATTTCATACCTTAAACCTCTAGGTAACAGTGAACCAGACATTCGCTTTGGTGGACTGACCACCTTGTTGACATGAATGTTTGTTTTCCTAACGTTCAGTAAATGCAATTATGACGATTCAATGATCCGTTAAGTTTTAATTGGGACTTATTAGACCGCACGTAATATTGATTGCAAACTCTTCGTCCTCGTTTATCATATGCTGAAGCCATTGCTACCGGAATTATTGTCGTATTAAATTAATAGTGATTTCTGGAGAACGAATTGAGAAATAAAAAAGGCGTTGCAATATGTTACTTTATATATGTTACAGCACAAGTTGCCATGCTTCTACTTTGTGGAAGTCTTGGGGAAAACCAGTATCAGGTGTCAGAATCGTGAGGGTATTTAGATTGAAAGAAACTCAGTAAGAAGGAATTCCGTTAAGCCTCAAGGTTTAATTCATGAGAACAGCATTTTAGAAATTCTAAAAGGACGCGTAGGCCATTTCTGGGAATTATAGAGGAAACCTGGCATTGAGAAATTATCAATCAAAGAATAAAGTTGTGTCAGAAATATGAATAAAGCTTATGTTTTGGCGACATAGAATGTAGGAAACTTGGCGGGAGTTATTGATGTAGAAGAAATTAGGTTAATAAAATTGCGTGCATTTTGAATAATCAGTAACTTGTACTGTAACTGCTACTGTGTATTCTAGTTCTTCGTCTTACAGCTGTTAAAAGTTAGCGCTTCAGTACTGTGCGCAATTCGAAACCGATTTGGCGGCTACTGCTAAAGGATTCACTGTATAGCAGTTTAGCAATTCACGGTAACTTAAGATCGTTACTTTTACTGAGCAAACAGGTGCTGCCTTCAACGTAAAGTTCTTAATACTCTGGGGGTTAGTCGATTCAATAAGATTCAGTTACAGTTTATCATGGTTAGATTCAGGAATAATCGGCAACCCGTTCCAAACAGATCAGTTATAAGCACCATTAAATATGTCCAATAAATTTAACTGGTGTTGTTCATTCTCGCCCCACTCACGCTTACCATGAGAGAAAGAACTCACAGGCTACCACTGGAGAACTAGCCATCAGCAATCTACAAAGATCAAAAACTTCATTCGGCAATCAGGATCCTCTTCATTTAATGTGTGCAATAATCTTGTTACCTGCCTTTGCCCTTCAAGACTTTCAGAATGTGCCATTTACTATCAGTGTTCATCCTTATCGCCAGAGCAAATGAGCAGGAAACTTCTGAGGCAACGTTGCAAACCTTTCTATTTATTACCGAAAAATAGTTGCACGAGGTGTTCCGAATCCTCCGCTGTACACATCACAAAATGGTGCAATTGCATTGCAAACTTACAAAGTTACCACACATCTGTGTAACTATTCAGTAGGATGTAGGTTGTGTAGCAAACTGAAGCGGCCATGCACAATAAACTTGAGCAACATTTAAAAACTTAATCCACAATTTTAAAACGGGTTTCTATTCTTCAAACGTCAAGCTTACATCAGCCACTAAGGTGCACATACGGGTGCCAACATCTTTTGATAAAAAGTACTCCAAAAATATTTCAATGCAGCTGTTAAAACAATACACAAACTGGTTGATGAGGGGTAAATTGAGTAAAATAAAACAAAGGCCCTTTTCATCAGAAGTAATTGCTACATTACTATAATGTGGTTTAAGGGACCATTACTTACTTTTAAGTCATCTGATGTTTATTCTTCAGATAAATTAGAAATTCAGTTGATGAAATCATTAGCAGAAGTAGATTCAATTACAGTAGGTATAAAACTATGGTTCATCAAATGTATATACATTTTGATGGAACATGTGTACATTAATAGAAAAATCGAATATTTTCATTTCTTTAAATCTAAACGTAAAATTTCAAGTTAAGAACCTGAATGTGCTTAGTTTAAAATCAGTCTTCTTAAAACAGAAATGCCTATGGCCCATCGATGGTCCCTCCTTCAGCAAATCAACTAAGCATTTAGCTAAATTTTGGGAAACTTAAAATATACTTGTCATGGCTGAAAGAAGGACTATTTTTTATTTTTGAATATGAATTTTGATAGTTTTTTTGTGAGTAAAAATTATTATTATTAATAATATTAATATTATTATTATATTTTGATAGAGGATCTTTTACATTAGATCTATAAAGGCATTTAACTGGAAAGTCGAATCAGACGTTAAAATTCAATGCCACCACCAGAAGTCGCACTTTCGTAATTATATGAAGATAGTCAAATTCAGAACCTCCAGAAGTAGGGCGGACTGTGAACACTGAGATAAAATTAATAACACACTTAGTCACGTGATCTAATCCAGGTAGATATAAATAAATCCTGTACTAAAGCTTCGCTTTTACAGATACGAAACCGCAATGGTATACAATAGACAGAAGTGTGCATAAAAAGAAACAGCATATATCTGAGCAACTACTCAAGCTTGTCATTTAACTTTGCTTATTTTGTGTTATCCTCCAACTTTTCTGCTTTTTTAAAGGTACTTGTTTATCAAAAATATCAAAATGTTCAATGCTATGTTTTGTGCTGCATTATATAAAGCATTTCAATTATATATGAATATTTGGTTCATGAGATTTGTTTGTTTATTTTATTCATACTCAACTTTTTAAAGGCCTATGATGAAGTAGCTGCCTCTCCTATGTCTGCTAGAAGTAAATCAGCTCAAAAACGGAAAAATGAGTGACATGTTTTAGCAAATTAAGTAGAAAGAAGTTTTTTTAAATGAACATGAAATGATTAATTTGTGTATACTTTCTATTGGAAACTCTCAGGAACTGATTTTGGTGTTGCAATAGAGCTTAGACGGACGGAAATATGTTTGTTGGAGTCTGGCTAGACAGGATGAGTGCTTCTGTCTCGCTTGTAGTTTAAGAGGGGATGGGACAGGTTAAATAATCGATGGCACAGCACACCTGAAAATGATGGGGCAGGTGGAAGCTTCCATTGCGAGGCGTGTTTGTAAATGCTCTAATCCTAATTACTACACTCACCATTTTAGCTAATAAATTTCATTGCATTCTTCCAAATGCTTCAAGCTTCAAGCTTCAAGCTTTGCATACATATTTTGTATGTATTTGGAATCAAATCTATTAGTAAAATGGAATTTGTATCCAAATATCTTAAGTATTGGTTTTTTGAAGTTTGAGAAATTCTGTTTTAAGTAAATTAAACTTTTAAAGAATTTTACAAAATATTTTCTCATTTTAATACAATTCATAGCACGAATGATGAGTATATAGTTAAACTTTGATTGTATAAAACGAATTAATTACGCAAATACATAATAGTAATCTTAAAAATATTCAAAACCTCTACAATCCAGGCTATGTCACCGCTTTTTGTAAGTAATAAGATAAAAGTTAATGACAAAGTAGTCACGTGACAACCCAGGTATATCTAAGTTTATGCAATGCTAAAGCTCAATAGTAAATATCTTATTGAGGATATGAATTACAACTGCTTACAGTTGGCAAAAAGTGCACGTCAAAAGAAACAGAATATGGACATGCAACTAAGATATGCTATTTAACTTTGCTTTTTTGTGTTATAAACGTCTGAATTTGGATGCAGTTGGGTGAATGAATTCTGAGAAAAGTGTGCCTACGTTAAAATTATAAGAAAGGGGAAAGCTTCACGTCCTAGTTACCTCAAGAAGAGATATAAAATCTCTATCCTGTCAACACTACATTTGCATAACTACAGTGCGCAGACGAGGTATTGTTAGTTAACAGCGCTACGGAGATTGATGATGTCAGAAACAGGTACCTATACTCACTAGGGTTGGGCCGAAAATAAGTAACGATTACATTATAACGGTCACAGAAATAACGGACATCAAGAGTCACTAGTTACCCAATAACGGTTACCAAAGTATCGAAGACAGTAACTAGTTATCTCCTTAACGGTTGTCGAGTCTGGGCGACATTCACGTATCGCTTACCTGGAACTGCGTACATCCCGTTACGCTGTATTAGTGACATTGTCGACTTAATATGCCAATATGGAGGGAAATAAAACCTAGTAGTCAGCAACTATGTTACTGAGATAATCTGCAACTTTTCTGATGTAATGATGTTAGACAGTGATGTGTATTTGGGCGTTAATGTCTCTCTTCTCTAGCATCTTCGCCTTTCAAAATATCAGCTCACTCTCATAAAATATTCACGGTGTTTACAAGTTTGAAGAATTGTCGCAAGGAGTTGCAAGTATTATTATTACGTCCTTCTTGTCACTTCGAATGCAGGTCACGATTGCAATCAAACACATCAGTTCTAACTTAGGCAACAAAATTAAAGACATTGCATTAAGATGGTAATTCAAATCCTTTTACAAGTGCACAAGTTCCTATACAAAATGGGTATGAATAAACTACTAATGCACTTAGTAGCCAAATATGCGCGCGCTGGTTAGGTAAAACGAGGATGCATTATTTTAACAGTGGTGAATAACCAAATCCAGAGTTGCAAAATGTCAGCAAGTCTACTATCTAAGATTGCTTAACTAAACGTGAAATGTCTTCAACTTTTGAATTACAAAAGCAAGCGTGAAGGTGTGTGCCTACAGTTAACGCTCCTTACGAATTATCATCATGGATATTCATGTCTTTAATCTTGCATAACAAGCACTGAAAACCTGACAGATACACGATAGTCGGATAATATTTCAGTAATCAAACGTCGAAGATGAAAAGGCTGCCGTATTACCAAACACACCACAATTTTAAGTTGAATATTCTTTATTAATATTGTATAACAGCATTCCTTCGACCTCGAGGATTTTTGGCGATTACATCTGCAGGTATTAAGAGAAATGTACTTAAGTCGGGAACATCAAGCCATTAAGGGGAAGGAAACGCGAAGGAATACATTTTGTTGTTTGTGCTTGCACTAATGCGTGTGCAACCATTGTTGAAATATAGCTGCGAAAGTGATAACCGTTAGAACAAATAATCTAAGTTATTTATGGTTTTTACATTATACGTAACAGCTATCAGTAAGAATTAAGTTATTTGTTCCCGCGTTTTGAGGTTAGTATGATAACTATTACACCATAGAGGGCGATGGGAAATAAGGGAATACGTTAGGCAATAGTCACAACTTTTAAAGGTTGATCGCTATGTGAAACAATTGAGTGCAGTTCGCTGCTGTAAAACAATAGAAATGAAACGAAAGCTGCCTTCCCATTTGAGGAAAGTTAAGTAGTTCAAAACTGACACCATTAAAAAGAAATATCTCAAAAAATAGTCATTCTACAAGAAAAAGTTATGTGACTAAATTGTGTGCTTTAACGAGATCTACATTTTACGTAAGTTTCTGTCTCTGTCTCTGTCTCTCTCTCTGTTTCTCTCTCTTTCTCTCTCTCTCTCTCTCTTCTCTCTTACGGTGTCACAGTTATACAAACTTTAGCAAAGTTCATCCAGAATAAAGAGGATTTCAGAGGCTATTCCCAGAAAATTCAAAATACGCATTTTTTTATGTAAATATTTTTAATACACGGTATTTTAATCAAAATCCTCAGAACTATTTTTGAGACAAACATTATTTTCACACAAAAAAAATGCCATATAAAAGGTAGTTTGTGGCAGGCGGATTTTCTTGAAAACCTTCGTGTCGCATTCTTGGAAGATAATAAACGTAAATGCCAAGTTTGGTATTCAATGGGCTTTTAATTTTTGAGCTAAGCTGCCAACAGACATACTCACACACACACACAAACAAGGATCTTTTTCTAAAATGATTTTTTTTTACTTAGAAGACCGCAGAGCATATATTTCCGATAAAATATCGACTTCAAAGTTTAGGGTATGAGTATGTTAGTGGCGGGGGACACCTCGGTAACTGCGACCAAATATTGATGTATTGCGGCCTTTCACCCCTGGGGGGGGGGAAATGAGAGGCGGGTAAACTACAGGCCAGCACACAGGAAATGACGGAGCCAAGCGCAGAGACGCACGGAAGTCCCTGAAAGTGTAACTAGATGGCAGATGCCGCGCCACGGAGGATATACAAACGCCGGGAGGCTGTCGGAAGAATGCCAATACAACGGCTCCTAGCCCCAACCAGCGCAACTAGGGGGAAGAGAGTTTCACTCAAAGCAAGCAATCGTGCCATCTGCCCTCAAAATCTTGAGTCACATCTGTCGCCGACCTAAAAGATGAAGGAGGGAAATTAAATGAAGTAATAGGAAGTGTGGTAGAAATACAGCACCCCAGCATTCACCTAAGCGGCCTCAGGAAAATCACGGAAAACCCCAGGACCAGAGTGCGCGTTCGACGGGAGCCAACGCGAACCTTCCTAATGACAGTTACACACGAAACCGCCTGAGCCACCTGGCTCGGTGAATTTTTGGAGAATTTTTCTACACCTGCTATGTACAGCCGTGGATACAAAATGAGTCATCCCCAGAGTCTGTGTCGATAGAAGAGCTTAGTGTATCTTCGTAAAAGTTATGTTCACAATGCACACGAAAGAAAGCTGTATAAAGGTCTGTGACTGATAGTGCAATGGTTAACTTTTGAGTACTGAAAATAGATCACAGAACAGCGTTACGCTGACCGAGAGTTTAAGAGGGCCTTACTTCCACTCATAAGTTCCTAGGTTCCTATCTTGCGCTGCTTGTCATTTTTTATTATCTTTGTTAACTTTATGACTGGATGTGTAGAACATACCTAATACTGCATTAATATAACTTTGGCATTTGCAGTTACGGGCCTATCTACGCATACAAAAACATAATTCAACTAACACTCGTATTAAATAACTAAAAAAAGTATGTGCAAATAAACTTTATCTTATAAAACTGAAACACAAAAAATAAAAATGATTATTATCGGGTGTATGAGTCTCAGCCCAAATAACTGCCCTCAATCTTCGGGGCATAGACAAAATTAGATGTCTGCAATAACGTGGACGAGAAGTGACAAGATTCCAGGCTTCTGGAATGTATGCTCAGAAACCATCTTTTGAACTTCGCCCATCACAATAGGGTTCAAATCTGGTGAAAAGGGAGTCTACAACTCTGATATCTTGCTTCTCTGAAAACCAATCCGAAACCTTTCGAGATGTGGACAGGATGATTATCCTGTATACAAATTCAACAATTATTCCATTAGGATATTTAATCCTCATAGAGGGAGTAAAATATTATCGAGTATTACCGTGTACTGCACACTGTTCAGTGTATCGTCAAGCTGCGACAGCACACCTAGAACGTCCGTTGATATCCAGCGCCAACACGATACAGATACGCGACCATGATGCAATTGTGAAGCCACATATTTTGCATCGTATCGGGACCCCCTTTGGACGATATATAGTCACCTTTCCCTTACGTGTGGAAGAAACTGTCACCTCGTTTGAGAACATTACTTTATTCCAGATGCGGTTGGTATTTATTTTCCTGTTGGATCGGGTTGTGAAGGGTATGTTGAGTTAAAAACAAAACAAAAAACGCACATTGATTTTTTTTAACAATATTCTTAGTGTTTTTGTTTTTTTTTTCATAAAATATAGATTCCATTATTTTTTTCATTGAGGGAGAACTGTTCGTGCCTGATGCGTTTATGCACCATCCTGCAGACCACATGCTTTCGTGTACAGCATATTTCTATTCAGTAAAATAAACCCTTAAAGTAGGATCTTAGCATCTATCATATTATTAACTGTACCGAATGTCGTATATGAAATAAGTATGTCTAAAATGAATAGGCATTTTGTGTTGATTAAACATCATTAAGGGAAGGGAAAAATGTTTGCTACATGCGAGAAGCAAAACTGCGACTCTCACCAGGCGAGTAACTTACGTTTTATCACAGCCCTATAGTGAATACACATGGAAGGTGGCAGGTTTAGAACTGCCATACAATACAAACTGTATCATGATTTGTGTCGTTAATATTTTTAGTCAATATTGATGGTTTGTTGTTGAAGAAGCTTGAGTTATGTATTTTATTATGATTATTGATCATGTGGATTAGTGATATTAAGAATTGGAACTTCAGAAAATTTGCATCGCGGATTTTGTACATAAGGCGCTGTGCCGTGTAGGACTTACACAAGTTTGACGTTCCAGGCATGACTCATTCTTCTTTTTCTTCCACTGGTGTATTTTGTATGTGCATATGTGCTAGAGAAAGCAACAAACGCTGACATAAATATATATATATATATTTTAAAACAAACATTACAAATAATGGGTAAACAAGGCATTTATTCTATGATTATACTTCAGCTTTATCTCTTAAGTTACGGGATCTTTCTGTGGGGTACGGCACAAAAAAGTAATATGTATAATTTTAAGAACACAAAAACGGATACATGTAGAAATGCATAATTTGTGTAATATTTTAACATTATTTTTACTATATAAGAGTGTATTAAATTCACTGTAAGAAGCCATAATAATCAAAATAAAAATGTAAATGCAGCCAGCCGCAACACCAGAGCAAATCTATTTCACCATTAGATTACGAGGAAGTTTAAATTGAAAACCCATAGAAAATATTACCCAAATAGTAAAAAATTCTCAAACAAAAGTGACGACAAATTAAACAATAAAGCCAATATGTATATGTGATAGAAAATACTTTCTATTCCTTGAAAGAGTAAAGAGAGCAAATGAAAATGCACCCTAGAAACACTATATTGTTGCACCTCGCATCAGTTTCTGTGTAGATATATCCCCTGTTTTTCTGTATGTATGTTTCATTATTACTTTTTGTATAATCAGATGTTCCTTGCAAAATGTATTTAAAATAGAGAAATACAATACGAAATGCCCGTAAAACTCCGTGACCTACCAGCAAGTTGCATGGCTGTAGGTTTAATATTTTACTAGCGTGATATTGTACCATTCAGAGGTTTGGTTTAGTTACGGATATAACGTGACTTCAAAAATGGGAAAGTGGTTACAAATCGGCTTTGGGCTGATGTAGTGTCTAAAACCAGATGACGTTGTGACTTCATTTGACTTTGATTTATATGAACAGCTATGGATATGGCTATGTCTGGTTAACAGAAGGAACGCATAGCTCTTCGACCTCCGGTGAATTTCTTGTGCATATGCGCCTGGGAGGAACGGATGAGGAGAATGAACCCCAGGAGACAGATGGGCCGCACGACAGATCGCTGCAGTCGATAGACGCGCGCAGAGCACTTTAACAAATCCAGCCGTGACCGTTGGCCCACAAAAGGGTTGCTCACCCTCCGAGCCACTGAAGGACTGTTCAGAGGCGTCCCCCAGTGGAACCGGGGAAAACTCGATCCAGTAGTGCAGGCTCAAAAGGCTGCCAACCGAGAAGATGCTTATGCGCCATCTATTCGACAGAGAACGCTGTTCAGCCGCAAGTCAAACTGAAACATGAAATACGGATAGATTTTTATAGATTTTTAAATCTATGTAGAAAAATAGAAATTGTAACATTTTTAAGCTTTATGAAATGCATGTGAAAACTAAAACGTATAATCTTTAACCTTTACGCTTATTTAAATTTATATGACAAAATTGGAATTGTGATGTTTTTAGGCTTACATAAATATATGCCATAAAATTAAAAATGTAATAATGTTTACACTTACTTAAATGTGTGACAAAATAGGAATTGTAATGTTTTCTTAGGGCTGTTTAAATACAAGTGCTGGATAAAAAGTAATGAGGGCAATTTTTTTTGTCTGAAATGACTTTATTGATAGATGTACTTATATTTGCACACCTTCAATATAATCGCTCTCGTTATTGATGACATTTTGCCAAATGTTCGAAAGACGTCGTACTCCATCTGCACGTCTATTTCGGTTGATGTCCCGTACTGACCGCCCTATAGCATAGATGATGTGATTTCTGGTGTTGTACCGGATCCTTCGCAGTCGTTCTTTCAGTTTGTCAAACAAATCGTAATCACAGGGACTCATGTCCAATGACTACGGTGGATGTTCCAGAATCTCACATTGCCAGCGACGCAAGAGGTTTGGACAGCAGCAGCGGTGTGACGTCTTAGATTGTCATGCAGAGTGATGGAGTGCTGTTCCATGAAATGCCTGAGCGCTGTGATGTTGCAGGAACTCAATGAATAGAAGCTTCCCGGTTCTCCTCGTCCAAAGAAAGTGCGTGCTACACAAATGCTGCGAAAGTGATGTTCAGTTTAGCGTATGACAAAGTGAAAGAACCACTGCGAGGGATCCGGTACGCCTGAGATATGCTATAGGACGGTCAATACGGGACATCATTAGAAATAGACACGCAGAAGGTATATGACGCCTTCCGAACATTTGACAAAATGTCATAAATAATTGGAATGTTATAATGAAGTTGCGTAACTATAAGTATCTCTGTCAATAAAGTCATTTCAGAGAAAAAATAGTTCTCATTACTTTTTATCCATCCCTTGTATAAATGAAAAGAACTCCACATTATGTTTGAGACAAAATAGGAAATAAATTACTTTTACGTCTACTTCAGCATATACGACAAAATGAAAAATGCAATAATTTTTAGACTTATTAAAATGTATGACAAAATACACAATGCAATATTTTTTTAAGTTTACTTAAATATTTCGGCATAAAAGGAAATTTGCTAATGTTTTAGGCTTACTTAAATGTGTATGACAACATGCAATATGTTTTTGTAGTACAGAAAGAGCCGCAACCTTAAACGTCCTCTAGGTAGCTAGGCGGAGTTCATAATGTCCAACTTTGACCTTTTCGGAAATTAGGAGAGTATATCATTTAGAGGAGTTTATTATTTTCAGGGGACTTCAAGACGCATATTTCTACTGAAATCTCGGCATGAAATGTTTGGAAGGAATGCAATACTTTTTCTATTGCCATAGGTAGGCAATGGAGAAAGTAAAGAGGATATAATTTAACAGAGTTCACAAAAAACAAAAATGTTCTTTTTGGCAATGTTCGTCATTGAGTCCTGCCTAAGGAAACTTCTCTTTAGATGCATCGTACGAGTGTTATTATTTGGAGTGTTTGAAAGAAGAGTACACATTTCACATGCTGAGGCGGTACACCCCTGTGTTAAATCCTTGAACCAACAAGTATTATAAAGTGGGACGGAAGGCGTTACCCCCTCTCCATTCCCTATCCCTTCTTTCTTTTAGTTGACCTCGGAAGTGCACCACCTCCTCGTGCCGGAATCAAATTTCAATTGATTTCATGTCAACATCTAGATGTTCACACACTCCATCTCCACTAGGGGTCTGGAGTAGTTCGCCTTCCCGGCCACCAGCTATTTTAAATCAACCACTTGTTGAATGTTGTAAAATGGATTTACACACCCCGTTCACTGCCTCGTCAACCCCAAGCTTTTTATTCCCTCTCATCCTATCTCCATACAGAAACTAATTAGATGCTCAATTCCCCTGCATCACTTCCCATCAAAAGGGGCACAAGGAGCTCTAGAACCGTCTCTTGCTCATTTAACTCGTTAAGATCAGGAATTTATTCTTGGGTAGAACTTGCAGAGATTGCTCTTTTTGCATGTCTGTACCTTTTTCATTTTTATACAGTATAAAGGAACATACTTTTTACAATAATATCTACCACTTCACCGAATCAGTCGGCTCCATGATAGCGTGAGAGACTCGCAATTGGTAGGTGCTGGTTTGGACTTCCGTCGCCTGAATCTGGAGATTTACGTGCTTTTCCCTAGTCGGTAGGCCAATGGTAGGTTGATTTCTCATCTACCACAATTTGTCTTCTCTCAACTTACAGACGTGGTTTTGTGGTGTAATGTAGTGTCGGGCAGATGGTGTGGATGCTTTATCTAAGGAAAAAATTATTTCCTGTGGACAATAGTGGGCTTCTTGGTTGGACAGGTTGTTAATTGCCTTCTCTGGGCAGCTTCAAAAGTTTGTTGGGTCATAGGCCAGGAACTATTAGGGACTTATACGCTTCCCTATGTCCTGTCTGCACATGCCCTGTAGCTTCCTGTGGTTCTTTCATTTCATCTCTTTCTGCTGTAGTGAGATAGCCACAATAGACGCAACGTAGTTCGCAGTGCACCAGGTGCCCCCTTCCGACCCTATCTACCCTTTCACATAACAGAGAATATATCTTGATACATTTCAAGTCAAATGTCGCATAACATATGAATTACTATTATGTACTTTGGTATTTTAATCTTGCAAATCTGAAACGATATACAGAAACATACATTCGTTAATTATGCGCAATAATCCTATATGACTGAGGTGGTTTCATGATATTTAGTATTTATTTCCTTCTGTCTAGGCATGTCATCTTTTGATATAAAGTTTTATGATTACATACTTTGTAAATTAAATATACATATTTAATTTACATGTTTTAGAATCTAAAAAATCTTGTATGAAATATAAAGGATTTGCAACCAAACATTCATATACTCTGGACTTAAACGTTTACTTATCTAGGCATTTAATATGTTCTGGTAGGTTATTGTATAGTTTGATAGCCAAATACATATAACTATTTTTTTATAATTTATGTAAGGAATATTTACATTTTATTTTAGTCTTGTATTATAATTATGCGTATCACTTCTTAAAGATAGGTTTTCAGAAAATGTATGTACATAAACTAAACATCTAAAATATAAAGGTTGTAAATAATGAAAATACCTAGCTCAATATAATGTGCCTACATGGAATTGTATAGCAACATTTTTAATTGTGCTCATAATTTTGTATTTTAGAAGAAAGATTTCATACATTATAATAGTACCTTGCCAAAGAATTAAACCATATTTTATCAATGTATCAATAATGAAAAAATACATACTTCTGTCATACTCGCGAGGAATACACTCTCTCAGACTGTACTGGACAGTCTTTTTTTTTTTTTCAGATATTTAGTATGAAAAGTTCAGGTTCTAGAAATTTAATATTAGTCTGATAGAAATTAACTGAATCAGTATGTAGCTGTTTAAAAGTAATAAGAACAGTAGCAGTTTTAATCTTATATAAGAGCATACTGTTAGCTTCGAACCATTCAGATGCTTTTCAAATTCTTTATTCAGTCTATCTGGTAATAACATTTGTATCACCATTAAAAATTAGTGTGAGTAGAGATATTACTATTACATTTACTGCAATTAAAAATAAAAGTGGACCCAATACTGAACCCTGTGGAACATCACTATCTATGTCAACCATTCACATACGCCACCTGTTTTCTATTTAATAAACGAGATATCAAAAGTTTAATCTGATCGTTCCTAATACCATAATAAGTAATTTTATCCAGTAAAACATTATTATCTATAGGGTAAAAAGCTTTACTTAAATCACAAACATTTGCTAGGGCATATTCACAATTTTCAAAGCAGTAATTTATGAAATCCACTAACTTTTAACAGCATTTATAGAGCTATTTCCTTAAACACAAAAACCACAAATATCATTCTTTAGCTAAACACATCAAAACGTTTTAAATAGCTATTTATTGTATCAAAATTATACACTATTTTTTTTTTCCAATGGCAGATACAGGAGCAATTAATAACTGATAATTACATGGCGCATATATATGTAATTCCTTTCTTGTGTACAGGAATTGCTTTCGCAATTTTCAAGCGGTTAGGAACAAATTATATTTGTATACAAAAATTAAAACAATAAGTAAGAGGGGTAAAAAAAACTATGTCTGACACTTTTTTCCAAAGAAAATTGGCATTTGAAGATGTACAGTAGCTTAGAAATTCTGAAGAGGATGTTTTGGGTTAATAATTTTCGATTTAGTATGTTCAATTGAGTTTATAAAATATTTATTTAATGTATCAGCTGAAGTTAGGAATTTAGGTTTGCTATTCTTACATGTTTTAAATTTGTTTATTAAAAACCATGCAGGTTTACTTTTGTTACCAGTATTTTCTATCAGACTAATATGTTCCATCATTTTGCAATCTTCAACCTATCGACTGTAAAATTTTGCTATGTAAATAATATTTTTGTATAGCTATTTCTGAGCATGTTTCCTTATACATGCCATGACGGGTTCTAAATTCTATTCTGAGCTGCATTAATCCATTTGAATAATTAATTTTCCTTCCAGAGTAAGTTAGTCACAGATTTCTTGATGAAATATTTTTGTTAGAAATATCATACAACACATTAAAACAGACATTAAAAGTGTTCTCGGCAGTACAGTGCAATAAACTAAAATAACTACTCCAATCAATCTGACTAAACATGTTTGAAATTTGTTTCATAATTATAAGGAGAAAAAATACTATAAATCATAAAATTTACGTTGCTTATATTTGATTCATTCTCTAAAAAACTTGAACCATAAGGCCAATGATTCGAGTGATAAACGTTTTGTAAGTTAACAGAACAATTTGAAGGGCAAATATTGCTCCGCATATTATCAAGGCAAGTTTTGCCCCTTGTAGGTTTGTCATTATGACAATTAAATCCAAACTGATACAGTAAATTCTTAAATTCAACAGCAGAATTCCTACATGTGGTTATATCAAAATCAGCGCCAATAATACATTATAATTAAGCCGATTAGTTAGCTAGTCCATCTAAATTGGTTAAAGCACTTGCGTATCACCAGTAGGAGTGCGGTATGCATTAACAACAATAATTTTAATGCTATTAGCTATCAATGGACAAATTTCAAAGTTTTTATCAAAATTAAATCTTGATACATCTAAGAGTTTGCACACAGTGTTATCTAGTGCATAAATAACAGTGCTTTCCATACTCTATTCTAGTTATGTTGGCAAATGCAATCGTGTTATCGTGTAACCAATGTTCAGACGTTCATGGTAAGACGTTTTAAACAATATTTATGTGAAGTCAGTATAAATTTGTGAAATAACCAGAGGAACACACAGAGATTCTGATTTCAGTAGTGAAATGGTTTCGCTAATTATTGCATTTTTGGAATTTTTCGTAAGAGTTTGCTGAACCTGGTTAGCTTGAATCTGATGTCCAACTTTCCTCTTGGCTGCAGTTTTGCCGGTGTTTATCTCAGTGTGCCCGGGATAGATATATCGTTATGTTTGGTCTAAAGAAGTTATTGGCGTGTGATTCAAACATCGTTAAGTTAGGGCCTTGAGCTTAAATAAAGTGAAACCTAAGATCCTCAGTGTACGTGAGCAAAACTTTGGGTGACAGTAATCAGCGTGACTGATCGAGCGAGATGGCTCCGCCGTAACGAATGACGCTCGCATTCGGAAGGTTCCGGCTTCGGTTCCTTTTCGGATCGGTCACTCTGACATAGGTTTTTTCGTGGTTTCTCAGGCCAGTAGGTGAATGGAAGGTTCGCTCCCCTACCACGAATTACCTGTCTTGATAATTTACTTGCATTTGTTTCATTTTCAAGTATTTTGAGGATACAGGACAAGGTGATGTCAATTGGTGCGTAATGGAGGGACGGTAGAATTTGCGCTGGCCAGCTGGAACGCCTTCCTGGAAGTGGCTGTTTTCATTCCGGGATCCCTGGGTTAAAAGTCGTTAAACAGGGATAGCCTGTGTCGGGATTGGTGCCATTCCGGAATCTTTAGATACCCCGACCTGCTTAGCGTGCATCGTCGTTCGAATCTGATCTCTCTTTCGGCCTCCTCTTCTACAGCGGTCAGGTTGGAAGCGCTAAAAAACTTGATGGCCTGCGTGAGGTGCTTTGATGCATGAAATTAAATTAAATTGCGTGTTAGTTATGGACGCTCTTTAGCGACTATGGTTCTCAGAGTCCCATTCTATAATGTGCATGAAATGTCGTTTAATTTTTATTTGAGGCCTCTTTATCAGACTTGAGGTTATTTTAGGTGCCGTAAATCTACGACACGGTAACAAGGTTTTACTTCCCTTCCGAAGGAAGCCATGCTGAATTTACGCCCCAAAAAATTCTTCGCTCTCCACCGGGTTTGAACCCACTAAATTGGGAACCAGAGGCTAGCATGTTACCCTAGACCACGGAGGACGACCTGTTCCAATATCTGGAGGACCCTACGTCTAATTAATACAACACAATGTAAGACTGAAAACTCTGTGGATTTTCTTCATACTAAATTGTAGGTAGATAGCGAAATTGTAATCTGTATTGCTTGCTATAGTATACGTCCCCTTAATATCACTTTTGAACTGCGCACTGGTAACGTTTAAAGGGTAGTTATATTTGGAGTAGGGCTAAGCTCAAAATAATTACGCATCTTCCCGCCTCATTTCTGTTTCCTCCCTTTTTACGTTTAATATGAGTGCTAATATCTCCATCTGCCTTCAGTTCGTAAACATAAGTTCTTCAAACCTCTGGTCCGGAAAGCGAAAAGTCTCATACTAAGTTGGATATGGTTTAGTCTGTATTACTTGATTTTTATTTGCGTAATAAAATGTTCACAAAATGGAAATATAAAGAAAATTGACACATCAGAATAACACCGATATCTAAAGATGATTTATGTGAAAATCAAAAGAGAGCAGAATGGATATTACATAAGATTTCCTGAGTCAAAGTACAGTAATGTGAAAACATTGTAGGAGGCAGAAGGAAGGAAGCAGACTGGTCTCAGAAAATAATAATGAGCCCAATTATGTTCAGTGCTCCTACATAATTACCTTCGAGAAGAATATTTATTTTAGTTCCTGCACACTTGAATCTGTTAAACTTCATTTCGTTTATTCCCAAAACTAGAGAATTGTCAAATCTTCGTCTATTTTTCTCAGAAAATGTTGGAGATAGTTGCATGAAATTTCCAGAGATAGTAAAATAGATACATAGAAAATGAACATTCCAAATCATAGTTATTTCTAAATTGATTTTGCAAAGACATTTTTATAACGTTTTAAGAGAAACATTTATACTTCGGGGCAAAAATCATGGATTGTTTTAGAATATAAAGGGTTCCTTGAGGATTGGTAGCCCTAATAAATATAATCATATCGCAAAATAATTATATATTTAGAATTCATTGGAGTAGTTACAATGAAACATGTTCACGAGATTACACGCTTTATCGTGGATGAGAAGTCCTGCCGTGTTATTTTATAAAACTGATCATACTAAATAAAAAATATGCATCATTTAAATAACAAGTCAAATAAAGAATTACTCAGTAAATAATGGGTATAACATGTTTATTAGTTTGGTCAGTCATGTATATTTAGAGCAAAGTAGTTTTTATGCTTTTTAACTTAGAAAATGATTTTGATATTTCATAAAATCCCACTTTCAAAGTGATGTTCGAGCAGATTTCAGAATAATCAGAATCAGCCATTTTTATGTGTACCATAATTATTGGGGTCATGTGAAGGTTTTTACGGTTTACGCTAGTGCTATGTATGGTACCGGCAAAGCATAGATGTCGGGTCACCACAGCGAAATGAAGCGAATCTGAAAAAGCAGTATCATCTTCCATCTCATGTTGATGCTGCATCATTGAATGACCCAAGATTTGATTTGAATTTTTCCCTCAATGCCTGTTGCCAACCCTCTTAAACATAGCCTCCTCCTTCTCTTTCTTCCCCCCCTCTCTCTCTCTCATTGCTACTATGTTTGGAATTGTTAGTCCTAGTGAACACAGTACCCTGCAGAAAACTGATGATCAGTGGAGAAAAGTCGGAATAGCTGGCATTCTCTGCGAAATAAATATATAACTACCAAGCCTTACACCAGCAAAAAGCTCTGTTATATTAACTTTTTAAGAGTAAAAATTATATTTTGAATTTTAGATCCTGAAATAAAAAAACTATTTGCTCGAAACCATGGTGAAAATGCATAATGTTATTTTGTACATTAGACTCAAGACTCATCAT
Organism: Hymenopus coronatus; assembly: GCA_030762935.1. Lineage (NCBI taxonomy): Eukaryota > Metazoa > Arthropoda > Insecta > Mantodea > Hymenopodidae > Hymenopus > Hymenopus coronatus. The sequence goes on along the minus strand of CM060900.1, from coordinate 400,776,544 downwards.
ATTGCCATGACTACGAATAAAGGTAAGTTAACAAGTTTTAAATTCTGTATTACACGGTAAACTATCATAAGAAAAAGCGATGGACCAAAGGCAGAGCCCTGAGGGATAGCACATGTTATGTTCCCATATATGAAATTCCTCCATAAATCATGCCAGGTTATTTAAACTTAATTTAAAATTTTAGTAACGGTTAGTTTATAGAAAGCTTTTGTATTTGATTGTAGAAAATAGTATGTTTCATTTAAATAAACTTGTTTATTGAGCATATCAGAATATTTCCATGCTTATTCTGGAAAGCTCTTTTAATTTCTCTACCACGTACAATTTACATAGTTTAAATTCGATGTCGAGATTTCATTTAAAGTCCACTGAATAAAAAAAAATTAAAGAAATATCTGCGCGTATCTGTGAACAGTATAACACATAAACGAAAAGTCCGTTGAATACCCTAGACCAATACACATATAAATTCAGCTTCCGCCAAAAATGCGACATGAAGGTTACAAGAAAATCTCCCATACCTTTACCTTTAGTTTACCCCTTACATGGAAGACTTTTCGAAAATATTCATTTTCTAAAAATGACTCTTAACAGTATTGTTTAAAATACCACATGCTAAAGATAATTAAGGCAAGTAAAATGTATATCTTGACTTTCAGTAAATATCCTTTGAGATTTCTTCATTCTGGATGACATTTGATTATATGGTAAACCGTAAGAGACAAAATCTTACCACAAAGATGTTAAAGAACAGATTCCTTTTTTCAATTATTTTTTTTTTTTTTTTGCAGTTAACCCATTTTCGATATAGTCCTTGCTATTGGTTTCATAAAGTACTTATATTGTTCCCAAACGGTAAGTTGTCATTCGCTTTTCTTTCGTTTTGTTCATGACGATGTAAAGAGAACCGGATTTCAAAGTCATCGCACAGTTACCTTAGGGAGGGTTTTTTAAACGATTTACCTGTCACTTTAACCTATAGGAGATATGACGAACGTCCCGGTCACATCGTAGAAGGGAAGGCAGTGTGACGTAACCTAGCTACCCTACTATCGAAGCAGTGGCATAATACAATTTTTAATTTTGAAACGGTGGAAGCTGTCATTTATTTAAGTACAAGATGTGCATTAAATAGCAAAACAAAATATTTTATTCATTATTATTTACATAATAAATACTTCTTATCAAATTGAAAAAAATAGATATATCGGATATAAACTTAGAGGAAACATGAATAAAAAAATATTTCATAGGTACTTAAAACTTTTACATGCAATAAATATAATTTTGTTTCACTCAACAATGTTGGACTTTTAATTGCAGCCAGGGATAATATGTCATGCTTTTCTTTCTTGCAGAAAATATATATTAAAGAATTTATTTATTAAGGTTATGAACTTCGGTGTTAGTAAAGAGTCACTTGATATCCTGAAAAATCATTTATATGGTACGTAAACTTAGGCATTCTTACATACAAGTTTGCGTATTTTAGATAAGAGGCATTTCTGTATTATATATAATATTATACACTATATAATATATTATTGAAAATTGTAATTACTTTCAGGTTGAATTTAATGTCAAGTATCTTAGTTAACAGTTATTTGGTTTGTTTACAGTTTAAATTATGAATTTATATCCTTTTATTATTTAGTATATTTGTTTATGGCAACTTCACATTTATATAGTGTGTATCAATGTGTGTAGGCAGTCAGTGTACATCTTTGCTAATTCTTCTGTGAATGTGCGACCAACTATTGTGGAAAGCATCTCATAATTCGTCCAGTAGTGTTCCGCCACTGGATGGTACGTTTACTTGGGCGTTGTTAATGGCAAATAAGAAGGGTTGTGTGGCAGTTACTTGGCGTCACATTTGAGATCATGAATACTCATGTCTAGCCTAGACTATCGCCTCTGCTAATTCTTCTGTGAATGTGCGACCAACTATTGTGGAAAGCATCTCGTAATTCGTCCAGTAGTGTTCCGCCACTGGACGGTACGTTTGCTTGGGCGTTGTTAATGGCAAATAAGAAGGGTTGTGTGGCAGTTACTTGGCGTCACATTTGAGATCATGAATACTCATGTCTAGCCTAGACTATCGCCTCGTTTCCCTTCTACTTACAATAAACTTAGTGATATGACCATTTCTGCTAATGTTGACCTCAGATAGCATGAAGTTGACAGGAGAATCATCCATTATAAGAATATGTTAGTTACACAACAGTGGAGAAGGTCATGTGAATATAACTCGTGAGAGTTTTCTCCCAACTAGTGAACAAAGAATGAGCCATTTGTAGCTATTATCGTCCTGGTTTAATTCGGAGCAACAGACAAATACGTTTCAATGGGGACAAAAGAAATCCGATACAACAAACAAAGCAGTGCGATTTAATTTTTGCTCTCGAATATCTTCCCTTTGCAGTAATATATAGTATCACGGCTACCTATGTCGCAGTGATTTTAACTCCTTGGCTGAAGCAGGGGGTCACCTACTTCAAAATTAATGTGATAATTTTAACATAAAAACTATCATCACAAATATATAAATAACGATAGGGTGAGTAATACTAAAGAAAACATCATATTAGAATAGAAATTAGTAGGAAAGGTGAACAGAAGCATGTAGCAACAATATTGAAAGCATAATATCACATAACACATCATAATTCTATGTAAGACTGAATGTTTGTAAAAACACGTATAAGAAAGTGTGCTAGCCAGTGAAAAAATTAGTAATTGGTCTTTAGCAGAGAGCATAATAGCCCTCAAAACAGGAATAGGTTACAGATGAGGTAGTAGCATAGGAGATAAAGTCACCACGTGTGAGAGAAATGAGAGAGAGAGCGAAATAAGAGACAAAATGGGAAGAGAACAATAAATAGAAATAGGCTGCAGGAAAATTAACGATTGATTTCTCATAGAACGCTATATAAAATCCAATAAGGATAGATGTTGCAACTGTTGGTAGGAATGTGCCCATCGTGGCAGGTTTTTTTTTTTTTTTTTCCCCAAGGAACGGACACTGATTTCTTAGGATCCAGAGGCTAAATTCACAACAGCTCGTATTAAGAAAGGTAGGGGAGCAGACGTGTGACCACAATTATCTCTAACATCTTTAAAGGTAGCGGGGTACAGAAAAAATTATGAACATGGAGGAAAGGTGCTGAACAGTAATTTGACCAACCGCACCTGTAACAAATCCAGCTAATAACAAAACACATGCTTGCTTCAATGTAGTGACCAACTCCTGAGAAAAGAATCTATAGGAAATATGTTTGATTTACAACAGCATCAAGTACGAGACATCGGACCACAGAACAACGAACCAGAAACTTCAAGATGGCAAAGCGCGCAGCTACGCCAACCTAGCATCAAGTCCAACTTCCCACTATACCGACTTAGGCCGTCTAAAGGTATTGCGATATCGCATGAAATTGATAAAATGGATTAATAAAAGTATTATTATTGTTGTTATTATTATTATTATTATTATTATTATTATTATATCACTAGCAGTAGGTTTCAATCTGCGTTTTAATCTCGAACAAAAATGAACTGCTGTAAAATGCAGTAAAGTACCACTAAAATTAAAGGTAACCTACATCCGAAGCTAAAATATCTTTTCAAAAATCTGACAAAATTTCTGTTGCCCGAAATTCAGATGCGCAATATCTCAAAACAAACATAATTTATGTAAATATAGCCAACTAGATCCCAATTTCTGGAGCAACACTTTATACATATTTATCTAGGTTAAACAAGCAGACCGGGAACAAGTGCTTCTTGTAAAGGATCAAACTGTTGTCAAATTTAATGCTTTACAAGAGTTCCCAAGCATTGCCACAACTTCAAAACCCTTCTTGATAAACTACTTACAATACTTTAAAATTCTTTGAAAGTCATGAAAGAAAATAAGGACGTGCTCTAAATCATCAAACGTTTGACAATAAATTGATGGCTTTGCTAATAAAAAGCAGGTATTTACAGTGCATCACAAAATCTGAAACATACCTTAAACCGATTTTATGACTTTCTTTACCTGTTCTCCGAACAAATTTACAAAACAGTATACTTTTATTTAGATTGTCTAATCGAGATAAACACTAGCAGAAATTTTCTTCCTACTTTCTTCCTTCTAAACAGAAACAAAATAAGGGAGCACACGAGGCTAAACCGACAGTAAAATCTTTAAACGCTGATCGCTGTATGAACAATTGCTGTTCGGCTCATTTTGCATGGCCACCAGTAAAAACAAAAGAGAGATAAAATGAAAGGTGTCTTCCGTTTGATAAAATTTAAGTAGTTCAAAATTGAAATCCATAACAAGATATATAAACGGTCAACTCTGCAAAAAATGTATATGACAAACTGCTTGTTTTAACGAGATCTACATGTTTTGAGCAGAAAGATGTTGCCTATATCTTACGGTTTAGCAGTTATGCAAAATTCATCCAGAATGAAGAGGTCTACAGATGCTATTCCCAAAAAATTCAAACATATACATTTTATTTATACGGTATCATATCAAAAAATCAATAGAGCCATTTTGAGAAAAATAACATTTTCGAAATTTGTTCCATGTAGAGTTGTATGGGGTGGGGGGATTTTCTTAAAAATCTTCGTGTCGCATCCTTGGGAGACACTAAACTGAAATACCAAATTTGGTGTTTAACCCTTTCCAGCCCGATTTATTTTCGATTGAAATTTATTTTTGAAAACTGGCGGAATATTATGCATATCTGCCTTAAAAAGTTAAATTTTACCTGATCTCTTATTGGTAGCTCAGTTATATAAAATTCTAAAGCATTAAACATCACTAATCAAAATTTCAATGCCACAGGTTGGTATCTTTGCTACATTGTTTCAATAATAAAGGAGAGGAATAGTTGCAGGTAAAATAAATGCTGATTGACATGTCTGTTCACCTGACCTCGGTATTGTAGCGGAATTAAATTCTGTGTTTGTAAGAAAAAAGGTATGTATTTTCGCTTCTAAGCTGTGTTCATAGTAATAAATTGAAAGAAAATACTTAAATATACACAGTAAAGGTTAAGACTTATTGAATGTTAACATTTATCCATCCATCTTGAACAACAAATGCAGATAATGATCCCATATGGCACCATTGGGCTGGAAAGGATTAACTTTCCTTTCGCTTTTAACTTACGCTCTCCACAGACGCACACGGACCTTTTTAATTTTTTTTTTTTGACTCAGGGACCCCTAAAATGTATTTCCGATGAAATCTCTGTATCGAATTTTTTGGTGAAATATACCTTCTCTATACACTAAGTAATTTCACAAGAGTAAATACCTACTGCACGATTGCTCACCTAATTCTCACGCGTTCTTTAATAGGTGGTATAAGAATAAAATTTACCATATGCTTCTCTTCCCTTTGTGGTTAAGTGGACAAGGCAGCCATCCGTTCACCTCACACTTTTGGAAACTATATTTCAGCAATCATTGTAAACGTACGGGAAATTACTGAAAATTCAACTTCAATACACTTACAGAAAAAGTGCTGTTTATGGTGTTTCGATTTAGCAGTGGACCTGAAGTAAAACGTTCCTAGTGTTGAGCACTGCACTTACAAAGATAAGTTTAGCCAGCAGCATTTGTGCCGGCGACTAGAATAGCCGAAATTGTTAAAGCGGGCTCCTGATGAATGTTGGAGAGAGTTGAAGGTGTATCGAATCTCTTGTGACGTGTGCAACTGATTATTATTGTTATTATTATTATTGGAAAAATCTTTATTTTTGTGGCTTTTGGACAGTATAAATTTGATGACTAATGAAACTTCTTTCTGATAAAACTACTCCCATAGAGTAGTATTACATGCACAGCGTTGTAATATTGGCCGCAATCTTACGAAAGCTGCAGTACGATTGAAATATTACAACTAAATCCTCATAAAATATAAATTGCAAATGCAGCAAATAAAACAGTTAATTACTCCTAATCGAACATTCCCCCAAAATCAGTATATTTTCTTTAAACACCCACATTCGATGGCATCTGTCTATAATTATCGAATACTATTATCAGGTTGAAGGACTTACTTCGGCCATACATTGCTAATGTTTATATTAGCTTACAATGAATATAAGAATGTATTTATATATCCTTCATGTTGAAATATCTAGCTAGATAGGAAGAAATTTAAATATTACAGGCACAAAAACGTAAATAATTTCTTTGGAATGTTGAGTGAACTCAGTATGACCACATTCCTTTATATTTAATTATGGAGTAATGCGACGCAAATGCAATGGTATGTGAGAATAGGACTCAAAGGTTCCGAAAGCAAAATAAATTAATTTAACATATTCTACACCATAGGAAAGCATTTAATAGTATAAAAATTGTATTAATAGTAACAAAGTGCACTCTAAAAGGAGGCAAATGCCAGCGAATTAATTAATTAATGGTATACTAAGCAGAGCACAATATAACTGGTATTGCGTTACTTTGAATAAACGTGAATCAATCTTTATACCTAGCAGCGTTGCCATCTTGTTTATTTCTAGCAGTATGCAATGTTGCCATGTCCCCATTAGCTGGCTGTCAAGAAGTAGCCTTCATCCTGATTCTCTATTTATACAGTAAAAATTATTTTGTAATTCACTGCAATGAATTCTGAGTGAGTTTGGTTGATTTATGTTTAATATCTTTTCAAAGCTCTGCACATCATTATTCTGAATTTTTGACGGCGTTTTTATTTACTAATGATATTACGGAATAATGGCTTTATTGTGTTACTTTATGAATGAGAACGATTGATATATTAATAGATGTAATGAGCTACTTTTCGAACAGATTATACTTCAATGTGTGCATGTTTACGCTACAGACCCCTCCCCACTACCCTCTCTTTATACCGTTAACTGCTCTGTGTGATCGTAGCTGTGTGCACTTCGAAACCCAAAACCGAGCTCTACTTATAACCGTATAGGTACAAAGTACAGTACGTATTCCTTTCGGCCCACTATTCATTATATAACAGTATTTTTCCCTTTTAGTTTATCTTGCGTGCTCCACATTTTTAACTCCTATCTCTGAGTTAGGAGCAAGAAGTGCTACTAATATATCTGACCATTCAATTGGCTGACACGATGAGAATCCTGTCTATAGTTGGCCAGCAAGGTCCAAGTCTGACACCAACCAACTTCTTTTCCTTAGGCGATTCGGAATTCAGGGAGCAGAAAGCGCATATCCGTGCTCATCAGTTAATTACGAAACGCACAGCGCTATGCGGATATTGGCATACATATGGAGGAATTGCTGTAAAACAAGATACTGTATAACAGCTGCTTTTGTGTGACGTTAAATGAAAGTAACTTGTATTAACAATTTCTATTCCATATCCATCAGTAATAGTGCAACAATGCTTCTCTGACTCGCCATTAACTTAAAAAATCTGCAGTCATTTCGCAGATATTGCATGTACTATGCGCTCACGTTTATTTGGCAGCTCGGCTCCCAAGTCTTCATTTTGTAGGTTTCGCGCAATTTTGGAAGCAGAGCAATAACATTGAGATATGAAGTACGCTATACACCCTGATATATAGTGACTTCAGTGCTAAAGTTTCATGCTGTCTGTAGATCCCAGAGCTCACGCACATACAAATGCACTGTGTTGCATTTAATAATTCAGCTAGTTTGCTGTAAATCAGATAATATATTAATCATAATAGCTGAGGGTCTCAAAGAAATAAACTTTCTGTGTTTTACAACACTGCGGAAAGACAGGCGAGCTAATTCTGTCTTCTTCTCCACGGTCCTCGCTGCCACCAAGAAAAAGTGCGTGCACAGTAAGCTTAATGGCCATAAATCTGTGCCCTTGTGATGGTGATCTGTGACTTTCTCAACAGCACTTGCGCTTGTGTATCCAAAAAGAGGAGTTCGGAGTACATCGACTACTTTGTTGCGCTAATGGTGGCAATACGTGCGAAAGATCAGGATTTAACCAGTAAGCATGTTCATTCCAGTATAGAAACATTACTAATATACACTAACCTGCAATAAATTGGCTAACTTCCATGTATCATAAGTGTTTCCCCTACACAAGGTTTTCAGTTTTAAGTAATTAAAATTTGATACCATCCAGTCAGCATCGGTTCTTTACGTGATTTGGCTAAAAATAATATAAAGGTATAATTCAGAGCATCGAACATACATAATACATTTAAAATGAAGGGGTGTTTCGGATACCGTTTCTACGAAAGCTACAATTGGCGTAAAAACGGCTTAACGGCATTAATTAAAGCATATGGAACAAATTCCACTGATACAGCGTTCGTTATTACAGGCATAGCGCCAATGTATATAAGAGCTATTGCACAAGTAGAATTAGCTAATTAAAAGAAGTAATCGCCATTCACGGGCAAAGATTTACAGGATAACACTGATTTGGAGAAGAAAACAAACTTCATTTCTGGTGGACATCCACAGTTCATCAACAAGACTCCTTGCAGCAGTGTGACTAATTACAATATCTATACAGATGATTCCCATAGGACAACACATGAAGGACAATAATTGATTGTTTGTGCTTTTGTTGTTTACGAAAACGAAGAAGAAACCTACGTAGCAGGTTTTAGACTTGCAAATATCTTTCTGACTGAACTTATTACCCTCTGTAAAGCAATAAAGTGGTGAGCGGACAATCGAACTGCGTCACAGATAACCCCGATTCCTCTTTTTTGCATAGTGTTTAACGCCCGCTTTTACTACTTGTGGCACGCAGGCGATGACACTGTTGATACCTAGAATGAAGATGAAGCACCGGTGGAATGTGATGTCGGGAGAAACCGGAGAACCCTGAGGAAACCCGCCCCTGCGCCACTTTGTCCTATACAAATCTCACATGCTGTCGCTTGGGATCGAACCCGAGAGGAGAGGCCAGTGGTCTAAGCACTCGGCCGCGGCGCGGCGCTAATTCCTCTTTACTTGCTATTATTGATAAATATAACGTCCAACCACTAGTCTCAGAAATAAAGCCTTTTTTTTTATCAAGTTTCATTTTTACATTTGCCTTTCATTGATTAAAGGGCATAATGGGCAAGCTGGAAACAAAAGAGCCGACGAACTTGCTAAAGCAGCAGCATCCTGCACAGTGGAATTCACACACACAAAATACTAATTGTCACAAGTTACAGCTGAATACAAACCCTGAATAAATGATATGTGGAATTTGAAATGGACAGAAAGTACCAATGGGTCTACAACAAAGGCAAATTTCTTCGCTGATATTCATTGTCGGGTAAAATGCAAATTATTTGTGCCTGAATTTATTATAACAAAATTTCTTTCCGGACATAGGAAGTATGGTTTCTATTTTCAAATGTTTTATATAAATGCAGAAAATGTTTACCAATGCATCTGTGGAAATGGACAGTCAATTGAACACTCACTATTTAATTCAACTATATTCCAAAGGAAAATAAATTTCCTTGTAAAGCGTCAACGTAAATGTAGTATTAGTTTATAGCAAGTTTTGTATCAAATATTTAGTAGAATCTGTTATAAACTATTCCTCAACTTTGTTTATCACATCTATGATAAATTGTGAACTATTTTTCTGTTCTAACAAATCTTTAAATCATCTGTAAACTCTAACCATAATATACTCAAGTAAAATAGGGTTTATTTTATGAGAAAAATAAAAAAAAACTACATTATTCCGCCTTCAAAAGGAAGGGGTGGGAAATTATTTGCATGAGTCGCTATGCTGTACGATAACTACATGTTTATGAAAGCTCTCACCAGCGACATTATTTCTACGTTTTTATTGCTGTTATATTTGCGTAAAAATCTTTTAGCGATATTCCACTAGTAAGAACATAAATAGTGACCTGGGGCAAATTCTATTGGGCAGTACAAGATAGGTACTCTACAATATATGTATTTCTTAGTGCTTCAATAAACGTAAAAAAAGAATATAAACAACTGCATTGTGATGCTGGAATTATGCAATTATGATGATGGTAATGATGATTGGCGTTTAAGGGCTCACAACGTCTAAGGTCATTAGTGCCCTTAGATATTAAATTCCCGGCTAAAACCATAAATAAAAGCAGCATGAAAATAAAATCGTTAAAATCCCGGTAGAAACCAGAAACAAATAAACATTTAAAATAAGTTGTAGAATAAAATGGCAGCCAAAGTGACATATAAAACCTGGGAAAACGTAACTACAAATGGCGGAAGACATAGATGAATCTTAGAAACAAAATATAATAGAGGGAAAGAGTTATAAAGCTAATTAAAACTCCATCCACAGGGCATGGTCGTGGCTGATAAAAATCAACAAGCTTTATTTAACGCTCCATTGTCAGCCGTCAAACGTAAAACCAATTAAAACTAGGTTTTTAGTGCAAATGTCACTTTAGATAAAAATTTAAGAATGTTTTCTACCGCTCCGGTATCATCCGCCAGGACCTCCGAAAGCCTGGCCGGCAGTCTCAGAATGGCTTATAGTTGTGCTAGAAGAGCACACTCCAACATGTCGGACAGAAAACGCTTTGCCACAGAGTGGACAGAAAGGTGGAAGTTGTTAATTAAATAAATGTCTATGATTAAAAAAAAATCAGTGGTCAATGAGCAATCGAGCAAAAATAACTTCCTCACGACGAGATAGAGGTGAGGAGTTACCCATTGAATAGGGAGGTCCTTCACCTCCCTGAGTTTGTTGACGCGGGGAATTGACCATTCTTCATGTCAGCAGGAAAGTATCGCTCTCCGCTTAGCAGTTTTAAAGTCTTCGGCCGTTAATTGTAACACTGGGCTCCATTGATGTCTTCTTTGCCGCCAAATCCGCCAGTTCATTCCCGGCAAGCCAACGTGTCCAGGAATCCATGCGCACTCCACATTAACACATGAAGCGTGCAAAATGTGGAGAATGCCCTGAATGCGCTACTCTAGATGATGGTAATTGTAAACTCACGAGTGCTCTGAAGTACATTAAGGGATTCACTCAGAATAAGGCTGTCACCGAAGTTTCGACGGCGAATATACAGAACGGCTCGTTAAATAGCATACAACTCTGCAGTATAAATTGATGTGCTACTAGGCAAACGGAAGATATATGGTTAGGTCCCAGTGACTAAGGCTTATTCCAACTCCGTCGCTACACTTACTGCCATCGGTGTATATATAAATGCAGCCACTGTATTTTGAAAGAAATTCTAAAAATCACGAACGGTCACTAGACATAGGATTAGCACATTCTGTATGAGCCGTCATCCCGAGATCTACATAGGAGTAAGCACGTAACCAAGGTGGTTGCACCCTCTCTCCTTTTGGAAACATACGAGGCATTTCAAGGCCGTGCGTTCGGAGCAGCTCCCGGAAACGGAATCCTGCAGGCCATGGGCTACGTAAGAGGTTCCTATTGGGGTCGTCCAATTCAGCATTAAAAAAGGGAGTAAACGATGGATGTACAGTCATGCACTTAAATTCACTGCCATAATTAGAGAAGGACATCACGCCGACAACGCAGATGAGACTCTGCCGATTGGGAGGGAAGGCTCAAAACTAGGCTGGTCGGAAAAGCTACAACAGCCACACGGATGCCCTAACTATGCACAGTCTCTAATCGGGTTAGTATAGATGGTCGTGCTGAAGAATAAACAATGCATCCATAGTCTAACTTGGATCGGATTAGTGCACGATATAAACGCAGCAACACCGTCCGATCCGCTCCCCAAGATTTGCCACTTAGTATCCGTAAAATATTCAGAAATCGGTCACATCGCGCTTTCAGCTGTGCTATGTATGAAAGTGTCTAATCGAATTTAAACCCACGAATCTCGCCTCATCAGCGAACGGAAGGAAATCCGACATGAGGCGAAGAGACGGCGGCAACCGCCTCCTACGGCGCCAGAAATTAACGCAGACTGACTTCTCACTGGAGAAACAAAATCCGTTTCTCGAGCTCTAGTCATAAGCATTGTCTAAGCACTGCTGGAGACGGCGTTCCAAAAACCGCGTGCGCTGAGTACAAAAGATGGCAAAGTCGTCTACGATTAAGCAGGACGAGACCCCTGGGGGAACACTTTGCGATATACAATTAATCGCAATAGCAAACAGCGCTGCGCTTAATATCGATCCCTGGGACTCACCGTTCTCTTGAATAAAGGAATTTGAAACAATCGAGCCGACCCTTACTCGGAAAACGCGGTCCCGCATAAACTCCTGAAATAACAACGGTAGGCGTCCACGTATATTCCAGATGTGGAGGGAGCAACTGGTGAGGAAGATAGGACGATAGCTGGTTGGAAAATGTCAATCTTTCCAGGTTTCAAAATGGGTATGATGATGGCCTCCCGCCACTTTTTGTGTGCACTTATGAAATTAATAATTATTTTATAAAGAAATAATGGAGAAATAAGGAAATCATGCGATAAATAATTCCATACATTCAAATGAACGATAATGTAAAAATGCATACGTTACACAATCGATTACTAGGTAAGAAGTCATTAGGAAAAGGTAATTGAAAGTGCACATAAGCCATTACTAAGAATTAGCAACGGGAAGGAATACTTGGGACTGAGCAGTCAAGGAAAATGAAAAGTATAGGGTTATTATTATTATTATTATTATTATTATTATTATTATTATTATTATTATTATTATTAAAATATTTTCTCCTCCGCTCTTCCGTCGCCATCTCAAGGGACATCGCGGCGTCATTTCCTCCTCGAAGGTACATTGACGCCTCTCACTTTTATTGCAGTGTCAGGTGCAGTCACTCTCTATGACTTGAAATTTGGAATGTGGTGTGCGATAAGTGCTAGAAGAATAATAGGATCCATTTCCTTTAATGAAACAATTAACGCAGAACAATATCGGACACTAATTCTAACCCTATTTTTCGATCGCATGCCGGGAGAAAAAAAAATCTTGGTTGGTTCGAACAAGATTCTGCAACAGCCCATAGTCTATCGAAAAATTAAGTGAAATAAGAGAGGGGTTTCATGACAGAATTATAAGTGTTGGTTTATGACTCCCACGTTCCCCCGACCTATGTAATTGCAATTTTTATTTATGGGTTCCTTGAAAGATAAAGTGTATCGTTCTAACTCTCGTAAGCTACAGCAACCTTGTGATAACATCACGCAAAATATCATAGGGATTCCTGCTGGTGAGCTTTGGGAAGTGAGCGACAACATTTTCATAGGTATGCTGTCTGTTTGAATGCATAAGGTCAACATTTCCAGCATCTACTATAAGGTAAGGATTTTAATGCCCCTCTGCCGGCACCTATTCCCCGGAGAACTCTCGGTTTTCTCGCTCAGTGGAGAGAGCCTACGAGAGCGTTTATCATATATAATAATGGTTGTATGAGTCAGCTGCTAATTAGAAGTGTACGTTTTGGCAATGTAGATCATAAAAACTATGGTAGGGAGCCTGATGTAGGCGGTTTCAGGTTAATATAATGGCATATACGAGAATTTTGAAAACTCTTGCGCCCTCTGCACTTGAAGTTACAATCTGGCGCCTCTTGCACTTCAAAAATGTTGTTACATTGATCGTATCCCAGCGCTAGATCGTCACTAGAGAGAGCAGGTGGGGTTTGAGGGATATAAGTTAACACGCTATGGGGATTGATGACGTCAGAGTCAAAGGGCGGAGACAGTACACTCAGTGTCCGCGCACGACTAGTGAGGCTACTGCCCCATCTACCTGTGTTGCTTTTCTGTTCGAAAACCGGTTCGGAGAGTAGGTGTTGCTTGCGTCTACAGATCCAAATGCACTGAACTTCAGTCGTTATATATACCAAATCCGCTCCCTATTCTTCACCCGTTTAGTGCTGGTCGGTAAGTGATTCGTCGTAGAGCAGTTTAGCGAGTCACGGTAATTCAAACTCTTGACTTTAAGACGGAAACAAATTTTGTTTACGACGTGAAGTTCCTTGGACACCCATAGACTTAATACGACGTAGTTATAATTTGGTTAAATTCAGAAACAGTTTACTGATTGTTCAGCTTAAAACAATCGGCAACTTGTTCCAATCAGATCAGGTATTGGCCTACATTAAACATTCTCATAAAGTCTTACCGGAGTTGTCAATTCTCCCTACACCCATGTGTACCCTAAGAGAGAAATATCTCACAGCATTCCAATGGAAAATCTGGCAGAAAACAGCAGAACTACGTTGTTTGTAATGTTAATCTTCTGCTGTTCGGCCATATTTTGGGGAGGTATATACCCATTCAATACCGTGGCTAAAATTACACTCGAGAAACAGAGGAGCTCACGTTGACAGACGGTGGCCTAAGATGACAGTAACAAAAGTTGCATTCAATCATGAGCCACATTTTATGCACGTCTGTGTACATTCCCAGATAAATGTTACATTGTAAAACATGAACAATATTTTAATATAATTACATATCGCTTTAGATTCAACTTTATCAGTCTTAACATTGTGAAAACATAATGCTCTGTGTAAATAAACATACAAGTACAAAGTGTATGCCAACAAAATGCAAAGAAGATTCCTAAAGTACTGTAAGAAATACAGCTTCTTAACTTCAGAAGGTAAACGCAGGAACCTAAGATTTGTTATAGTGAATTGCTATCAAGCTACGTTCAGATTTTCTGGATCTAATATCATTGTTGGTGAAACACCATAACTTGATATAATATTCATGTTCCTCTGCTATTGTAAAGTGCTTTCTAAAGAATCGAAGTCCTTCTATTCTTTAATTCTTTTTTTGAACGGAACGCTTTTCTTCTTTTATTAAATGTTCCGTTTTGAAATACTCTACCATATATGTATATCGCAAAAATATTTGCAACGTTCTGTGAGAACACGAACCCAACATTTGCAAAGAAGAAAGTATTTTTCTGTGAAACCATCTCTACCTACCTACTCTAGCCACCCCCGCAAGGCATGACGTCACTCTACTCCGTGTATAGCTAACGGGAGTCGAAATGCCCTATCTTTCTAATGTTAAAGTTTGACCCATTTATATCAGCAACTATTTTAGATAATGAGCTAACCTTTTCAAGGTATATTCAGGAATATCTTTACAGTTGATCAAGGAAAAATAGAATACTTTTTTCAATGGAAGAAAAGGTATGATTTGAATTTTATTGAGAAATTGTTATTTTTAAATTTAAAAAAATAACATCCATACTCATAAAACGTTTTTCATTAAAATAAAGCCTATTTAGGTGCAAATGTGTGTTAAAAATTTCAGCCCTTTGTGTTACTTTTTTCTGAAATAATGGGAAATTTGTACAGAAAAAAAATTACGTCTTCAGAAATTGCTTTCATGCATAATATATATGTAAATGAACATCGGGGTTTTAACTCTTTATAATATTTATTACATTCAACTTACAGTTATGAATGATATGTCAAATGAAACAGCTACTCAAACAGTTTTACCAAGAAGCTTATAAATGTTCAATGTGACTACCCTTTGTCACACGGCACACATCAAATCTATAGTCGAGTTCATAAGTGTGTATTCAGTAATTGTAGCAACAGCAGCTTCAATCCGGTTTCTTAATTCAGGGAGGCCAGCTGGTAGCGGAGGCACGTATACACGGTCCTTGATGAAGCCCCAAAGGTAAAAATCGTATGGCGTTAGGTCAGGAGAACGTGGAGGCCATGCATAGCAAGCCCTGTCATTGGGGCCCTTGCGGCCTATCCAGCGCTCAGGTACAGTGACTTCAACCAATCGCGTACTTCGTTATGCCAGTGAGGTGGCGCACCATCCTGCTGGAAAATGAAGTTCTCTGGCTCATTTTCTTCCAACTGAGGGAAGAGCCATTGCTCTAGTGTATCAAGGTAAGAAGTGCCAGTTACAATAGGTTCACCAAAAACGAAAGGCCCGTAAACTTTACGCCGGGATACGGCACAAAAAATATTCACTTTAGGGGAATCTCGTTGCATTTGTACCATCTCGTGAGGATTTTCTGAGCCCCAGATGCGCACATTATGAGTGTTAACATGTCCACTAAGGTGAAAGGTCGATTCATCACTGAAGACAACACGATCCACAAAATCGTCATGAAACAACATGTCGTTTGCGAATTTGGCACGTAATCCGTGGTCTGTCGGCTTTAGAGCCTGTAATAACTGTAAACGGTAAGGACGTAGCTGTAAGCGTTTTCTTACAACTTTCCAAACAGTCGACACAGGAACTTGTAATTCACGACTAGCCTTCCGGGCTGATTTCTTTGGGCTACGAGTGAACGACTCTCTCACTCGCTCAACAGGCTCTACACTTACTCCTGGTCGTCCCGTGCTCTTCCCTTTACAAAGGCAGCCGGTATCTTCAAACTGATTACACCATCTACGAATGTTATTAGCACTAGGAGGATCACAACCGAACTTACTACGGAACGCACGTTGCACAGTAACTACAGATTCGGTCTTTGCAAACTGCAAAATACAAAACGCTTTCTGTTTACTAGTCGCCATCTTTGCTACTATCGCTGTCTAGCGGATTGCGGCAGAAACATTGCACGCACATGCGCACTTGTGCCAACAAACAAAATTGTTTGAGTTGCTCTTTCATTTGTCATATCTTTTATAACTGTAAGTTGAATGTAATAAATATTATAAAGAGTTAAAACCCCGATATTCATTTATGTACACCCTGTATTAAAAAAATATATACATATATATATGTGTGTGTGTGTGTGTAATCTAACTTTCCAAACACTACTTTGTAGTACTTCGGAACTGTCGCATGAAGAAAATATGAGCACGATGCCAATGCTGCCAATAGCAAAAGTAAAACTTTCCGATCAAAATAAAATGGATCTCTTCTCTAACATTAATATTTATAAAATTATTGATGTTTTACCAAATGAGTGTACCAAAATGTTCTAAACACCTACCAAGCAGGATTATTTTCAACAATATTTTTTAACTATGTACCTCTCTGAAAAATATATCAAAATGAGCTGAAGATTCGAAATATTTACATGCAATTAAAACATGGAAATGGAAAAGAAATACAAAAACCCATTTTGACTCCCCTTAAATTCAATCGAGCAATTAGGTCACCAGTGTTGGATGCTAGATAACAACATCCGAGCAAATGAACACCCTTTTGTTTGACAACTTGGAAATGTAATGATTATTTTTCTTTGAATGCCATTAAGCCTAACATATGTATATGTGGTAGATTAAAATCTACGATGTTTAAATCTACCGCTGTAGTATCCTAAGCTCGATGAAACTACATAAGGGAAACGCAATGGTGCAAGGCAATCCCTAATGTATGCATATAGCAGAGAACATTTGTAACGTCCTGCGAGCGCACTAACCCAACATTTTCAAGGAAGAAAGTACTTTGCGGTGAAGCCTTCTCTACCCATCTACTCTAGCCACTCCACAAGACATGACGTCACTCTGCTCCGTGTATACTTAATTTCAATATAGCAAAGGGGTCACCAGTGGCGGATGCTAGATAAGAACATAAGAGCACATGAACACCCTAAGGTTTGACACCTTAGGGATTTACTGATTATTTTTCTTTGAGTGCTATTAAGCATATCATAGGTATATGTAGAAGATTCAAATTTACGGCGTTTAAATCTACGTGTTACTCCTGTAAACTCGATGAAACGTACGCGAGGGAAACGGAATGGTGCAAGGCAATATCTAAGGGCATCAACACATGTAAAAAAGGCAATTTTGTGTTGATGAAATGTAGTTGGATTATGACAAAAGAGGATGTTTTACATTATTTAGAAGATACGTGGCAACCCCAACAAACTTCGATTTACCTTGGGTCTGAGGAGTTCGTATGTTCCTTCTAAAGCCTATCTTGGCCTAATCGAAGCACTTTGTCAAATAACACGTCAGTTCTTATCGAAGCCTCCGAGTGACGTGGAGACATTCTGGGTCATGACTAAAGAGACGCCATGTTTAAAACACCGGAGTCTTAAATACTATACTTCCGTTGATGCTCCTTGATGGTCCTGGTGATTTCATATTTGAGCAGTTTTTTTGTCTCAGTTTCTCATTTTAAATAGCAACAGTTTGTAGGGCATTTTTAATAGTATTTAACGCACTTTTTAATACAATGCCACCGCAGGCAATGACACTGATGATACATGGAAATGAAGATGGAACACCGATGGCGGGGGAAACCGGAGAACTCGGAGAAAACCCGCACCTACGCCGCTTTGTTCACCACATGCGGTCGCCTGTGATGGAATCGAGCCAGCCTTGGTGAGAGGCGAATGGTATAAACACTCGCCACGGCGCGGCATTGTAGTGCATATACCGATATTTTCGTAATAAGTGTTTTTCTAACATTTAGATTTTATTAACGAATTTATGAAGGAGCATTATTTGTTACATGTTTAACATGAGAGCATTCTTCTATCTTCTTAACAGTAAAAATATTAGGGCTTTATAATAAATGTAATGCTTTAAATGAAAAAAAAAAAAAAAAAAAAAAAAAGGTTTGATTCTGCCAACTGATAGACCGGATAGATTCTGCAAGCCGTGATCTGGTTGAGTTGTTTTCATAAATTGCTCTTTATTGAATGTGTAAATAATTGAATGTGTATATTCAATATACTGTATTATATCATCTGTAATGTTACACATTTAATCGTGGGTTTCGTTTTGAAAAATATTTGATAACTCACACGTCTGTAATAAGCTGTTTCTTAGTCGATAAAGAAATATAATTGTAACATCTGATTACACGTTCAAAAGTGTTTTACAATTCATTGCAACAGTACGACCACTTTAAAAAGAGTGATTGTGTTTTTCCTTGAAAGTGATGCCGTCATATTGTTGTTTATCGCAAAAGCAGCGTGCATTTATGCGACGTGTTTTTAGGGAGCCAAGGTTTCGCACAATTCTATTGTAGTTATGTATGCGATCCTTGAGTCGAGGAGCTGGAATGACAATTGACGGCACTGGAAAGGGTGGAAACTGGGGTGTGGTAATTCGGTCGCCCTCACAACCACCGCACGCCGTATGCATCACCAATGAGCGATGAGCTTTGGCAATGGAGAGGGTGCAGACTTGAGAATCTTCAGCTTCTTGAGCGGTTAAATATAGCGTAAACTTATAACCATGGCCCACATAAACTCTCTGCGGCGTAAGGTTGCACTGCAAACAAACAGCTGTCACATGACCTCTATTTATCTATGTGTGTCATAGTTTCGTTAACAAGGAAGAATTTAATGAGCTTCGCTGTTTCATAGATCACCAACGTATAGACTTGTAAACACGCTGTGAAAGGACTTAACAGAATATGAAGTGTAATCAAACACTGTTTCAGGGTGTTCATTTATTCACGCGTAATACGCACTGAAAGTTAAAGAGGAAAGATTCTTTATATCCAGAAAACTCTAAAAATCTGAAATGGCATCTATTATATCATAGTATGATGAACAAAGTGATTCAACTGCACCCAGCAACAGTAGTAGTAGTAGTAGTAGTAGTAGTAGTAGTAGTAGTAGTAGTAGTAGTATTTTTGGTAGTGTTTAACGCTCGCTTAAACTACTTGTGGCACCGCAGGCGATATATGTAATGAAGGTGGAGCACCGGTGGAATGCAATGGCGGGGGAAACCGGAGAACCAGAAGAAAATCCGCCCCTGCGCCGATTTGTCCACCATAAATCTCACATGCGGTCGCTTGGGATCGAACCCGGGCCGTCTAGGTGAAAGGCGCGACAGTAATAATAATAATAATCGTAATAATAATAATAATCGTAATAATAATAATAACAATAAAATAATAATAACAATAATAATAATAAAATAATAATAATAATAATAAATCACTTCTTTGACGAAAGACAGGGTTGATATTTTTGTGATGCTTGTTGCTTGTAGATAATTGAGTACAGCGTTTCAGGTCAGTGACGAACTACTGTGTAAATTAAATTGTAGTTGAGAGCTCGGATGGTATGGAGAAACGAGAAGTTTCCGCGCTCGTGCACGTTACATTCTTCTGCCGTGGTGAACTATCGCCCAGTGGCATGATGTAAATTTGTAATGATAATATGGAAACAGCGCTGGCTAATTTTCGCGCGCGAATGCACGCCTTCAGGAATACACGACCCGTAGGTGTGTATTTGACCCATAACGTAATTACATCAGAGCAGTTGTGCAAGGGCAAAAGCTCCTTGGCGTTTAAATTTTAAATTTCTTTGTTTTTGTATAGATTTTTCTGAAAATTTTATTATGATCTCACTGGTGTTATTTTAATAAAAATACCACATTCAAATTGGTTAATACTTTGCAAGATATAAATTATTTTATAAGTTTTATTATGTTAATATTATGCATAATCAGAATGTTCCATGCACCTCAAATTTTGAAAAAAATTATTGACATTTTTGGAATTGGAGCTTTGAACCACACACAAAAACTTTCAGAGGTGATATTTCAATTACTTTTATTAGTGAATTATTATTATATTAAATATAATTATACGATTGCTATTGGTGTTAGTAATATTATAATATGAACTTCTGCACATTCTGCGAAGTTTTATTTGAATCTAGAGAAAGCCTGAGACGCGCAGTACATTTTAAATGGGCGAGGATATAGTTTTGAGAAAACGTTGTTTTACAAAACAGTATGCTAGGAATCAGGTATATTATACGACCTTTAAATGGCTAATTCTCTACGATGCTCAAAATGTCCAGCAATCATTTGCCATAAAAACGCGATTGTTGATTTTTTGACCGATTATAGTCAAAATTTCACTCACAGTGTCTCTAAAACGCCCACACGCCAAGCGCTCGCGGTGGAGCATTTACTGACTTTTAGCAGTGGCTTGATACACGTGGGCTTTGAAATCTCGTAAAATAATAAAGTAGCCAACAAGCTACGAAAACCACCACTGCTCTTACTTTCATTTCCTAGAATATCAACACTCTTTGACCTATCTAGACAAAACTCTAGGTACTCACGCTAAAGAACCTAATAAAAATTATAGGCTATCCCTGAAACATTTTAACCCCTGTAGAAATTTGCGTTGCTAACCAACGGTTAAACATTTATACCTAATTTATGACCTGCTAAAAATCATTGGACACCATGAAGGAAAGAAGAAAGAAAATAAAATCACTAACCTTCAGAACCTATTATCATAACTTCAGAAAATTAACCCATGCCTATATTCAACTCTTTATATTAGTTTGCACCTTTTGACAATTAAAGACAACATTTTGGACATTACGCTGTGGTTAACTGTTGTAGAATTCAGGCTTCTCACGACTTTAAAAAACTATAATGTCAGTTGGAGAACTGAATGATGAGTCGGCATTTTGCCACGGCATCGCAGGTGGTTAGAGTAACTGCATAGAGGGTGGAAGATCAGCGATTAAAATCCAAACCTCTCCTATACGCGGCTTGTGTGAAATAAAGTTATTTAACCTATCCTTATTTTTAGCCCATTACTTACAGAATATTTGCATAAAATGGCTAGTAAGATAGTAGTAATACATTTATTCGGTACATCTAGTATAACATTTAATTAGAATGCTTTAAATAGCCATAGCCTCTTGCCTTGGTACTCAGAAGCAGTTATTGATTCTCTCTGAAGGCTTAGATTGTGACGCTCTGATTTTCCAGTAAGCCCTCCATTTGCCACGCTGTAAGTTGTTTATAACCCCAATGAAAAAGATCAATTTCATGCATTTTTGGTGTAACTGTTCTTGTGTTCTGGGCTAAATTTACATTTTTGGTATACAGAACGTCCCTGGCGCCGCAGTTTTCATCAGAAAAAGTTGAAAATTTGCACAAAATCTTATCGTCAATAGGTAATAAGGAAAACTTACTTCTGTTCTTCTTTTGGGCACGTTGTACCAATAATTCTTTCTTCTTGAGAGAAAAGCCCAAATCGCGAATATTAATTAAAAAATAGCTTCTTCTTCTACTTCTTCTAAGACTATACATAACCTTACATTTGAAATTATTAGCACTTTAACTATAATTTGGCAGCAGTTTCAAACGTAACTTTTATTTCACGTGATAAGAAACTGATATAAAAATATCAGTTAAAAGTTTTATGAACTCTGTTGACAAAGACATTTTACAAGGACAACTAACCTTTATATGGAACATTTTTCAAAAATGTTGATGTTCTCAAAAATACTCTGATATTTTTTGAGTAAAACACTGTACATTTCATATATGTATAAAACAAATAAAATGGATATTCTGAATTTCCTGTGAATAGCCTCTGAAGACCTTTTACTGGAAGACATTGCTCTTTTCGTCTCTCTTTTGTTTGACTACAAGCAAGCAAAGAAAACGGAATTACAGTTGTTTCACATATCGACCAGTTTTTAAACATTTGACTATCGCTTTAGCCTAGTGCATACTCTTATTTCCCTTCTACTTACAAAGAAGCAAGTAAAAATACCAATTCTGCTAACGATTATCTCGATTAGTGGAATGTAAATAAAAGAATAATTTTTTTGTAAAAAAAAATTTGTTTGCGAAACAGCTAGAAAAAGTCATATGAATGGAAGACATCAGATTTTTTTCTTTGCGACGCAGTTTACGTTCCTCAGGCAGAGACTGAATACAGGCTTAAGGAGCGATTAAGTGGAATGCAGCGCTTTCAGGTTACATATCCGGTTGACAGTGAAGGAGTGAAGCAGAAATAAAGGTGAAATAAAGAGTCGTTTACAATGTTTAGGGATGGTTTACGAAGTCAGGAGCAAAATTTGATGTAGTAATAAGAACTATGTTCATCCACTGTTACCCCTAAGGGCACTGATTAGGTGGAGCGGATATGGCCTCACAGCGCGCATCCTCCAATACCAACTTAGTTACTGTTGATGTTACGTGTTCATAATCAGTCGCTGTTGCTGTTGCTGTTGCTGTTTGCAGACGAGCAACATGGTGTGTTTGACAACGCAGTGTCAACAAAGAAAGCCAAGTCTTCATGTTGGACTATCCGATTACCGGAACTTCCATATCGGAGAAAAACTCTTAAGATTAACTGTCGCTATTAACACAAAGTACGGTAAAATAGAGGATATCGAAATGGATGAGGACACTTCGCTCACTGCAGCATTATGGTGCCCCCGGGAGGCAGGGAAAAGAGATTCCAGGCCTGCAAGTAAGACCACATAGAAGCGCAGAATCCCCTAACCTTTCCAGTACGAACACCCACGCACCTTTAGAGATCAATTCCAAGAGGTTGAGGCAGAGATCCCAATAGGAGAGACAGCTCACTCAAGCGTCCCAGGGAGAAAGCCTTCTTTAGGCAAGCAACTGCGCCATCTAACCAACCAATACTGCAATATCTAAAAGCACACGTAAAACCTGAAAGGGAACTGATACGAACCGAAATGAGTGAAATGAGAGTCGTGACAGAATTCACCACGTCAACATACCTCCATGATGACCAGAAGAAAGCTACTAACACTTCATTGCTAGAGTAGACGAACGCCGGGAATAGAACCCTAAACCTTCCGAATACCAGCCCCATACGTTACCGTGAAGCCAGCTTTAAGCTTAAGTTTGGTACTATGGAGTATCTCTTAATATAAAAAATGAGAAAATATTGATATTGGTGGAATTCCGTAGTTCATACAAGTATCCGTTTCAAAAATTAACTGGAGTCTCCACTGCCCTAAAGAACGCGCCTTATCCTAATACTTCACATAAGTGTCTTTGGAGGTAGGCAATAATGTCATGCAAAACACACTCTTTGTCCGGTTCCATGTTTGTCAGTTGTGACTAGTACCGAAGTTTGCCTCTTACAGAGGAGGCAAGCTACGCTCGCTCAATGTATCTATTGTTACTGGATGGACTCTCTCTCTATCTCTCTCCCTCTCCCTCTCTCCCTCTCTCAAAAACATGGGAAACAAGCTCACGGGCTGCCACGATATTTTTGATACCTAACACACATTGTCCACAGGTATGGAAAATAAATGCAAATTATTAGGTTGTCCTGATATATGTATAAGATATACATACCTATATCTTGCTGGCCTTAACAAATATGCATTTTATATAAACATATGTTTGAATGAATAAAACTCGTTTATGAAAAATAATAGCTATTATGAATCCTGAAGTAGCCACGGCATGAAACACCAAGTCGTTATAATACTAAATAAATAAGCATCTCAAAATGAATAAATAAAAGAGCCCTCCTTGCTCGGTATCATACCCAAAGGGAAATATCCAGAGTATAGATGCCTCCTCCAAATGGGAAAAAATTACACATTAATTAATGATTATCCTAATGTTATCACTAACAAAAAGTTTACTTTGTCGGTTAAAAATAACTCAATCATCCTTATACACCAACAAATTCCCGACTTGGTGATATTCAAATTTTCTTAGCTTGCTCATACGGATTACACTATTTATTCAGGCTGATCTGTTTTGTAATTTGCAACATTGGTAGCCTCTGCGCCTGTTGAAAAATTCAGTTGAATGCACTTGCGGTTGGATATAGTAAAATGCCACTTTAAAGAGCATTTTGACTTATTTAAATCGATATATGTAGATAAGGTTACAGTAGATCGGGATTATGTAAATAAAAATGGCTCTTGGGGCTGTATGAAAAAGACGTGTGCCTACAGTAAGGATAAATGTAAGGTTATAAGTGCTTTATGTTTGCTGAAATGGTTCTGCGTGCCAGCTACAAGTGTCGTGGAATGTTCGAGCTTCAGAAGGCAAACCAAGACGGGGCAACGTGAGCCTGTTGCATATGCAACCATCCAAACGTATGAGTGGAGCTTGTAATCTAACACAGCAGAGGGCGGTCAAATTCATTCCGAGAGGCATGTTCGAAGCCGTATTTTCTCACTGGAATATTTATTTACGTTCCAACCCACGACGCCACGGCGCATGCTGTCTGTTAGGTACACCAGTACTATAAAGTTCTCTGATTATCTATCATTTTTGGAAGTATGTCTGGTTTATTGTGCTGTGTTATAGCACTATATATATATTTTTTTTTCATTCGCTTATATTTTCATATAGGTGCTTAAAACAATATATAAACAATCGGAATAGTTAAGGCATAGAACACTGAATATATTGAACGCTAATTTCTAATTTCACTTCATCTCAGGTCATTCTTATTTTGCATTTTTTATCTCCATTATACTATTGTGTAGTAACCAAATGTTAAATGATATTGTTGTATTTTCCAAGTGTAATAAACTGTAGACAGTAAAAGTCCTACTACTAGGTAAATTCCTTAAGTTCTTATTTAACACAAAAGTCTAAAATGTTCTTATACATACGTAGTTGAAGCAAAACGCATTAAAGAAAACCTATTTATATGTTATAGTTTGTTTAGAATAGTTTTAACCAATCGACGTTGTAACGTGTAAATATATTAATGTATTACACAAAAATATGCCTCCTCCTATCCGAATAAACAGTTAGATTTACGCAGAGCAGGTGGTTTAAGCGAGCCATTTGTCATTAAATTTGGATAATTTGGTGTTTATTGTCTAAATAAATTTATCGTTTTTTTTAATATTTATGGATTTTAAAATACAGGGGAAGTATCTTAACTGCGCTGGCCCGTTTTATTACTAAATAGGTACACAGGTAGATTTTTTAATGATAAAAGTGTACTAAAAGCCAGTCCTTTAGCATTTTCACCTGCAAGATATAGTGATTCGATGCTTGCACTTGTTCTTTTGGATACTTAGACTGGCCAGACTGACTATGTCAGCTGTACTGACGGGGAAATAACAAGACTGTAATAAGATAATTGCGACTCAAATCATTCTTCCAAAAGAAACAATAAATGAAATTCCCAAGCACATGTCTTTAAAAAGTATAGACTTCTAATCCTATGCTTAAGTAACTATTTAGCAATAAAATATTAGCCTTGGGATCAGCCAAAATCTAATGATGGGGGTTTAAAGATAAAAATACTCTATTGGTAGCACCAGTACAATTAAAACATTTTGAAAAATATGCTGATATATCTATCTATGAGATAGATATATCAAAAGTGAAGATATTACTGAAAATCAGTGGCTGTCCTTTTGAAATGTCGTTGAAACGGCTCCGTGTTAGACATACGTATGTAGTGAAGATAATCAATACAGCAGTCGTGATGTGCGTATGTTATTCCAGGATGCTGTGTCCAGACTAGTTTATTTGAAATGCACATTATCATCGATATGAGCAGCGATAAAGATGGTCGTAACGTAATTATTACAAAAGTATCTACTTCGGATATAGTCCATAGCCAGAGTCGAGGTGCGTGTCAGAACGGCATTTGTGAATTAAAATTTCGAATCAAGATATCTCGCGGCAGGCAGAAAAACCAGCTGAATGTGTTACCATATTTTTATTGACAAAAATATCTACCTATACAGATTTAGAGATTAGTCGGGCGTGTTCTTTTGGGAGCTCCCCTTGTTAGTATTTTCGAAGCTCATTCTTGGTGATTAAACATTATCACCTTCGTTCTCCATTATGCATTAGGGCAGACGTGGGAATGTTTTCTGATATTTCATTTCTGACGAAATCGCTAGAAGATATGCGAGGGGGGAGTAGGCAATGTGTTGTGGCTCAAGTTAGATGTTTGTCCATGTCTACTGGCGTATTCTGTGTCAGCGATCATCTTAACGCTCGCCCTCCCACGACAAATCAATGCCCGGATGCTGGCTCCTGTTTGCTCCCAGAGTTAGTCTATGAAGATGAGATAAGGGCCGCTGTCCTGGAGTAGCGTGGGCGGGAACGAATATAGATCCTGAGGATTAATGAAACTCTCACTTCTGACTACAAACAGCTGTCTTCGCTTGGAAAATACGATTCAGGAGTTATAATATGTCTGTAGTTACTAGAGCACGAAGGAAGGGGAAAATCACCCAATATAGAAAGTGAAGAGGCAACAGTTCGACTTTTAGCGTCGCAGGGAGCCATTCTTATGTCAATATATGTTCTGATTAGAACAACTTAGAGATGTAACACTAAACTTGATATCGTTATTCAGGAGAACAAATGTTGGCTTCACTGAAGAACTGCGTGCCTTTAAATACTTAAAATGGTCAACATATTGTTTACCTACACATTTTAAAAATATAATTTCCTAAGGCAGATGATTGTAATTTCACGGAGGATTTGCATTAAGTAATTTGGTTATTCACGAACCGAAAATTGGAGAAATATGTTTGATTGACTTGCGCTTCTTTGCCTACATATATTAGGGGGACACAATTAAGTCCTGAAAGTGTTATCTGCATATCGACAGCGCTAGTTCATAGTATTTTAAATTGTTGTGTTATAATTTTCACTAAAGTAAAACAGGTTGAGGTATTCGTAACTTGTAATGTTGAACATAGGAAGCGGCGTAGTAATTCTAAAGGCTTTCTATCGTGTTGATAGTGGTTTGTGTCAAAACAGCAGCCTGGTTGGAGAGAACATTAAGTTAGAGGTTATGCAGGTGTTTACGTGGTACGAGGGTTGGGACTGCTTGACTTATATTAGCACAACCACTACTATATCTCTTTGCCACGATGGTATGGTGCATTAAAACACCATCCACCTCCTTTACTATGATGCTGTCCTTGGATAATGGACATTAACCCTGTGTTAAATATACTAATTATCATTTGCACAAACCGGATACATTTAAAAATAGCTGACGTGTTTCATTCACATGACTTTCTCTACCTATTCTGCAAACAAACTCCTTACAAAGTTTATTCTTCTATCTATTTCATGATAATCGAGATAAACATAGGCAGAATGGTCTTATTACGTAGTTTACTTTAAGTAGACTGAAACTAACACTATGCTAAAGCGATAAGAAGTGTTTTAAAAGCTGTCGTTATGCAATTTTCACTGAAATTTGCTTCTTTGCATGATATAAAAACAAAACAAAAGAAACACGGACAAGTTTCTATTTGAGAAAAGAATTTATTTTAAAACTGAAACGGTTAGATCCATAACAAAAATGTAAATGACATAAATTATGTTTAAAGTTTTTTCTATCTCTTATGGTTTACCAGTTATGCAAAGGTCACTCAGAATAAACAGACTTCAGAAGCTATTTCCAAGAAATTTAAGATATCCTGGAATATGTCATGTAAATATCTGTAATTTTTGGTATTTTAATAAAAATTGATAGTAGTTTATGAGAAAATAAAAAGTTTCAGAAAGCCTTCCATATAAAGAGTAGCCATGGGTGTGGGGATTTTGTTGAAAATCTTCCTGTCGCATTCTTGGAAGATACTAAACTTCTATACCAAATTTGGTATTTATCAGTCTTTTCATTTTTGAAGTATACTGTCCACAGGCACTCAGATACACACACACTGAACTTCTTCTACATTTGCTTTTTTTACTTTTTTATTCAAGGGATCTCAAAGCATATATTTCCGGTGAAATCTCGGTATTGACTTTTAGGTGGAATATAATATCATGTCTATACACTCTACACAAATATGTGTAGAGAAAGTGAAAATAGCTTTCATAGCGATATTCATGCTACGTAATCTAAACAAAAATATTTTGGTTATTCAATATAAAATTTGAAACCAAATTTGTATGACTTGAATTCGCAATGCTATGCATATGTAGTTTTTGTACAGCTTTAATTTTTCTTTTCTTTCCTAATCTATGCAAGGAGATGATACTTTAGATACTCAGCTATGTACCCACTTTACCGTAGATTTTTCACTAAAATATCTTCAACCAAAATAAAATGTGAAGATTATTTTGCTTTATGTTAAAAGGAGGGCTAAACACTTGAAACATATAATTCAAGGAACAGTGTCTAACAAGAAAACTAATATATATATATACATGTTGGTTGCGTAAACCGTCCTTCGTTTCACGCGGAATTCAACAATGTTCATTGATTCATTTCTATACGGAATATGTTTGAAGCCGGCCGTAAATGTTATAAGGGCAGAGTGTAATCTTGAAGTTGGTTGGTCAAATGTGCAAATCTTACGAAATAAGATACCTATTCAGTGCATATTAATTTTTCTGCTCTCAAGTGTATACCAGAATTCAAAATTCAGATGATGCTGCAGGTATCACAAGTGTCACATATTTTACTCAACTCTTTAAATTCAAGAGACGATGCCATGTTGCACTGATTTGCTTACAACTCTACAATCAAGGACATGGACATAAAGGATTAAACAGATGTAAGAAGGTGTCATTACAAAGTTTTCGCTTTAAATCTGAAAATCATCACATTTATGACAGAAGAAAATGCATTCTAGCACTTGCCACCTTTAAACATTTTATAAAATAATAAGGTCATAAATGAAAGTCGAGAAAATATTTAAGTAAATGTAGCGTCATGGCGTAAGTGAATTAATGTTTCTGTATTCCGTTTCATGCCGAGTTTGGGTAAATTTGCGTTATTATTAGAGAATTTGAACAACCTTATCTTTGAAGGAAAAATATTCGATGTATTGCATTGAAACAATTTTATACTCACAGCTTATATAGCCTCTACACGCTATTTTTACGAAAGCTCGTTTATAATCTACTTCATTTTAATCGAAATAAACCTTTGCAGGAAGTTTCGTTACACACTTCATTGTAGGTACAGGAAAATGAAGGAAGACGAATCAATAGTAAAATATTTAAATGTGACTGACATATACTGGCCTTACTCTTTACATAACATCGCGAGAAACAATTGAATAGCGAGAATACTCTAAAATAATGACAACATATTCAATGTTTTAAACCGGTAATGATGGATATTTCGGAGATGAATGATGCCAGTAATATCTATTTGAGATAAGTTGTGTTTTAAAAGGATCCATATTTTTGTAAGGTACGCTTTTGTCTATCTCTTATTGTTTACCAAGCTATACAAAATTACTCAATATTCCTTCATATCCATTCCAGACTGTTCATAGAAAATTCAAGATATACATTTTACTTGTGTAAATATGTTAACTATATGATATAGTAATCAAAATAATTGTATGGGTTTTGAGAATATCTAACATTTCAAAACATTTTTCATGTAAAATGTAGTTTGATGTGAGGGGATTTTCTTAAAAGTTTTTGTATCTCATCCTTGGAACTGCTGAACACAAATACAACGTTTGGCATATATCCGACTTTTCGTTTGGTAGCTATGCTGTTTATACACACAGCCCTTTTTCTGAAAATGCGTTTTATTCAGATGCCTAAAAACCTGCATTGCGTTGAAAGCTCCACATCGAAGCTTTTGGGATATTACATAATGTCTTCCTACCTTCTCTACCTACTACATACGTGTTAGAGAAAGTAAAAATGCAGGTCCAAATTATAAGAAATAGCGTTATGGTCTCTAAAGACACAACCTGTGCCTCAAAAGAAGCCTGGTCACATGCAGACCGAATGCTAATCTCTGCAGCCAAACCAAAACACTGCGGAGTTGAATTTCACACTCGTAGCTTGGAAGATGGTATGGATGACTCCATGAGAGCTGGACTCCACTACGTTACTTCAAGAGCAGTTGGAACTATGCAGTGAAATCACCACATTACTTAATATTAATTATGTTTATTGAGTGGTGCTCCAGTTTGAATCGAATGTTCCGAGGTAGTCGTACGGGGGTCAAATGGAAACGGAACTCGGGGGATGGAGAAGCGCCGCAGAGACTTGATTTAGCACATATCATGCTCAAGTTTTCGTCAGTTCAAAAGGAGGGTGGGCCCGGTCTAGCCCTGCCTGATTCAGCGTGTTTCTTCGAAACAAAGTTTTTGGTATCCCCCACTCTCCCCCGACCAACTAACCCAACTCCTTTACAGGAGGATTCTATTGATATTAAAGGTTGGAAAGGAATGGGTCGGAATGTGTTTTCTCCTTCGAAGCAACCAAGTTTATGAAATGTTTGAAGGAAAGAACGGAGAAACGAAAGGGGAAGGGGGAAGTGGTCATGGTACTGCATCATCTCTAAGATTGCTTTGCGCCTTCTCTCAACCCACACTATCCTTTGTCTTCTAAAATCCACAAGTCTTTCAACTTATTGTTTCTTTTACTCCGGGTGCTTGCTGCTTTCTCACAGAATCCAATAAAGTTTAGGTTTTTAGTTATTTTACTTCGTCGTTTAGTGCACCAAAGGCATTTTAAAGGCTGATGTCTCAACAATGATTAATGGCTTAACGGCTTCCTTAAGAGCAATAACAGACAGAACAACTAGTGCAGTGAAGCTTTACTGATAGAATTTGAATAAATTTAAAACTTATATCACACATTAACGTGCCTTATTATTAATATGATACTGAAAGGCAATAACATTTTGAAGCTTAAATTCTGAAGAATGTCTGAGAGGGCAAAGTAAACCTTTATTTCAATTTTTTTTGGGAGGGGGGAATATTATATTTTTTCCAGGTTATTTTTACCTATACTTTTCTCGAGAAAACGACAATAGTACTATGATTTTAAAAACATTTGTTCAAATATTTATGTGAGAACTTTGACCATGCATATACAGTATCAATTCAATTATAAGTTTTCAAATGTAGACGACTAAAATAGATCATCAGTGGGAAAACTTAGAGGTGAATTTTCTTATTCAAAAAACTGTTTGGTTGGATTATTACTCAAGTATGTATTCTTTAACGGAAAAAAATAATTTAGTAGTTAAATAATAAACAAATTGCATTGTTTGGAGTGCTTATATGCATACAGATACTATTATATGGCATTCTCCGTGGCCTAGAGTAAGATATTAGCCTCTAGTTTCCAAGGTCATGGGTTCAAAATCAGCGGAGGGCTATGGATTTTATGGGCATAAAATCCATATCTTGGCTACATGCAGAAGGGAATAAAGCCAGTGGTCAAGTGTCATATATTTACGGCTGGTAAGAGAACCACAAGCCTAATGAAGAGGCCTCTGAGCAAAATTAAGTTTCTTTTAAAGCAGAAATGGACTGAATTCTCTAGACTAATTCCTAGAACGCACAAGAAGCACTTTGATTACTTAGGCCTAGTTTATCACTTCATCATGAGTATCACCGGTAACCTGGGGAACGATTGTTAACATGCGCGCAGCAGAAATGTCTTGCTAAAATGTTGATGTCCCGCCCACATGCCTTCTGTTTTGTGCTGCCACAGCAAGAACAGAGTATACAGAAACCATGTGCATATGACATCCTAACGTCGTAAACATAACGTGAAATAAATAAACAAGTTAACTAATAGGTGTATTTTGTACATGTGGACGAGAAAAATATGGAGCATAAACGATAAAGTGTATAGCCTTAAAACACATTAATTGAACTAAACGTTAATGGACAAAGCTTGGAGCCTAAAATGTTTGGCATATCGGCGAAAAAGGTAAAGTGAATGATGCTAGAGGTTCCCTGTGTGTATGTGTAATGGTTATGCATCACACAACAAGGCCGTGCCGTGACCGAGTGGTTAGACCACTCGCCTCTCACCTAGGCGGTCCGGATTTGATCCCAAGCGACCGTATGTGGGATTTGTGGTGGACAAAGTGGCTCAGGGGTTGGTTTTCTCCGGGTTCTCCCGTTTCCCCCGCCATCACATTCCACAGGTGCTCCATCTTCGTTCCGTGTATCATCAGTGTCATCGCCTGCGGTGCCATAGTAGTAAAAGCAGGCGTTAAACACTATAAAAAAAGAATCACAACAACAACGGAGTTGGTTTTGTTTTTAATCCTCACAGCCTTCTTTTCTCGTTTCAAATTAAGTTCCTCTTTTGTTACAGTTTTATGGTTTTATTTCACACATAGTAAACAAATTAAATTTAAATAACTCCGGAATGGGTACTATATATATGTGTGTGTACGCAAATGGGAGGTGCATAAGTGTAAATAATTTGATATTTAGAGCAGAAAAATGCGCATAACATATCTCACTTTGTGTATTTTTTGATAGTGTTTAACGCCCGCTTGTACTACATATGGTACCACAGGCGATGTTACTGATGATGCATGGAATGAAGACAGAGCACCGGTGGAATGTGATGGCGGGGGAAACCGGGCCGCCTAGGTGAAAGACGAGTAGTCTAAGCACTTGGGCACGGCACGGCCTTACTTTGTGTATCTCACTTTGTCCGCTTACTAAGAGCATTGTCATAAATGAAACTCAAATTTTAGGTTCTGATGTGCTTTGAACGGCCCTAAGTTATGTCTCTGCTGTAGTACATGCATCACACCGTCTATAAATTAAACTGAGTTTTACTTATGGACGCTCTTTAACTACCCTGGTTCTCAACGTCCCATTCTATATTAGGCGTGAAAGACCGCTTAATTTTTCTCAAGGACTTCTTTATCAAGCTTGGAATTCTTTTACGTGCAGTAAGTCTACGACACGGGGCCAACGGCTTTAGTTCCCTTCCGAAGGAAGCCATACTAAGGTTCTTTTACGCCCGAAAAAAATCTATCTCCCTCCAGCGGGCTCGAACCCGCGACCTTGGGTACCAGAAGCTAGCATATTATCCCCAGACCACTAAGGACGACACGGACCATCCATTGTCGGGCAGGGCAAAGGACAGAGAAGGGTCAAACATGTGACGTAAACAACCGAACATCTCAGATAAAGAATAATGGCCATCCTAAAAGCATCGTGAAGTTTTTCTCATGAACATAACTTAAGAAAATAGCGAAAAAAACGTGTTTGAGCTGCTCATTCCTTCAATACGAATGACGTTTAACGAAGGTATAGCGAGCTAGCCTACCCTTGATAAACAGGTCAGCAAATATTTACCATCCGGACCTGAACCCCATTGAGTTAATGTGGGGAGACGGGGCTGCTAGAAAAATAAAGTTTAATTATAAGAATTTGAAACCCTATGCAGGCAAGTATTACAGGAAATTTAGAAACAGAATGGTAATAGGCATGCCAACATGTCGAAAAAATAGAACAGGATTACTGGGTTAAAAATCCTAATGTGGAAGAAAGGATTGAGAGAATTATTATTCAAGACAATGGAATGGAGAGCAGCGATGAGGATAATGAAAAAGACAGCAATTCAGAAGACGATGAGGTAAGCAAGTGGGAATAGAAGAAATATAAGAAAATTGAGTGTAAAGTGTAGTATAAGAAGTAACCCAGGTGGAGAATAAATACATGTTGCTGACCACTGGAAGTGTAATAATTTGCTTCGCAGTGACTGTTCTACAGCAAGACACAAATATGAGACTAACGTGCACATCTGACTGCCGTTCCTGCTTCTGTCTGTCAGTGCTCCAGTTAAGGTGACTCTCACCTGTAACATTGCATCTCTCCACTGAGTTGATGATTACCCCTGGACCCAATAGGCTCAAATTCTGTGGCTGACGAGCTATTGCGTCCTACTGTGTCTTAAACCCACCTATATGTGTATATGTACATATTAGAGAGAGAGAGAGAGAGAGGCAGGAATTCTATTAGTGCTGCAGGAGTACGTTTTCCCATAAAATGTAAGTATGTTGAATACACTTAAAAATTATAAAACAAACATAATGAAAATTCAGTTGCATGCTTCATAATATACTGAATTCTTATTATGAACTGATTACTGTAGCCAAGTTATGTTAATCATAATACATGCTTGGGAATATTTTCTAAATAAGACACATGACTTTATACATTCAACATTCGAAATTTTATATCGCGAGTAGAATTGAATTTTGTTAGTGGCGAGCTCATGCATGTGTGTATAAGTGTGTGCGCAGACGCGTATATGTGACAGACAGACAGACAGACATACACACACACACACAATTTGACAGATACAGGCAGAAAAGGAAAATGACGTACTTTCAACATTTTGCAATTGACGGAACTTCAGTCCGCTAATACTTAAACATACAATGTCTCGGAAATATCTAATTCTAGATAAAGAGTGTAATTAACGCTAATTGCATACTTTAATGTGTTATTCATTTTTGGATTTAACCTGTCTATTAAGAGCAAAAAATGGAAATGGGGTTTCATTAATGGATGGTCTTTAACTACTGTGGTTCTCAGCGTCCCATTCTTTATTGGGCTTGAAAGTCCGCTTAATTTTACTCAGAGGCCTCTTCATCAGACTCAAGGTTCTTTTACGTGCCGTAAATCTACGAAACGGGACCAACGGCTTTAATTACCTTCCGAAGGAAGCCATGCTAATGATTTTTGCGCCCGAAAAAGTTCATTTTCCTCCGCCGGCTTTGAATCCGCGGCCTTGGGTGTATGCAGTTAGCATGGCAGCCATTACGCCACGGAGGGCGACATCTGTTAAGTGAGATGCATGATTTTACGCAAGTTCATTTTAAGCGATCTGTGATTTTTAAAGTACATATGAGGTTTATAGGAGATAGGGATGTATGATTTCACGCTCAGTGAACACACTCTTGACACCACATACGTCTCATTATTTTTGTAAGCGATCAAAGCAGACATTCTTTGGTGCTGGTCATGTCAATTTGGTTTTGGAAGCTGTTAGTGAGAAAACAAACCGAGGGAAGGACTTTCCTATAGTGGTCGACTTTAAATACAGGTATGCCTGTACTTATTCAGATGGCTGTACGGCTGAGTGTTTCACGTGTGCAAATATTCCTTCGTGCGTTAAAAGATTTGCTCAACTCAAGGGACTATTTCAAGTTAAAATCTGCCAATGAAGTTCTGGCGTGTTACTATCAGCAGAGACTTGAACGAGTCGTGCTCATTGCAAGAGGTAAAGCGAAAGTCTCTCTCGCCCGGTTCTGCGCTGGCGGATTTTAACTTGAAATAGCTCCGTTGAGTTCTGCAATTCTTTTAGCGTACCAAGAGATATCTGCACACGCCAAATACGGCGCTGTTGAGCCACCTGGTGTAAGACGGCCATGCACAACCAAGTTATGTTGAGCAAAATCTATATCAAGCTAAGGAGTTACCGTAATAAATCAAAATAATTACCAACATGAGGCAAGTGAAAGATCCTTACTCCGATAAAAAAGTTAGAGCTGCTTGTAAAACTGTTTGGATATTTGCGAGAAACCCAATACAGTTTTTTCCGAAGTAATTGGTGCGAATGATGGTGATGCAATCAGTCTGTTACACTTGTTGTCTAGGGAAAGTAGTTCAGTCAGTGGAGAACTGGTGAGAGCAACCTTCGTTTTATGTCTCACAATGAGGGCGGTTCACTCGCCATCTCCGCTGATAAGTAAGATGTTATTGGTGTCAAATATTGCGGAGCCACCCTCCCATTATCAAAACAGTAAAAATAAAATTCATATGAACATGATTCTGTACATTATTTATTGCCGAGAAACAAGAAAAAATCAAAGGTTACAGAAATTGCTCTAAGTGGCTTCTTCCTACTTCGATACGTGCCCTAAGGCCGCATTCCATCACATTGTATATTTGTAGCAAATTCCGGGAATTTCTCATATTTGTCAAGTCTAGTGTGAACACGCTCTCTCAGAGTGTCAATGTTCGGTTCAAGAGTCTTATAGATAAGGGATTTTAAATACCTCAGACGAGGAAATGTAATGAGTACAAATAGGTTGTTCAAAGAAATTCTCCTCGTCCAATCCAAATTTCCGGAAATTCTTCATTCAATAAATTTCATGCGAATAAAATAAACTGGCGTACCATCGAATAAAGGCCACAACCTTTGAATGACCTCCAGAGGCTCACCATCCATTAAATTGTGCAACTCACCGTCTCTGCGGTCAGGTGTGGAGGAAAGAAACGGGGAGCTCTGTTGATGCGTCCTTTAGCACCTCATGTGGGTTTGATTGGTACAGTTGTGTTGTGAAGATTAAGATATCGACGCAAGTAAATCCACTCTCAGCAGTAAACAAAGTGCATAATAAGAGATTCATGAATACAGCACAGTTCTGCAGCTTACAATGCCAAAAAGTTCCTGACTCAAAGCCCGTCACATTTAGTTACAGCACCCACCTACTGAAGGTGATAGGAAAACAAGATTTCCATAAAACATTCTGAAGGTAACCTACGAGACTGGCCTCTTCCCTTACTTTGATGCGTTTTGTGCTATCTGATGGATTTGCGCCCACATAACGAAAAACTCGTTCTTCACGGTCAAGTTTCGTTTTTCTCTTGGTCTTCCAACATTCGACACACTCCTCCCAAATGAGCCACTCTCTCAAGCGTTGATGAAATGGTAAGACTGTTCGTGAACTTGGGTAACAGCCTCTCGAGGTATCTTTCTGCATTAAACTTAAAGTGTTCATGATGCATTCCAATCTGCAAAGCCATGCGCTAATTCGTGTCTGTCTGTGTTCACTCGCAGAGTAGTTTTTCTGCCCCCCGTGCTCTACAAAAGCAAAAACTAATAGAAAAGCCAGCGGAAACAATTTAATTAAGCTATTGATCAGTTGCTGTACAAAAACCAACCGAATAAAAACAATCAATCAGCGGACAGCACTTTAATTCAATTAACTGTTAGTATCGATGTCAATGAATGGAAAGCCTTTTTAATAACTCTAATAAACGCTTTTCAGATTCATGTTTATATGAACCTCATTTTTAGCGTTCTGTTGTTGGGAGAGCGTCCCCGATATGTTTGACACCAATACAGATATATTCTGTATATACGTCGAATTTGAATTTGTACCGATATGTGCTTACGAACAGCGGTTTCCATAAAAGTCGGCTAGGTATTCGTGTACCCCCCCTCCACCCACCATTCCCAGCACACACTCGCACATAGACGTACGTGCAGACTTGTTTAATGAGTTTCCCTCAGTTTTGTTTTCATGTATGAAATATGTCCAGTGACGGATGTATCTTAGTCCAGATTTCGAGGTCCAACAAGCCAAATTTATGTTTTACGATAGGTGAAAGCTTAAAATGTTATGAAAAGGGTTTAA
The DNA here is from genome assembly GCA_030762935.1 of Hymenopus coronatus. Classification (NCBI taxonomy): domain Eukaryota; kingdom Metazoa; phylum Arthropoda; class Insecta; order Mantodea; family Hymenopodidae; genus Hymenopus; species Hymenopus coronatus. Next base: position 400,738,823 of record CM060900.1, on the reverse strand, counting down.
AAGAAAAGATTATTTCAGCGAACTCCATATAAAAAAACTATAGCCTTGCTTTTGTTTTTGATGACATTTATTTTAACTCAGAGATCAAATTTACATGAAAATTGTGAGCGCGTGCGTGCATGCACAAACACACACACACACACTCACACACACACACACTCACCTACACACACACACACACACACACACACACACACACACACAGGCTGTCCCAGAATTCGATCGCACAAATTGGCAGGATTGTAGAGGGGTCCAAAGTAAACAGTTTGAGATAGGGAATCTATGGGCTATGGGTTCTAAATTCTTTGCTACAACATAAAATGTATTAAGGGTTAGCGCGTCACTGATCAAACCGGTGGACAGTCACGTGAGTACTTCGATTTCGGAGAGGGTAGATACAGTGGCAGTATTTAGCACAGTGGTTAACGTGTGGGGTATCGGGTAAAAATGTCGAGGGAGTTGAGAGTTCATGGCTCCATGTATACTTTAATATTTATGTTGTTTACTACTTTTTGGATGTTATAATGATATTTGCTACATTACTCAATATAGTTTATTCTACTTACTAACAAAGTAATGCAGTGTACGATTAGCCTGTAGCCTTCGAAGGAATTTCTAAAATACAGTATATCACACATTGTCGTGTTATGTGCATTACAATTGTAGATACATTTTACAACTAACGAAACGATACTGTCACTGTGTCAAATGAACTTCAAACGAAATTAAGATGGACATCTATCTCTGTAGTAAAACAAGTATTACATAAAACGAATTAAGAGCATGTACTAGTCAGAATAGTGAATTCTAAATATTCCTCTCAGCATGAAAGACCACTAGAAAGAGACTTCGAGAAATAATGCAATATTCGAAGCACAAAATATAACAGGAGTAGAATAAAAATAGAGCATCTGGTCTCCTCTCTAATTTCCATAGAAATAGAGTAACTAATTTGCATATCAATTAATTTGCCTATCAATTAATTTGCATATCAAAAAATTTACACAACAAAAAATTAAATAAAAAGAAGAGCAATTCATTTGAATATCCGACAGTCATCAATCATTGATGCATATTAATGAGCCCTGCCGACCATGCCCCACAGAAAATCACAAAATATAGCGAAAAAATGCGACTTCCCTATAACTTTTGCAATTGTTGAGGTTCATGAGACATTGATGGGTAATTTTCAAATGATATTTAGTGAGGATTCCAATTATGCAATCATATTTCACCTATCATTGCACTATAAAAACTTTATACAATACTCCATTCCAATATTTACTATGTAATTAATTTAATGGATCATGAATAGACATTTCAAGCCTATAGACATGAAAAGGTTTGTAATACTTAATACCAGCACTTAGAAACAAAAAATATCAGAATGTTAGCGTTTTATTTAGCAAAATTCGCTTAAAAACTGCCAAAACACAAAAGGACAAAAAAATAAGGGGAGTGAATCGTCAAATATATAACACTTGACGGTATTAATGGAAATTATAAATAATAAAGGAACTGTATGATTCAGAGAAACAGGAAAACATGAATCCTTTATTTATTTTTTATTTAATTGTAGAAGGTGGAGGGAAATAGATTTTTGGGCATTTATACATTCATAAATATGACAAATTCCAATATATGACAAGAGCGCTACGAACGAACACGGCCCCAGCGGGGAACATATATAGACACACACAGACATACATTAACCCATACTTCCATTCATAGACTCATTCATACTTACATACATAATAACATGCTCGTCGATACCAAAAAATATCTCTATCATCGGTAAATGAAACAGCGACCCTTCTAAGGGATGCACTCATATATTTAAACTAGAAAGGGTACCCACTTACACACAAGCAAATCGACATATTACATCCATACACACATGAGTGCAAGTACAAACAGATTTACTCAAGAATTCTCTCAATGCACACATACGATCATACCTATACAGACACAAACACACACACAGGCATACATTAATACACAGATCAATATCACAAATTCAAATACAGTACAAGCATGCTACGATAAACACATCACTCCCGGCGGTGATTTGAACTCGGGATATTGGAGCATAATACACACAGAGTGAGATGCATTAACCCATACTTCATCTCATAGACTCATACATGCATACACATGCACATCGATATCGAAATATAGACTCATCACTGGAAACGGACAAGCGATCCTCCTAAGGAACACACACATATTCATATACGAGGTACGTCCAGAAAGTAAGTTCCGTTTCAATTTATCTCCGCTGCAGCGTAGCGATCGCAGTTCTGCACATGCGCGGTAGACGCTCTGTATCAAGGAGAAGAAACGTGCGCCATTTTGAGATCGCTGTCAGCCACATACGCTTTGTTGTGCTGGTTTACAATGTCGTTGTCCCGCCGCTTGTGATATCAGATCAGTGATTCGTTTTCTGAATGCTAGGAAAGTGAAACCAATTGAAATTTATCGGCAAATTTGCGAAGTTACGGACAAAATGCAATAAGTGATTCAATGGTGAGAAGATAGGTCCGACAGTTCAATGAAGGACGTAGTGAAGTGCACGATGAAGAACAAAGTGGGCGTCCATCTTTGGTTACAGAAGAACTGGTTCACGGGATTGATAACAAGATCCAGGAAAACCGCAAGTTTACAATTAGTGCTCTCGCTATGGAATTTCCCCAAAGCTCACGATCACTAATTCATGAAATTGTTACCGAAAAGCTGAAATTTCGTAAACTTTGCTCCCGTTGGGTACCAAAGATTCTTACTGAGCAACACAAAACAAAACGGATGGGTAGTGCACTTCAGTTTTTAACCCGTTATGATGAAGACGGTGTTGAATTTCTGACACAGATAGTCACAGGAGATGAGACTTGGGTTTCTTACGACACCCCTGAAAGTAAGCGGCAATCAATGGAATGGAGGCACACTTCATCCCCAGCAAAGGTTAAGCCGAAACAAATCTTGACACCTCGAAAAATGATGAGCACAGTGTTCTGGGACTGGAAAGGCATCTTATTCATTAATTTCTTACCGCGTGGTCAAACAATCAAAGCAGATGTTTATTGCGAGACACTTAGGAAATTGCACCACGCAATACAGAATAAGCGCCGAGGATTGCTGTCAAAAGGTGTTGTTTTTCTTCACGACAATGCACGACCACACACTGCAAATGTGACGAAAAACCTCCTACAGGGATTTGGCTGGGACGTGTTTGACCATCCTCCGTACAGCCCTGACCTCGCTCCTAGCGACTTTCATCTGTTCTTACATCTCAAGTCTTTCCTTGGCGGTCAACACTTCAACAATGACAAAAAGCTGAAAGGAAATGTTTCCAACTTTTTGAAGATATAGGCGGCAAACTTCTATGAAGAAGGTATACAAAAACTTGTGACACGATATGACAAATGCCTGCAAAATTTCGGCAGTTATGTGGAAAAGTAGTTTAAGAGTTGTAGAATTTTGTGTAATAAATAATTATTCTGTATCTGTACACAATTTAATTTTATTACCAAACGGAACTTACTTTCTGGACGTACCACGTATTCACGAACTCACAAAATCCTTGAATCGATATAAGATGTATGCTGATGACTAACTGCAGAGGTAACCGTGAAAATGAATTCTAACTTAACCATTAACCTCGGATCCTACACTGTCCCAGGTGGAAGGTATGGTCTAAAAAGTTTCCCACCCTGCTAAGAGGTTAGCCCCCCCCCACCCAGTCCGGTGTGGTAGATCCTTATATTGGACATTGATAGAGGCTGGCATCTATTAAAAAATCGCCTGCGGTGCCACAAATAGTAAAAGCGGGCGTCAAACAGTACACAAAAAAAAAAAAAAACATTAAAACGAAAAGGAACTGACAGAGACACCAGACCTTTCCACAAATTGGTAACAGGACCTGACGCTAATGTTAACTATACAAAACCGAAATGAAATGCACGTGTCCACCATAAATTATTTAGCCCGCTTTATGATGATAGCTGAAAAAATGAAATTCTCCCCAAAATATTAGCGCACCTGACGGAACAAGATAAATGTACACCATCTCGCAACAAGAAACTTGAATCGTTACCTTTGTTAGCTAAGCAAAATGTGAGTCACCTGTTTCATATATTACTTAAAACAGTTTGCCGACAATAGAAAAATACAAAATTCTCACTGCAACTTTCCACAAGATGTCTTTGAGAGATAAATGAACATCTACACGTGAGAAAATATCTTCAAACCTTTACGAGTAATAACTAAGCAAAATGGAGGACATCTGCTTCATAAATTACTTAAATAGTTGCTGACAATAGGAGAAATACCGAATACAATATTATCTCGAAAAAGCTCCCAACGAATCATACGTTTCAAGAAGCATGCTGTCTTCAATAACATACATCCCTCAGTCCCTTCTACAGAGTGTAAATACCGGCGAAAAATTGTGCTTGGAGCATCGCTTATTTGAAGCAGTGGTGAAAACAGGGTCAAAACTATACATCTTCACATCTCTTTTGCGAGGAGCTAATCATAGCATCTAGCAATATACAAGGTAAGATACTTATAATAACTCCATGGCACGACAGCTCACGGGGAACCTTGGCCTACTGCCCGGCCGCTGCGTCCCCCATCTCGGTCCACTACAGACGTCATGGATGGGGTGCATTATTGGAGGGTGAGACGTGGTCAGCGCCTCGAGTCCCCCCCCCCGGCCGGTTAATGCAGTCCTCATGACCTGGAGCCGCTACTTCTCCATCAAGCAGCTCCTCAATTGGCCCCCCCCATGGACCTTACGAGGCTGATTGCACCCCGGGCCAGGTCTCCCAGCGGGGGGAAAATCCCCACTGGGGATCGAACCCAGGTCTCCCGCTTGGTAAGCAGCTCTGCTACCACCGCACTAAGGAGACGACCGGTAAGATACTTACCTTAAACATATAAAAGGTTGGATTATTTTTAGATGTAATGTGTAATTTCCGGTGATTTTCATAAATATATATATATATATATAATTTTAAAAAATGTACATTCAAAAACCATACGCTATTATTTAACTAGGGAAGATTGAAAAAAAAAACCATAGTTAGACGCACTAATTCATATACATTGCTATATAAAGGAAAACACGATTTTTTTACATACACAGTCTTCGGTATTAATTAATTATACTAAGCTAACACTTTACTATAGTATATTAAAAAGGAAAGAATAACCTCTCACTACATATTCTATTTTTATATAGAGAATGCCTACAAAATATACTTTTTCTATGCATTTCATTATACCGTGACATTTACCTACTAGTTATATAGAATAGTAGCCAACATTATGTATTTAAACTGAAAAGGCATTACATTTTTGTAATGCATGATTCAGCAATCGCTATATTAGAACGCGATATTCTTAAGATAAATCACTTTTTATCTGCACCCTGTATGTAGGACCACTTTTTACTATCAACGACAAACATATGCCATTTTCACTACATTCGTCGTTTATTAAAACTATCATAAAAAAAAAAAAGTTTTCATTAACAGACTTTTTAACAAACTCGCACAGTCATATGCAAATACGCACACATGCGCATATAGGTACACGCACGCACACTGTAAATACGCATACATACACATATACACAAAATATAAATACGCACGTATGCTCATATACAACCATGCACACCGTAAATACGCAAACATACACATATACACAAATGCAAATATACGTGCGCGCACACACACACTTATGTAAATAGGCACACACATGCACAAATGTAAAAACACCCATACATATACAAATACCAGCATGCAAATACGCACACCAATATCATATGCTTAATAAAAGACACTTGATATTCAAACACTGTATATATAGAAATACTTTTAATATCAACGACGTTATATAGCATAGAACACAGTGCATTTTCACTACATTCATCGTTTATTAAGGTTATCATAATAGAAAATTTAACCAAACCAGTTTTTCCTGTAACAGGTTTTTTAACAAACTCACAAGCGCAAATACGCCTGCATATATATACACACACGTGTCCACATACCCATGCATATACACACAAACAGATGCGTGCATGCAAATAAACAAAGACGCACGCCATTAAATGCACACCAACACATGTGAAACAGCTGCCCAGTTGAAAAGAAGTTTCAAGATATGGAATAACGTTTTTTCACCGCGTTTTCAATAACAAGCAAATAATAAAATATTGAATTTGATTAAATTATAATATCTAATTGAGCAAATAATAAAATATTGAATTTGATTAAATTATACTATTTAATTTTATCTAAAGATATGGAGACGCGCATTTTTCTCACATTAACCGGAATATACATCATAATTACTTTTTATTTGGGAATACATTCATACACATATATATTTTTTTCTTTCAGGAGTTTCTTTACGGATAGAAACCAGAATGATGACTGAAATTATTGACCTGGTTTCAGAGAACGATACGTAAAAATGATTGAATATTTGTTACAATAATTAGTCTAAATAAAAATAATAGGTTTTAATTCCATATTCTACTACATTATTTTTCTTCCTGAATATTCTTTTGGTTCAGAAATCCTGATGCAAGGTGAAAAAGCAACCTAGTTTAAGAGAACTGTACGTAAAAATGATTAAATATTTTTACAATAATTAGTCTAAATAGAAATAATACGTTCTAATTTTATATTCTAATTTATTACTTTTCTAACAGAATATTCTTCTTGTTCAGAAAGCCCGATGCAAGATGAAACAAGCAACCTGATTTCAGAGAACGGTAACTAAAAATGATTGAATATCTTTTACAGTAATTAGTCCAAATAGAAATAATAGGTTCTATTTTCATATTGTAATACATTATTTTTCCTCCGGAATGTTCTTCTTTTTCAAAAATCCCTATAGCAGATGAAACATTCGACATTGTTTCAGTCGATGGTACGTAAAATGCTGGAATATTTTTAAATTAGAAACCACATAATTTTACCGCAAATTCTCATCAATAGAAATGACGTTTTCTAATTTCGTATTTTAATACATTATCTTTTTCTTTCAGGCGCTTCTTATGAACATAGAAGCAGAATGACGCCTAAAACAATTGACTGGCTTTCAGTCGATGGTACGTAAAGTGCTCGTATACTTTTAATTAGAAATCATATCATTTTTACACAAAAGCTCATCAATATAAATAACGTTTTCTAATTCCATATAATATCGACACCTATTTTGTCATTTTAACTTAAAAAGCAAACAAAAAAACAAACAAAAAACCAGAGAGAAAATGTGAAATGACACTCCAAGCTGTGAAAAAGATTAAAATAGCTTTAAATTGAAATAAAATAAGAAGAAATATTTCAGAAATGACCAGCTCCACATAATAACTATATGACATAAATTTAGAGTTTAACGATATCTGCATTTGCATAGAAAGAGCTGGCATATATATCTTAATGATTATCAGTTATGCAAAAACACAATCAGTATGGTGAGGTCTTCAGTGTCTATCCTCTGAAATTTAAGATATAAATTATTTTTAGTTTTGTTTGCAATGTAAATATCATTTATATACAAGGTGGTTCACTTGTCCCTCACTCTCTGGTTTTATGCAACCGCAGATTACAACCTAACCTGAAAACATCGTAACCGAGACCCATCATCTGCACACCAACATTACATACAGACTTTGACGCTAAAGGTTGTAGTTGAACAGTAGCGTATATGATTAAGGCGCGGTGTTAGCATGAGTTCCTAGATGCCCGATTCAGGTTTGAATATTACCAAAATGTTGACAAAATTTTTCCCCGCTATCTTTTTTCCTAATTTAGCATAAAGCTAGATGGGATATCGGTACATTTTTAACTTGTTTATTTGTTTTTTTTTATTGTTGTTCCCTTTGTTTATGTTTATTCTAACTTCATCATTCCAGTTACAGGAAACACAAATGAAAATGAACTTTCTGAGGCATATTCATCCAGTTTCTTCTAAATACTTAGGGATTATTACAATGTTTTAAAGTCAAAAATGATATTTTAGATAATACTACAGAACCAGACCCATTTTCAGGGTATCTCTAAAACGAAAAATACCTAGGTTAACAGTCACAATTGTGCGAAATACTAGTTATTTACCAATACTTTCAGTTGAAAAGGAAATTAGGTTTAATCCCCATAACTTAACACATTTCTCAATATCCACTGGATAAAGTGTTTCCAACATGAAACTTCGTGATGAAACATTCTCCAACTACGAACAACAATCGGTAACATGTTAGGAGTTCTAGTATTTTGAAATTGTTTTTATTAACGTTATACGTTTTGAAAATTTCAAGTGAAATTGCTTTTTCAAAATAATTAGAAAGAAAATTAAGAATCGAAAACTGAAGAACACGTAAAATGAACTTTCGTTTGTTCTTCATTCGTATACCTATTTGTTTATACCTAACATTATAAGAGCGACAAACACTGAGCTAACTTTGCACCTCGATAGATAATTCATAGAGAAGAAAAGAAGTGCACGGAGACTGGGACTCGAAATGCTGACACGCTGGAGGTGAAGAGGGAACATGAACTTTACCAGTTGAGCTATAATCATTGCGCCCGCTATCTGCGTTAAAACTTCTAGGTCTAGTGTCACACATGTCTCCCTCTCCGCTTCTGATTTTTGTAACTGTTGTGGATCCCCTTTTGTAGCTTAAGCCGTTCATTTGGCCTTCATTCATTATAGTTTACGTTGCAGAACGTATGACAGCGATTCTATTGATATAACATGTACTGTAACAGGAGTTATTAAGCGTATGTTTATGGAATGGACGTAACTATTGCTGCTAAAGTCTATTTTCCGATGAACAGCAGGCTAAATTTGCATGGTTGTCAAAAGGCCAAAAAGCACGGTAATTTCGATCTTATTACTTTCAGAGTATGAAGTGTTGCCTATCTTCAAAAATAATAAGGAACAAGTGAACCACCTTGTATAACATTTTTATCAAATAATTTTAACTTTTTGTGGAAAAAAATTAAATTTATTGAAAACTTTTGTGTTGCATCATTGGAATATGCTAAGATTAACATCAAGCTGGGTATATAACATACCCGTTATTTTCAAACTACATGATCCACAGACGCACAAGTTAAGTTTTTCTAAAAAGTACCAGATATATACATTTAAATCTCGGTACCGAATTTAAGGTTCAATACAATGCCATGAATCTTGAATTACCATAAGATGAGCTCTTCAAATTCAATCACGACAGCAACAACAAATTCTCGGGACTTCAGGCGAGAAACAGATGATGATGATGAGGACAAAAATTCATCGAAACATCTGAAATAAACATTTTGAGAGTTTATATTACATCTAAAAATGACTTTACAGTAAGCTTATTTTTGCTGAAACAACTCAGAATTATCTAAGCAGGCGGATCTGAGAGGATTCTGTTTGGCTGTGCTGCTCTTTTTTGCATAATTTTTGATAAACAATATTTATGTCATCATCTCACACAAGCTGTCTAATATAATCATATACTCTTATGCTCGTTATTTTAGTTTGACGATAACATAACCGATAGTCATATTATAAAATACCGTGAAGAAATAGCGTAATATACCACCAAAAATCTAATGTGTAAAAAAACTAATCTTTTATCCCTTATCTTGCTGTACATATTTCCTTTATATATAATGTTTATTATATATATTATATAATATTATATGTTATATATAACATTTATATAACATATTTCTCCATCGATCTCGTTGAAACAGTATATTTTCTTACATAACATGTGTACTTTTAAAATATGAACACAATGTTTAGCAATTTATGGTTCCCACAGTAGTCACGGTAGACATTAGACAAGATTTTCAGAAGCACAGTCTCGCAGGACCACAGTAGCTCAAGTGGTTAAAACGGCATAGTACCTACTTAAATCCTGGCAATAGCCCAGTTTTTTCATTCCACCGCTAAAATCATACATCAGTTATTACGTTTCAAAGCACACATTAAATAAATGTTTTTAACAAACCTAATTATTTTATTGATTAATCTGCACAGGTTTCTTGACAATTACTGCATTTAATATTTAACGCAACGTAGACACTATTCGCAGTCTTTTGACAGTAGTTTGTACTGATAGGTGTATCGCCTTTGCATAGAAAACGTACACTAAGCGTATTAGTGCTGTTCTAATGTTGCACTCTTTTAGAAAAACAAGAAAATTAAAAAACTAAAAAATGGAAATTTCAGAGAGCGGTGCGATGTTCGAATCTTGGGATTCGATGACCAGTGCTTTACTGATTCACCTACCAGTATGTTTTGGCGGAGACCCCTAGCTAGTTACATATGATCTAAAACCAACCGAGCTGATATCATAGATGTGAACCCTCAAAGAACTGGCAATTTTGCCAAACTTATGAGACCAATACATTTAAATATCGTATTAATTGTTCACCAATACTGTATTCTTTCGACTACTGGTCTACAAATGAGGTACTCTGAATGAAAGTGGGACTCACACGTTCCATTCTTTTCATTTTCGGCCATTGAAGTGCAATCCAGAGAACATGCCATAGCTCTGAAGTTTGGCAAAAGGGACAATAGGTTCCCTATCTCAAACTCTTTATCTAGGATCCCTCTACAATCCTGCCAATTTGTGCTGTTGAATTCTGGGACACCTGGATAAGATGCACTGAAGGAATAATTAACACAACAGTGACCTGACAACTCAGGTGTGACAGGCGCCGCAGGGATTTCCGTAGGGGTTTCCACTAGGATGGCACCTATTTTATAAACCGCCCCCCCTCCGGCTCCCACAAGGACGGAAGTGGATACGCCACTTACGCGCGTCAACTCCGTAGAGGCCGCTCCGTGGCCGAGTTGGTTAGACCACTCGCCTCTCACTTAGATGGCCCGGGTTCGATCCCTAAGACCGCATATGATATTTGTGTGGACAAAGCGGCATAGGGGTAGGTTTTCGCAGGGTTCTCCGGTTTCCCCGCCAAGGCATACCACCCGTGCTTCATCTTCATTCCATGTATCACCAGTGTCATCGCCTGCGGTGCCACAAGTAGTAAACGCGGGCGTTAAACACCACAAAAAACTCCATTGAGGGAAGACTACCGAATACCTCAAAGGGGGGACAGTTTCCAGATTCTGCCTACTAAGTAAGCTCTCCAAGTTAGTGGCCGGAGGACATTAAGACGTCTCAAAACCTCGTCCAGCCCTCACCGCCCAGAGGTAACCAATCTCCCATGGGCTACGGGAACCAATGCTCCATCGAGACGAACCCAATTTAAACAGCTCCCTTACGGGAGGGGCTCAGATGTTCTGTCAGACGTTTTTCTAGTAACTCAGAAGTGTCACGGGTGCTTCGGGGTCCGCAGCGCTCCCACAGCCGCAGATACTGAAGGAATGACGAACGGTAAAGTGTTCGAGGTAGAAGGGGGGGGGGAGGAATTGTGTTTGTTATATGCCACATAAGATTAATTCCTTATTTGAAAAGCAGAAAGGGAATATTTCGAGAACGCTTGGGTAGAAGTAAAGATCTTCCGGAAAAAAGATTAATTAAATTATAATTTTGATAGGTTTGGTTCACTTGTTTTGAAAAAAAAAACCGGATTGTTCTGCTTTAATGCTAAGTAAATGCAGTAAAAAATAACGAAACTTTGTTCAAAAAATTTGAACAGAAACAGATATCCAAAGTTACCAAAATAGTATAAAATTGACCTTTTGTTTACCTATGGATACATGGAATGTTCATATGACAGAATATTATATAATTACTAAACACTGTGTGAACAACTAAACTATTCCAATTCAAACTGAAAACAACGAACATGACGGGTGATGAAACGCTATACTAGTAATTCTATAAGTGCTCACAGAGAGACCGGTAAATTGCTCATCGGGAAACAATACCACGCAGAAATTCCAGAAAACCAGCCACAGCACTCAATATTCCAGAGCTACCAGAGCAATGTAATAAACTAGTTAGTTGTGATGTTCTCAAAGTTTGCCTGCGATGTGCTAAATGAACAGATTGTTTTTAGCTTGGACTTGAAAGCCTTACAACAAAAGCAGCTCAGCAGGAGATTTCATAGCGTGTGGTGTTTATTGCAAAGTAGAGGATTTTATCATTTGACCTCATCGGAAAGGCGAAAACTAATTGTTTTCAGCCGTACAAAGGGAAGTTTTAAAAGTGGTACCGGATGCTGTATGTCTGAGCATATGAACTTCAAAGTCGTACTTAATGTAGTAGGTTGCTGCTATATGAACAGACTGTTACTAGCTTGGACCTGGAAGCCTTATAATAAAATCAACTGGGGGAGTTCATATCGCCTGGGGTATACTGCAAAGCAGAGGATTATATCATTCGACCTCATCGGAAAGGTGATTTCTACTTGTTTTCAGCTGTATAAAGGGAAGCTTTAAAATGTTTACTGAATGCTGCATATTAAACTTCTAAGTCAAACTTAATGTAGTAGGTACTTTTTAAGTGTAGCTAATTTATATGTACAAGAAATGAAAGATAATTACGACAATGCAATCACTAAAGAAATGCGCGATAGAGCTAAGAATATAACCTGAAGCTCACTGACATTAACTTTCTCCGACAATACTCGCTTCGCAGTCCGTTCAGCTTCTCTTGATATCCAATGCTGTGCAGCCTTCCTGGATAGCGTTTAAAGTTTCTGTATTTCTTTTTTGTCTCTTGTCTTTTATTTCGGTGTTTGTAATCTGTATGAATTTCACTGTACAGTAATTCGTAAGTTTCATACTTTGAAATTAACATTTTGGCTGTACTAATAATTCAGTCTTGTAATTTTCCGCTATATCGCTTTAGTAGTAGATAATTTATTTTTTATAAAAGTTAGCCAAAATATCCATAAGTTTTTATTATAGAAGTTTTATCCAAGAAAACGTTTTCAAAGGAACGGCCATTAGACTGTCATATATATTACACAAAATGTTTTATAAAATATCTTTGAAACTGATTTTTTACAGTATAATGCCAGCCAATAATTGACAAACAAAGATGCTGTTTCGAGGAGTGTTTTATAAACAGGAACATATCTTAGAGATACACAACGCTTAAGGATTGAAAATAACGTTGCTGATTTTAGAGAACACTTTCACCGTTCTTTACCTGTAAACTAATATCTTCTGCAATATTTGGTTCCTCTACTATGCTTTGGGAATATCTGCTCCTTCTCTCTCTCTCTCTCTCTCTCTCTCTCTCTCTCTCTCTCTTCCTGAATTCATCATATACTTTGAAACTTAATAGTCACACCAAAACATTCCCACTGTGGGTTGAATAAGGCAAAAATAATATTACCACATCAACATCGTGAGAAATGACTCTGTGGAAACGTGTGAGTCTCACATTTGGGAGGCCCCAGATCCGACCACTCTAATTTGAGTTGTTTTTTCACACTTTCTTTGGTTTGTAAGGCGAATGCTGGAGTGGGTTATATCAATCAGTCAATAATCCCATTATTCATAGTTGAAACATAATGCTGTCAGAAAATTTCTCCATCTGACCGTGCTTAGACAACTGCTTGAACTCATTCCATGTCCCCCCAAATTTTTGGCTTCTGTGAGTACCGTTTGTTTCCATGTTATCCTGTAACAATCCTTCTTTTCCCAGCGGGTTTCAATCAAGTGCCTTCCAACGGGATCGTCTGGAAGGCGGTGAAATGTATGTCCCCGCTATCCCCACTTCCTTTACCGAATTTCAAGTTCAACTGGCTTTTGTTTGATTTTTAACCATAGTCTTAAGCTTATTGGGAGGAAATACCCAAAATTCATCCTCACAATATCTGAAAGGCAGATTAGGAGGTTCAGATGGGAACCCCATCACCTGACTCGGATGCAATAGATGAGTTTCGAAATTCTGAGATGAAACAACCGGACGGATTCTATGATGACGATCCTGGATCTGAAAACAAGATGGGTTATATAATGTCGCCAGTTTCCCTGTCATAGTTTTCCTTGTCATGCTTTAGGATCGGTAGATCAGACGAGTGGACGGCGAGGAAGGCGCGAGAGAGTAGACTTTGCTTTGGAACTGTCTGTTCTGGCGTTCGGTGCGGAACGGACCCTCAGAGACTTCTCCATAGGGACAATTAGTCCGTGGGAAGTTTCACTGGCGGCAGATTGTAATACCTGTAGACCTTAGGGACCACAACGGTGTTCAAGCCTCTGCCCTAGATCAGGCCGCCCTCAGATCTCGCCTCGCCCCTTCTTCCTGGAGGTTTTCAGAAATGCAATAGGCCTTCATGTGTGCTTCAGAGAAAGCCTTTCACTCCTCAGTAGTTAATAGTTTCCTTCATTGATCATTAAACACACCTTGTGGCAATAGTTTTTTTTTCAATTAATGAGCATTTTATAAACTGAAAATACAACATAATATATTCACTGAAATTGGATATTGATCATAGATACTCAACATCTCGTCATTAAATGTACAGTTAAGTTAACTCTATAATAAACCCATTACAAAACACAATATCAACATACAATAAAATGCTAAAATCCACAACTAAAACCTTTTCATTGTAATAAACACACTTAAAATATCAATTCATTCATTGCTAACACGTTCAAATTCTTCTATATTATAAAATGCATTACTTTCGGCCCAGATTGTAAGATTGACTTAAATCTTATAACAGTTCAGTAGCTGATGGTAATATGCTAAAATATTCCATACCAGAATACCTAAGGCTCCTTTGTGATTTAGTATTTTGGTAAGCACAAGAGAAAAAATGACCAAAATGATCAAATTTCTATCGTATACCATTTTAAATACCCTAAAGTTTAACATTCACACGACTATTATCACGTAAATACAGTTATTATCTGTTTTGACATTTGTATTGAAATCAGGTGTACGTTTCTCTCGAAAATTAAGGAATTAAGAAATCGTTCACTACAGCGTTTCTCTAAGTGACTGTAGATCACGCTTGTAAACAAAATGTAATGGGTTGATGAAGTGGCATACACGTGAACCATAATGATTTTAGTTTGATCTTTATCATGACTTCAATTAGTCTATGCGCAACAGCCGGAGGGAAAACCCTATCTATAGAAGGCTGAAATTTCGCTGCCTGCATGCTTTTGTCATGATTGATGGGTGCAATTTAACCATCTTTTGTTTCCTTGTGATAAACATTGTGTAGGAAAACTTTCTCCCTTGGCTATGATAAATCCAGGCAGAGCAACTCATAATATATGTATGGTAGCTATGTATGCTTAATGGTGTTTTATTATCAGTCAGAAACCATTTGCTCCCAGAGATATTTATTAAAAGGCTTCGTTGCACTTCCTGGAGTATTTTGCGGCTGCAATTGATAATGAACGCGTAACATCAACCAGAACAGAAAACCTTTCGGTTATTTTTAAATAAGATGGGAATGATCAGGGCTGTAACATTTTAAACTAACCACAGCTGACAGGGGCGTTTGAACACACGCATATCAGGAAGTAGAAGAGGATGTTTACAGCAATTGAGAGCATACTTGCATATTTTGCTTCTAAAAAATCCCGAGGAAGGACTGAAGTGAAGAGCACAGAGGGTTACCAGATTTGAGACGGCATGCTCGGACCGAGGCGGGACCACCTCCATAAGCCTGCCTCGCTCAATGTGGTCTCATTGATGCCATCACACATCGAGCGCCAGGATAGACAGTTCCACAAAGCGAGTTCCATTTCCATATGCTACGCATAACGTCTACTCACCTGATACTCGATAGATAAAAAGGGAGTGGAAAGTTCGTGTCATTATATAGTTCCACCCCAGCATTCTACTAACAACCATGAAAAACACAAAGAAGCAAAGTCAGAGTGACTAGCTCAATAGCAGTTGAATCTGGGACCTACCAAGAGTTAGGCTCACACATTAGAAACTTGCCAACTCGCTTGGGGAAGTTTGAGCACACCACCTGTGCCCATCCTATTAGAGATATGCCAGTCGAATTACCTGTCCCTAGTTTTTCTTAACTTATACAGCATGTTCAACAATAGATGTGTCTTTAGGCTTGTCTTTCCCCGCCCGCTTTACGTACTTGCCATGAATGTTTGAAAGTATGCCGAACTTCGAACAAATCTAAACAGCGAAACATCACCGGGTTTCAATGTAAAAATTAGTCAAAATTAGCACATTGATGACCTAAAGAACTAAAAAGACCATAAGGCTGATATTAAATGTATACTAAATATTAAAGTTGTTTATCTAACATTTTAAATATTTAGGATAGTGTGGAAAAATTTCCTGCAAATTCTTTTACTATTCAGAAGTCTTTGCATGGTGTTGAGTTATAAACCATTATACCCTAACCTGACACTACTTAAAATAAGACATATTTTTATAAAAATCTATTATAGATATGAAACTTAAATTTTTCATATTATTTTTCTGTTTATTATATGCAGAAGATTTCCACAGTAATGTTTTTGTAACGCTAATTACTTATTCTTTTAGAAAATAACAATGCTCATTACTATGAATTTTTAGGAATAATCACTTCTATCTTCAGAATAAACACTATAAATTTAGATATAAACACAATGTTTGCACAAGCTTTTATTATTATGTTATAAAGTGTGGAAATGTTATTGCTTTTCTCTATAATATTTTTTTGAGAAAATGATCCCTAAAGGTATAAAAATGCAACTTTCAGAAAACAAGTCCCAAATTTGGAAATACGTGACACATGCTAAATCTTCTTTTAGGTATTTAATACTACCTTGTATCCAGCGAAATTAGCCAAGCTTGTCGCCTGAAACAACATTGCTGGAGAACTGAAAAATCCTTAGTATTTCAGTTTCACCTTGACCTAAGCTTTGCACATTTGGTATACTAAATAACACCAGGTATCAGCAATGTTTAAATAAGGTGTGTTAAACGGCTATCAAACACAAGCACAATTTTGAAGAGGGAAACGCGTGTTCACCAGTGAATAGTTGAATTACACTATCGATCCAGCATTAGAACCAAGCTTGATGTAAACAAAAATGTTTGCAGCCCTCCGCGTTAACCTCGTGTTTGATCAGCTGAGAGGAACAAACACAAAACAAAAAAATGTCATGGAGTCATGGTTCGTGATTATAATGCAGAAGAATTGTGTACTATCGAATAATTACTCAATAATAGTAATAATTAATAAAAACCGAAATAAAGGCCGAGTTCAGATAACATACAGCTTATGGATAGGTAGAGTCAGACTGAAAAATTTCAATGCCATAGACGGGATTTGAACCACGAATCTCCCGGTCTCTAGACAGTTGCTCTTCCACTGAGCTACCATACCGGCTTAGCACTGAATTTCTCAACATTTTTCTCAGTAAACCACAAAGTATTCTCAAATTATTTTGAGATGACAACCCCAAAGGGCGACTTGCAATATTGCAAGTACTTTGTAAGTCCCAGGAGTCATAGCATAGCTAACTTTAATAGTCAATTCAAACTGGTTTAATTTTTTTTTTTTTTCACACAAGGCAATTTTTCAGTTTGACTCTACCTATCCAACTCCTGTCCTACACACGGCTTGTGTGAAAAAACAATTAAACCAATACCAACTGACCATAATTGTTGTCCTGGGACTTCGAGTACATGCAACTACTGTAAGTCAGTAGTTGGAAGATGAGATTTTCGGGACAAAAGGATGCCGTCCATGTAAAACATGATTAGTACATGCTGTAACACTTGAGATAACATCTGCCGACAGACCACCCACACAGCGCTGCCTCTAAAAGCTTCCCCATTTACCTATCAATCAAAGTATGTGCTGCCGGCTACTACCCCCTCCTCCTTTGCCAAACCACCTGTCTAAAAGGTTTTACTTGCAGAGCTGTTAATTATTTGAACAATCATATTCCACATTCACAGATCAAATTCAATTTAACCGATTGAACACGCCCACGCGAATTTCTAATTTTTGAGTTACAAGGCTCATCTGCATATCAAATCGATCTAGTTTTTCACGAGGAATCTGAATCTTTAATCATATATGCAAAATTCTATATGGTTTCAATTCGATAACCTTTTTTAATTAAAAGTATGTAGGATTTCTCTCTCCTTGGCAATTCGAGAGCTACAAGGCTCATTTGCATCACAAATCGGTCTAATTTTTCACAAGGAATCTGAATATACAAACATAGTTCAACTATCATGATGAAATAAAAAACGCGATATAATTAGTGTAGAATATTTTATATAAATTATTTGATATGGCTTGTATAGGCGTTTGCGGTAATATTTTTGCCAGGAATTATAACACTCACACGATTGAACATGTTAAAAGCTTTACTATGCAATACCAACATATGAAATGAAAAATAGAAAGAGAGAATTGCTTTTATAAAACCTACTAATTCATCATATCAAAACCAATATGGCAGCGAAGTGATTAAGTTTTCCAACGAGCAGAGTGAACCACAACAGGAATTGAACTTGAGACCTCTCGAACACTGAGAATGCCAACATCATTACAACATCAGACATAAATATTAATATCAGTTCTTACACGGAGACCTATAATCAACTTTCAGTTGAAGGGGGTGTTGCAACCACGCGACTTTACGGCTATGTATAATTAAACAACCGCAAAAAGGATTGAATGTAGAACACAATTATAACACTCGCTATAAATAAAAGCTCTTCTTATTCCCTTATAATCCCCTACCCAGTACACGAATTAACTTCGCGAATAATCAGGAAACTTTAATCATAATTACACTAATTAAAATGACAATAAAGCTTAAATAATTGAGGTTACAATACAACGCCATAACACTTTTCTTATTCCTTTATCAGCCCATACCCAGCACAAGTATAAGATTTGTGATCGGTTAATTTAAGAAATTTTAATTACAATTACACCAATTAAAATACCAATAACGCTTTGAGATTTGAAGTTACAATAAAATGCTATTGGCATTTTCTCAATCCTTTACCATCCCCTATTCAGTACGAGTATTAGATTCGCGATTAATTCAATAAATTATAATCACAATTATACCTTTATTTTAATTTTAAAAATGCAAATAACAACTTCATTTGCAACGCTATAGCGAAATGAGTGATACAAATTCTTCACGAAATTACATCTAAATGTCAATTACTACATGGATTATACGCCTAGTGTATTCAAACATTATTCGTAACAACCACAAGACTTATATAAGATGTCTTTCTTTACACAAATGTCAGTCCTATACCAAAAATCTCATGTATTCCATTCACATGGCTTTCTCTACTTCTCTGCAACAAATTATTGTTAAAACGCCTGTGCATCTATTTACTTCATGCTAATCGAGTAAACATTAGTAGAAATGGTCTTCATACATGCTTCCTTGTAAGTAGAAGCAAAATAAGGAAGTACCATAGGTTAAAGTGATAGTCATAGTCAAAAGTTGGTTGCTATGTCACTGAAGTTCCTTCATTTGTATGGACAGCAGCTGAGAAACTCCTATATGAGAAAGCTATATGTTTTAGAATATTTGAATAAAATCAATGAATATATCAAAATTGTTCATTCCACAAAAGGACTGTATTTAACATAAATCGTGTTCTAATGATATATAAAGTTTATGTGGTAGGTTTTTCTCTTCTCTTATGGTCTACTAGTTATAATAATTTATTCGGAATAAAAAAAGGTCTTCAGAGATTATACTCAGAAAATTCAAGTTATACATTTTTATTTGTTTATTTTGTTCATGTAAATATCTTTAATATTCGATATTTTAATCAAGATCGTTAGTGACATTTTTTCAGAAAATCAATATTTTTGTAATTGTTTCCATGTATAGGCTAGTTTGAGGTGTAGGGGGTGATATTATTTAAAATCTTCGTGTTGAACCCTTAGAAGATAATAAATTTAACTACCAAGTTTGTATTTATTGGACTTTTCGAGTAGAGCTATGCTGCCCGGTCAGTCACACACACGAACCTTTTTCTAAAATGCTTTTTTCGTGCTCAAGGGAACCCTAAAACATTTATTTCCGGTGAAAGCTCGGTATCGAAGTTTTTGGTGGAGTGCAATACTTTTTCTATTCACTATGTACATAGTACGTGTAGAGAAAGTAAAAACAACAGTTAACATTGCTTGAAATCACTTAGACAGCCTATAACTGACTCAGCAGTATTCTCAAATTTCAACACTGAACATTTTTCAATAAGGAAATACCATACCAAAAACAACAGCTAACATGGCTTGAAATCACTTAAGACAGCCCAAAACTGACTCAGCAGTATGCTCCAATTTTAACACTGAAGTATAAACTACAAGTTTAAGCACCACGTATCTTGACGATAATGCATAAATAAATACCTTCAAAAGAAATACCATCCCAAAAACAACTAACATTCCTTAAAATCACTGACACAGCAGTATTCTCTAATTTCAACACTGAAGTATAAGTTATAACTTGAGGCACTCATCGCATAACTTGACGATCATGGATAAATAGACATCTTCAAAAAAGAAATACCATACCAAAAAAACAACAGCTAACATTGTTTGAAATCGCTTAGACAGCTTGCACCTGACTCAGCAGTATTCTCTAATTTCAACACTGACGAATAAGCTGTAACTTTTAAGCGCTTATTACATAACTTGACGATTGTGCATAAATCAATATTTTCATAAAAGGGGGAATATATAATAGACACTTATCACAATCGCTATGAATAAAAAACCCCGCAAGGCTGCTCACCTATTGGCTAACATATACCACAAGCGAAAACTGAGATATTACAGGGAAGTATGACCCAACCAGTTTCAGACGATAAAGAAGGCTGGCGACATTTTGAACAAAACATCCTAGCATCTCCCCTTCAGAGCTTTATGTTAGCAAAACGTCCTCACTCGGCCCCTCCAGGCTAAGAACATGCAGATACATGCATTCCCCTCCCTTAGGTATACACTGAAAAAATTATGTTTTTTTTTATGTGAGCAACTATATAAGCCTGAGGTCTGAAATATATAGCTACTTTTTCGATATAACCGCCGTGAAAAAGCATTCTTGAAAACAAACGTCAAAACTTTTGATGGTATGAACGAATACAGGAGAGAGTGTGCTGAAGATTCGCATCATTATACATACTTTTACAAAGAATCGTGCAATGGACGAATGCATACGATTACATGCACATACCCTGTTTACCATAATCAGATACCTTCAAGGAACCCCCGCACCGATGACTGCACTGTCTACGAGCGAAATATATTGTAAGTATAATACATTCACGTCTTTTTACTATTATTAGTACTACAACTGTATTCGAGTAATGTTGACCAATTCCAATACATTTTTATATATCAAGGGGTCGCAACACCCAAGAGCTTCACGATTCAGATACCATAGATGCAACGGATGTGTTTAGATCACCACATGAGTTTGAAGATCACTTAGAATCATGCAACGGTCGCACTCATGTGGTGATTTGCTTAAAACCCGCAGTGCATTATAGAATAACATCATACTTCATCTGCAACTTGACCTGCAGCGTGTATTTGTCAAGGCATATGAGACAAAGGTAATTACAAACTAAAAATACGACAAGTGACCAGCACATCAAACATTTATTTCTTGAAAAAATTAATAACCCTCATTGTTCTTTCCAGAGTTCGAGAGTCAATCCTGGTACCGCCAGAGCTCATAGACCCTGCTAGGACTGTGGTTGACGAGGTGGATGTCTACATTTCAAACCTATGGAACACCTGCCCTGTAGAAGATCATGATGACATTCCGAATACTAGTACGTCGAATCAAGCATCAGTGTGAGTATAATATCTTGCTATTACATCAAGAAAGAAACTAAGCTTATTTCCATTGCAGTGATCGAGTCAAAGGAAAATTAATAAAATGTACTCATTTTCAATAATTCTAATGTTCCAGATCCAGGGAGACACAAGGGGGTAGTTTTAAAAAAGAGGAGAAAACCCCTTTTGCTAATAATCTCAGGAAGCTGAGATTCCTGGAAGACCGCATGCACAACATTTGTAAACGAGAGGCAAGCATAGAGAAATATGGAACCCACAGCAGACCAACAAAACGTATCCATCCAATTCTACATATCCAAAACAAATAGTTGTAGTGTAGCGCTTTATTATGAACTACCAGTGCCTCTCAACAGCAGTGATCCTAATGGCTTCGTATATATCTTTACATCAGCAAACAACTCAGACAGCTTAATTTACTTATAATACTTTTCAGAAACTTTACAATGCACTTAGTTATAATGTCAGAAAATAAGACTGTCTCCGTGGTCAACAGGGTAAGTGAGCTGACTTCTCACCTGCATATATGAAGCTAGTCAATCTCTTGTAAAGTATTTGAAAAGTGTTATAAGTAAATTAAGCTGTCGCTGCATATTATACATTTAAGAAGAAGGAGAGCAAATTCTTTAAAAATCTTACAAGCCGTTTCAAGTTTCTTGATTGATTAGGTATCTTCTTTTTGCGAATTAGCTCGTAGTTTTTCAGATGATTCCTACCAATCACAGCACTGAGGCCTTTTCTCTAAATTCAATTATCTGATATCTGTTTGTTCCACTTTTATAGATGGACGCTTGCATTAAGATGGGCTTCTATAGTAAATTTGATTGTTTTAGCATTTGTTGAAACTGTTTTTCTTTGGTCGAGTTAAGTATTATTTACACTCGTGTTTAGAGAGAAGTGTGATAAAAAAGTAAAGCTGAAGAAACGGGTTATTTCCTGTATGAATGCTAGTAAACAAGAAGCGCCCTCCAGATATTTGCGACTTAGCCTGGTGTTCTTGTTTTGCTGATGTAAAGGGACCTTTTCGCTCTCAACCTTAAAGCATGCTGGACGTCTATCACTAGCAATTACAATATTAAATTGTCTGATTATACACAGTAAGGTGTTTATCTACAAGCCCTTATGCATGTCATGTAATCGATAATTTAAATGTCTAATTATGCAAAGGAATATGATACTGAAAAATTAGTATTTGTTTTTGTGGAATAAAAGCATTAGTGGGATCATATATACATAATGTTTTTATTTATAAGTATTTTCATTACATTGCTTCTCCATGTCCGTGCCTCTTCAAAATGATTTATTTGCATTAGTTAGATTAAATAAATGTTTGCTTGTAAATGTTCCAGTTCTTTTACATTTTTATTTTTTTTAATCATACACATCCTTTGTTTGTATTTGTATTAAAGTCTCTAGTGGCTTCGTTTTTTTCATGAATGCAATAGTATATGATAGCACTACATATTTAATATATTCACAGTGTACGCATGTCTTTTGTGCATGTGCAGAATTCAGGGAGTAATAGGCGCACTTTATATATATGTCATATATATATATATATATATATATATATATATATATATATATATATACACAGCCATTAGGATCACTGCTGTTGAGAGGCACTGGTAGTTCATAATAAAGCGCCACACTACAACTATTTGTTTTGGATATGTAGAATTGGATGGATACGTTTTGTTGGTCTGCTGTGAGTTCCATATTTCTCTATGCTTGCCTCTCGTTTACAAATGTTGTGCATGCGGTCTTCCAGGAATCTCAGCTTCCTGAGATTATTAGCAAAAGGGGTTTTCTCCTCTTTTTTAAAACTACCCTCTTGTGTCTCCCTGGATCTGGAACATTAGAATTATTGAAAATTAGTACATTTTATTAATTTTCCTTGGACTCGATCACTGCAATGGAAATAAGCTTAGTTTCTTTCTTGATGTAATAGCAAGATATTATACTCACACTGATTCTTGATTCGACGTACTAGTATTTGGAATGTCATCATGATCTTCTACAGGGCAGGTGTTCCATGGGTTTGAAATGTAGACATCCACCTCGTCAACGTCAGTCCTAGCAGGGTCTATGAGCTCTGGCGGTACCAGGATTGACTCTCGAACTCTGGAAAGAACAATAAGGGTTATTAATTTTTCAAGAAATAAATGTTTGATGTGCTGGTCACTTGTATTTTTAGTTTGTAATTACCTATGTCTCATATGCCTTGACAAATACACGCTGCAGGTCAAGTTGCAGATGAAGTATGATGTTATTCTATAATGCACTGCGGGTTTTAAACAAATCACCACATGAGTGCGACCGTTGCATGATTCTAAGTGATCTTCAATCTCATGTGCTGATCTAAACACATCCGTTGCATCTATGGTATCTGAATCGTGAAGCTCTTGGGTGCTACGACCTCTTGATATATAAAAATGTATTGGAACTGGCCAACATTACTCGAATACAGTTGTAGTACTAATAATAGTAGAAAGACGTGAATGTATTATACTTACAATATATTTCGCTCGTAGACAGTGCAGTCATCGGTGCGGGGGCTCCTTGAAGGTATCTGATTATGGTAAACAGGGTATGTGCATGTAATCGTATGCATTCGTCCATTGCACGATTCTTTGTGAAAGTATGTATAACGATGCGAATCTTCAGCACACTCTCTCCTGTATTCGTTCATACCATCAAACGTTTTGACGTTTGTTTTCAAGAATGCTTTTTCATGGCGGTTATATCGAATAAGTAGCTCAATATTGCAGACCTCAGGCTTATATAGTTGCTCACATAAAAAACATGTTCTTTCAGTGCATACCTAAGGGAGGGGAATGCATGTATCTGTAGGTTCTTAGCCTGGAGGGGCCGAGTGAGCATGTTTTTCTAACATAAAGCTCTGAAGGGGAGAGGCTAGGATGTTTTGTTCAAAATGTTGCCAGCCTTCTTTATCGTCTGAAACTGGTCGGGTCATGCTTCCCTGTAATATCTCAGTTATCGCTTGTGGTATATGTTAGCCAAGAGGTGAGTAGCCTTGCGGGGTTTTTATTCATAGCGATTGTGATAAGTGTCTACTGAATATTCCCCCTTTTATGAAAATATTGATTTATGCGCAATCGTCAGGTTATATAATAAGCGCTTAAAAGTTATAGCTTATTCGTCAGTTTTGAAATTAGAGAATACTGCTGTGTCAGTTGCAGGCTGTCTAAGTGATTTCGAACAATGTTAGCTGCTGTTTTTTGTATGGTATATCTTTTTTGAAGAAGTCTATTTATGCATGATAGTCAAGTTATGTGATGAGTGCCTCAAGTTATAGCTTATACTTCAGTTTTGAAATTAGAGAATACCGCTGTGTCAGTGATTTCAAGCAATGTTAGTTGTTGTTTTTGGTATGGTATTTCTTTTGAAGGTATTTATTTATGCATAAACGTCAAGATTTGTGATGCTTCAAGTTATAGTATATACTTCAGTATTAAAATTAGGGCATACTGCTGAGTCAGTTGTGGGCTGTCTTAAGTGATTTCAAGCCATGTTAGCTGTTGTTTTTGGCATGGTGTTCCCTTGTTGAAAAATGTTCAGTGTTGAAAATAGAGAATACTGCTGAGTCAGTTGTAGGCTAAGTGATTTCAAGCAATGTTAGCTGTTGCTTTTGGTATAGTATTTTTTTGAAGATATCTATTTATGCATAATCGTCAAGTTATATGATGAGCGCTTCAAGTTATAGATTATACCTCAGTGTTGAAATTAGAGAATACTGCTGAGTCAGTTGTGGGCTGTCTTAAGCGATTTCGAGCCATGTTAGCTGTTGTTTTGGTATGGTATTCCCTTGTTGAAAAATGTTCAGTGTTGAAATTAGAGAATACTGCTGAGTCGGTTGTGGGCTGTCTAAGTGATTTCAAGCAATGTTAACTGTTTGTTTACTTTCTCTGCACGTAATATGTACATAGTGAATAGAAAAGGTATTGCCCTCCAGCAAAAACTTCGATACCGAGCTTTCACCGGAAATAAATGTTTTAGGGTTCCCTTGAGCACGAAAAAAGCATTTTAGAAAAAGGTTCGTGTGTGTGACTGACTGGGCAGCATAGCTCTAACTCGAAAAGTCCAATAAATACAAAACTTGGTATTTAAATTTATTATCTTCTAAGGATTCAACACGAAGATTTTAAATAATATCACCCCCTACACCTCAAACTAGCCTATACATGGAAACAATTGCAAAAATATTGACTTCCTAAAAAGTATCACTAACGATCTTGATTAAAATGTCGAATATTAAAGATATTTACATAGGCAAAATAAACAAATAAAAATGTATAACTTGAATTTTCTGAGTATAATCTCTGAAGACCTTTTTTTTTTTAATAAATTGTTATAACTAATAGACCATAAGAGAAGAGAAAAACCTACCACATAAACTTTATATATCATTAGAACACGATTTATGTTAAATACATGCTTTTTGTGGAATGAACAATTTTGATATATTCATTGATTTTATTTAAATATTCTAAAACATATAATTTTCTCATATATGAGTTTCTCAGCTGCTGTCCATACAAATAAAGGAACTTCAGTGACATAGCAACCAACTTTTGACTATGACTATCACTTTAACCTATGGTACTCCCTTATTTTGCTTCTACTTACAAGGAAGCAAGTATGAAGACCATTTCTACTAATGTTTACTCGATTAGCATGAAGTAAATAGATGCACAGGCGTTTTAACAATAATTTGTTGCAGAGAAGTAGAGAAAGCCATGTGAATGGAATACATGAGATTTTTGGTATAAGACTGACATTTGCGTAAACAAAGGCATTTTATATAAGTCTTGTGGTTGTTACGAATAATGTTTGAATACACTAGGTGCATAATCCATGCAGTAATTGACATGTAGATGTAATTTCGTGAAGAATTTGTATCACTCATTTGGCTATAGCGTTGCAAATGAAGTTGTAATTTGCATTTTTAAAATTAAAATAAAGGTATAATTGTGATTATAATTTATTGAATTAATCGCGAATCTAATACTCGTACTGAATAGGGGATGGTAAAGGATTGAGAAAATGCTAATAGCATTTTATTGTAACTTCAATTCTCAAAGCGTTATTGGCATTTTAATTGGTGTATTCCTGATTATTCGCGAAGTTAATTATTGTACTGGGTAGGGGATTATAAGGAATAAGAACAGCTTTTATTTATAGCGAGTGTTATAATTGTGTTCTACATTCAATCCTTTTTGCGGTTGTTTAATTATACATAGCCGTAAAGTCGCGTGGTTGCAACACCCCCTTCAACTGAAAGTTGATTATAGGTCTCCGTGTAAGAAATGATAATAAGATTTATGTCTGATGTAATGATGTTGGCATTCTCAGTGTTCGAGAGGTCTCAAGTTCAATTCCTGTTGTGGTTCACTGTGCTCGTTGGAAAACTTAATCGCTTCGCTGCCATATTGGTTTTGATATGATGAATTAGTAGGTTTTATAAAAGCAATTCTCTCTTGCTATTTTTCATTTCATATGTTGGTATTGCATAGTAAAGCTTTTAACATGTTCAATCGTGTGAGTGTTATAATTCCTTGCAAAAATATTACCGCAACGCCTATACAAGCCATATTAAATAATTTATATAAAATATTCTACACTAATTATATCGCGTTTTTTATTTCATCATGATAGTTGAACTATATTTGTATATTCAGATTCCTTGTGAAAAATTAGACCGATTTGTGATGCAAATGAGCCTTGTAGCTCTCGAATTACCAGAGATAGAGAAATCCTACATACTTTTAATTAAAAGAGGCTATCGAATTGAAACCATATAGAATTTTGCATTTATGATTAAAGATTCAGATTCCTCGTGAAAAACTAGATCGATTTGATATGCAGATGAGCCTTGTAACTCAAAAATTAGAAATTCGCGTGGGCGTGTTCTATCGGTTAAATTGAATTTGATCTGTGAATGTGGAATATGATTGTTCAAACAATTAACAGCCCTGCAAGTAAAACCTTATAGACAGGTGATTTGGCAAAGGAGGAGGCGGTAGTAGTCGGCAGCACATACTTTGATTGACAGGTACATGGGGAAGTTTTTAGACTGTCTTGGCAAAGAGGCAGCGCTGTGTGGGGGTCTGTCGGCATATGTTATCTCAAGTGTTACATCATGTACTAATCATGTTTTACATGGACGGCATCCTTTTGTCCCGAAAATATCATCTTCCAACTACTTAAGTCACCAATGAGGTTTCATCTCAAAATAATTTGAGATTTACCGGGAAACATGCCAGTCAGTAGAGAAATTCAGTGCTATGCCGGCATCTTGCCTTGGTAGCTCAGTGGAAGATCAACCGGTGGGAGACCGGGAGATCCGTGGTTCAAATCCCGGCTATGGCGTTGAATTTTTCAGTCTGACTCTACCTTTCCAACTCCTGACCTAAACACGGCTTTTTTGAAAAACAATTAAACTAAAATACAGTATAATTAAAATAGGACTTGAACATGAATCTGTAGCTTTCTCACTGTTGGGAGAGGTATAAAACCTATCTCCCTCAAACCTCGTTTTCTATTTCAACCGTTATTGTTTATATATACTTTAGTTCTCTTCACAAATCTAAATACAATTTCTTGCAGTAAGCTAAGAAATATGCCCCGTTTAAAAAGCGCTACATGGATCATTGTTGAGAGAATTTAATACCTTGTCTAACACTGGAGATTCAACGGCTCTAATACTTTCCTGTGAATAGAACTTTTGGTGAAGTTATCTGCTTTTTCTAATTCTGGCTAGCGTCTGTTTCTTTTCTTCCTTGCTGTTCGCAATGTTCTTTACGCACATGCATCAGTCCGCAAATAAATACTAGTATAATCTGTAGTTATATTAACAATGTTATTCACAACACAGTAGGATTCTTCTACATTGGTTTGTTGAAAATTTTCCACACAAATGGTTTCCTGCTGCTTTTAACGTACTCTAGAATGCTTACTGTTTTACCTTGTTTGTCACTCGCCAAGCTAATAGCAGTTGTAGAAGCAGCCATTTTTATTGCATTATTGGCTGCGTTGTAATCGTATGAATGCAGAAGAGGGAAGAGTGACGCCGAACAAATTAAACCCAATCTTCTGTAGTCCCCTTATTCACACTAATTACTATTTTATACGAATCAAAAGCTTTTCACGGTTTTTAATTAACGGTAGATATGTTAAGGTATGGTTTCCCGTATCGTGGGCAAAAAGTTTTGCGTTGTTTTTAATTAACAGTATGTTATTTTATGGTTTCCCGGTATCGGAGGTTAGTAAGTGACGTGAAGGGTCTCCATCCAACTGGATTCTAGATTGGAGTGATAATTGCCACTTAAAACCCCTTCCTAAACAACCAAGTACTGAGTGTGATGGCCACGCAATAATGTGTGAGACTCACCATCAAGAGGTCCCGGATTCGATTTCCGTTCGGCTGGCCACCCTAACCTTGTGTTTAGTGCCTTTTCCTGGTTGGTGGCCCAATACTGGGGCAGATTATATAATGCCGCGAATTTTCCGTTCCCCCGTTTCCTTTTATTTTATTTCTTTACCATGTATCAGTAAAGAAGGATCAAGCGACTTAATGATGGAGATTTCTTTTTGTAACCATTTGCTCTGGCGTTCGGCGTGGAACGAGAGTTCAGAGAAATCACTCCATGTGGAAAGAAAGGTCTGTGTGGGGGGAGGGGTCCCGTCAACGTCGGAAGGTAATATCAAAAACACGGTCCGGGGTCACAAAATTCCGGATTGAGGTTCGGTACGCACAGAGTATAACTATGATATAATGGAGTAAGCGTAGTCTCCACAGTCTGTTTTAAAACTTGTCGGATTATTTAGCATTGCTCACTGCCTGGCCTTTTTAAGGTCCGGTCAGTAGATAAACCAGTGAAAACTGAAAGAGAACGCAATTTGAACATTTTCAAAAATACGACAGGGTAGACGTTTGACACTGAACAAACATGGGGATGATTCAAAAATATTTTGAGTGACAATAGGGGAGCCTTTTTTCGATACAGTAAAGACGTATCTTGTAATCCACTGCAATGAATTCTCAATGACTTTGGTTGATTTATGTTCATTGTTTTTTCAAAGCTCTGCCCATTATTATTCAGAGTTGCAAAATGTCAGTAAGTATATTCTCTAAGATTGCCCAAGTAAATCTGTCATTTCTCCAAATTTTGAATTCGAAAAGCACGTTCCTTTGGAATTCTCATCATGGATATTTACCCTTTAGCCTTACATAACAAACAATGAAAGACCCAAAAATATACGATAGCATTTGAAGAACCAAACCCCAAAAATGAAAGGCATGTTGCCTATTAAACACATCATAATTGTAAATTGAATATTCTTTATCAATATTGTACAGCTGCATCCCTCCGACCTGGATTTGCATGATTTTTTGCGATGGTTCCCATTTGCACGTGTTAAGAAAAGTGCACTTAAGGCAGAAACATCTTAGCCATTAAGGAGAAGGAAACGCAAAGGAATACATTTTGTTGTGTGAGTGTGTGAGTGAAAAAGAGAGAGATAGAGAGCGAATGCATTTTGCCGTAGTAGGTAATCAAAGTGTTGACACAGCTAGAGAAACTTTTTCTTACTTACTCTAGCATGTATGTATAATACACATAGGGGATAGAGAACATATTGTATTCCACCCAAAAATTCGATACCGAGATTTCACAGAAAATACTTTTTTACGGTCCTCTGAATCCAAAAGAAGCATTTTTAGAAAAAGATCCGTGTGTGCCTGTGTACAACAAAACTCAAAAGCGAAACGACGGTAAAATACCAAACTTGGTGTTTAAGTTTCGTATCTTTCAAGGATACGACACGGAGATTTTCAAGTAAATCCCTCCACCCCCAACTGAGCTTTACGTAGAACACTTTTCGAATTATTTTTTTCAAAAGTGACTAATGATTTTGACTAAAATAACATTCGTTCAATATATTTTTATGACAAACAATGCATATTGTGGCATCATGGCTGCATGGGTAGGATGTGGCAGTGTTGAGTGGATTTGGTTTTCATATTTTGGCGATACTGCCAACCTATACAGTACACAAAGGAGAGTGCCACACGAGAAAAGGTCTCTTGTGTGTTAGAAAGTGTGACGAGTTAGTCGCAAAGCAGGAGCGCGGCTCGCCCAGGTAGCCATGATGGACGCCACGCTAAAATGTACAAGGTATCGTAACAAATATTTGATATTAATAAGTGCTTATGTCTTTAAATTAGTAACTCAGTTAGCTCCATGCACTTTAAATTACTGTATCATGTAGTGTAGGACATTAATCCCTGTGGTTTCTGGTAGGACAGACCTGCGTCCCTTGTGTCTGCCTGGCTGTTGGTAAAGTGTAATTCCCAGACAAAACGTCTCGCATCTCTACCCTAATAACTTAAATTGTAACAGCAGCCATGAAAATATCTTGAATTTTCTGGGAATAGCCTCTGAAGACTCTTCATTCTGGATGATTTTTGTATAACTGTTAAACCGTAAGAGATAAACAAAAACTTACTGCACAAAATATAGATCTGGTTAAAACACACAGTTCATGCTGTATACATTTTTTGGTGGAGTTAACCGTTTCCGAGATATTCGGTGTTATGGATTTCAGTTTTAAGCTTCTTAAAACATTTCTCAAACGGAAAGTCGCCTTTCTTTTCCTACTTCTTTCGTTTATTCCTAGTAAGCAAAGAGAACCTAATTTAAATTTTTTCATATAACGATCGGCTTTTAAAAGATTTGACTCTCTTCAGCTTATTGTATTCCATTATTTCCCTTCTACTTACAAAGAAGCAAACTATAAGACCAATTCTGTTAATGTTTGTCTCGATTAGCATGATGTAGATAAAAAATTACTGTCTTGTAAGAAATGTTTGTTTGCGGAAAAGCTAGAGAAGGTGATGTTAATGAAACACACAAGATTTTTAGACTGCATCAAATAGCAAAGCAAGTCTGCAGACATCGTTCCAATAGAATGTACCCCGGCTAATCGTTACTGGTAACTATTATTGCAATTTACCATTAGGATAAATAACTTAATCGTTATGGATAAAAGTTGCATGTAATGCAACTGCTAACGTGATAACCATTGAAAACCATCAAAACAGATAACTTAGTAGCTGTTACTGTAACCGTTATCACACTCTAAACGTCACAGTTTATAACCGTTACGCAAAAATAGCGGATAGTCACATCTCTACCTAGTGTCAGTTGTAAAGCTCGCGGTTGAAGTACGGAAGCATAGTCCCCGTGGAGGTGGTTATAGGTCCTGAGGCAAAACCTGAACAAATCTTGCGAATAGGGGGAATTGCTTTCCTTCCCTTCCTCTCTGAGAGAAATAATAGAGATGCCAGCTTGACGCGAATTAAACAACAGCGTGCTGCGTTAAACAAGTAATTGCTGGCACATCCATAGTTATACCGAAACAACTTTGTTATAAAGCTAATTTTTATACATATATAATATGTCATTAGCAGAGCTAGGAAGCTCGTACCAATTTCCTTATGCAGAGTAAGAGCGACCAGATTTGGTAATAGTATGCGGCGCTACTTGCGCGAGCAAAGGTCAACATAGAGTGCAAACCATTACCGCAAAACAGGTATCACTGCACACAGAACCAGGTTGGTGGGAAGGCGTTCGAATAATATCTTATTCTGCTCAAATGTGGGTAAAATTAATTTGTTTTACAACCGTAGTAAGTTTTCTATCAGTATACTTATTAATGTACTTATTTAGAAACCGATGGCAGTTCTCGTATACAAACCTTCAAAAGCCTAGTATCAGAGCAGCTTTACAGAAGTATATTATTGATTGCAAATTTATTCAATGAGTTAACCTACAACTATCACACTGTTACAGTCCAGAGGTATGGAGTTGAACTGAATCTGTGCGGCATGTAGAACTGTCAAGATGGATCTACCAATCCACGACCATCCTACCTGAAATAAAGATGAAAATGAAAAGTGTAACGGAAAAGAATGCCAGTATGATGTATCGCATACAAGCTGCACTTTTAGATCCCAACAAATGTTATTTGCTTGGTGATACTGAAACGGAACTGATAAAATATTTCAAATATTCCCCGTTCATATCATGCGAAGTGGAATACATTTTTTCGCATTATAAATTTTAGAATGAGGTTTTCATGTGAAAGGCTTCAAAAGTGCATATAGTTTTCAGTAATATA
The DNA here is from genome assembly GCA_030762935.1 of Hymenopus coronatus. Taxonomy (NCBI): domain Eukaryota; kingdom Metazoa; phylum Arthropoda; class Insecta; order Mantodea; family Hymenopodidae; genus Hymenopus; species Hymenopus coronatus. The sequence goes on along the minus strand of CM060900.1, from coordinate 400,705,839 downwards.
GCTGCAGATGAGTAAAGGTTTAGCTTAATTCCTGCTTTCGTTTTTACCTGGCAAGAATCTGAAGATATTTCAGAAATTAATTTTATATCATATATTGTTATATATTTGATATTTATTTAACAGTCGATCAGTAAATATTAGAATCCGTGTTATAATTTATTGGGTGTTTTCATAGTGTACATATATAGAAATCAGTTAGTCATCCTTATATATGTAATAAATTGTATGTTGTACATAATTATCTAAATAGGTGGGCTTATAGAATGTTTCATAAGTAATTTTTGTTCTCTGGAAACAGTACTGCTTACTTTACTACAGGTTTTTTTTTACCTCTCCCCTGCATGTTTATCAATGACTTGTTTTGATGCGGCGAGATGTTCGGTCGCAAACTATGTATATAAGGAACGGTGATCGGTACGAACTTCCTAGCTCTGGTCATTAGCGATATGTAGAGCGTGAGACGGAGTGGTTTGCTTGAAGGAGTGTTAATGTTTACTTCTGTTTGCGCCCCAGCAAATCACACAATGAGTTGGCAACAATGAACATATCTATTATTACTGTACTCACCACATGTTCCTACAGCTCCTCAATTCCGCTCATTGCTGCATCATGTTCGTCCTCATAACCACCATCGCTATTGATATCGTCAGCTCACTGTCTTCTTGCAAGTTAACAAGTTAACTAATATTTATTTGGATAAACACTGAAGAATGCCGCACTAAAACTAGCGCTAGCGTACTTCACTCTTTCGTGAACAGAAGCGTTATGAGCTCTGCGCATATATGTTGACGCAACTTCTCCTTAACTTAATGTTTTGCTGTTGTCTCACAGGAAACACGCAGATAGCAATATTTAGTAGATCTCTGATAAACATAGCAGCGTTATCACATTTCTAATTCTGTTACAGGGCTACACAATGAGCATAACTTATTCAGTTGTCCAATTTGTGCCTGATTTCCCATCTTGTGCTTATTTTTTAAATATGTGTCCATTTAAATTTAAAACACCAATAAATAGATATACTAGGACTGATCGAAAAGTAATACACAATAGCTTTTTACAAACAAGTTTAATAGTTAAAGAAACAACAACAAAAATAACAAATGAACTTATACTTTTTACCTAGTTTTCTACATGGTCACTAACTTTCTCAACACATTTTTCTCATCGTGTTACCAGTTTCAATATGCCCTGTTTGTACAAGTCCGTTTCCTTGGAGCATAGCCATCTGTGAACGGCTGATTTCACTTCCGCATACGCCGCAAAACCAGGAATTTCTTAATGGGATTAAACAGATGAAAGTCCAACAGTGCAAGGCCTGGACTGTATGGTGGATGCTGGGGCATCTCTGAACCAAATTTGGTGATTTTCTGACGAACAGCAGCAGCAACATGGGGGCGAGCATTGTCATGAAGTTTGACATCGTCAGCATTAATGTCATGGTGTTTGTCACGAAGGGCATGATGCAACTTCACCAAGGTTTTAATGTAGTCTGCAGCATTCACAATGGTTCCGTGTTCAACAAAACCCACCAGTAAAGCACCATGCATATCCCAGAACACTGTCACAAACATTTTCCTAACAGACTAGATCACGTTGAATTTTTTCTTTACTGGGGAATCATGTTTCCACTCCATACTTGCCTGATTTGTTTCGGGCGTGTAGTGATATACCCATGACTCATCACCTGTGATGATTCCTTTCAGAAAGGCATGCCCTTCTGTGGTGTAATCCAAGCTTGTCATCATTCGCTGGCCCTTGTGGTTGTCTGTCAGGTGCTTTAGGCACCCGGCGAGCACTAACTTTACCAAATTTCAACACGTCATGAACAATATCATACACTGCACCATAGGAAACGTTGAACTGTTACAATAAGATTCACAGTTGCACATGCCGGTCGTTCAAAATCGCCGCCTCAATGCCTCTGACCTTCTGCGGGGTTGCAGCTTTTACCGGTCTCCCGGAGCGTGACGAATCACTAAGGTTCACACGGCCCTCTTGGAAGAAAGCACACCACCTGGAGACATTGCTACAGTCCATACAATCATCCCCATACACGACACGCATGTCCCTGTGAATTTCACTCGGTTTATCTTCTTTGGTCCACAAATATCGAATCACACTTCTCTGCTTATCACACGTGCACGACAGTAGCACGTGCGCCATCTTTATTGCATAGTTCACGCTTCTCTCGCCAGAGTGCAAATAAAAGGATACCCTTTGTAGTGAAAACGTCAAACTATATTCGGTGTGAAATTTCTGAGTTCCAGCTGCAATACCAAGGCACAAAAAAATATTGTGCTTACTTTTTGATCCGCTCTCGTAGTAGCTATTTATTATCAGGTGATTACCTACTATCTTGATCAATAACTTTATAATCCGAATCTGATCTTTATATTTTAGTCTATTACTAAAATCGCAGCAAGTTTGAAGCTTCCCAATGTAGATATTGCATCTGGGTTGTTTTTGGTTGTTTAATATAGTTGTGCAGATGTCTCATGACATTTTCCCCTGCGTCCGGTCATACAATTATCTAATGCTATTTATTTTTCCCTTTCTTCCTTCAAGAAGTTTCTCAGTCTTATCGTTACTTTCAAGTTGAAAACAAACCTCCTCTCTAGGAGTTAGATAACTAACATGTCGCTAGCGGCAAAACTTTGCACCTATGTTTAGAGTTAACCATGAATGTCGACAACTGATTTTGCTTCGTTTAGATCTGATTAGGAATGTGGCTGTAACTTAATTACACCTGTGTTCAGGAACTTATATATTACTTTTTCTGTATATCAAGTAGAATAGAGGCTGAACTTTATGACCATGCTTACCTACTTCGAGCAGAAGAATTTTCTGACACGTTTGTACGCTAGTGCAGTCCGAACACCGCAGTTCTCTCTGGCTCGCTGACATCCGTACTTCGCACGTGCTTTATTCTCGATCGGTCTCTTAAAACATATCTGCGTGACAATTCTCCTCTGCTAAAGAAATCTTGCTTTAACAGAGGGATTCGATTTTTTTTCGTCGAGAATGTCATAGCTTCTAAGCTTTCTAAACTACAATTGTCCTATTTATTTGGGCATAAGATAAATATACATTCAAAACTTTAAAGGTATTTATACAATATTATGTAAAAACGTTTTACTCTATATAAATCCATATTTTGGATACACAAACATCATTTAAAACAGAAATATTAAAATTAAGGTTCGGTTACGAGTACCATTTTATCTAAAAAAAAAAAGGGGGATGTTTTACATTCTCATTATTTTCTCTACTCACTATTCGATACACTTCATAAGAAATATTGTAATTACCCACTTCTTGTTTTTTTTACAGTTTTTAACACCCACATTTACTACTTGTGGCGCCGCAGCCGATAACACTGATGATATACGGAATGAAGATGGAACACCGGTGGAATGCGAGGGCGGGAGAAACCGGAGAAAACATGCCCCTTCGCCGCTTTGTCCACCAAAATCCTCACATGCGGTCTCTTGGGATCAAACCCGGGTCGTCTAGGTGAGAGGCGAGTGGTTTAACTATTCGGCCACAGCGCGGTCCACTCCTTGTTAATCCAGAAAAACTTTCGATTCGCATTTATTCATTTTGTTGTAGAGTGCCTTAGATAAACCGATAGTCAGATTCTTTAAATAGTGTGTCCATATGTGATGACTTAAATTCCATGCTCTTTGTATGACCTCTAGAAAAGGATAAGGACTTCATATTGAATAAATTATAAGTATTAAAAAAGTGGAACATCTCGGAAATAGTTAGCACCACAAGGGAAATTCGACACGAAATCTGTGCTTTAACAAGATATTGTCAAATATTTCTCTATTTCTTAAGGTGTAGCAGTTATACAAAATGTATTCACAAAATTCAGAGGCCATTCCAAGAAAATTAAAAAATATACTTTCATTTTTTATAAAATACCTTACACATAAATCATTTCTAAAAGAATCAAGTTAGAAAAAAGGTTCCATATAAACGTTGATTAGAATGAGGATAATTTTTGAAAATGTTACTGTGTTTACCTTCGAACATGCTTAAGTATTCAGTTTCATATTCAACTGAAAATTTGTTTTTTAGTTATCTGTTTATACACGCACAAACACACACTTTTCTGAGAAAAAAATTAATTCCCCATATATTGTGTATTAACAGGATGCAATTACACATATTGTACGAAATACTTATAGAATATGTTTAATTAATTGCATTCAATGGAAATAAGAACGTGAAAAAATAGTATGTCGAGCAATAGCTAAAATTTTGTAGAAAGAAAAATAAAACTCAATTGCATTAAACTTTGTCTCCCCACGAAAGGTTCACTCGTCTGTTATAGGACAACATAAGATCATTTCGCCGTATTGGGGTTTTACTCTTCAGGAACAGAATAAATAATGTACTGAAAATCCCGTTTACAAAATAATCTTAATTATAGTAATCTCTACATAATACATAGACACATTTAATATTTTTAAACTAAGATGGCTATTACAAACCGAAACTAAGAACTGGCTGCAGGTTATATTCATTTGGAGAACTCGGTTAATTTTGCAGCTCTATTCTGATAATTTCGCAATAATATTTATAAAATAAACTTCTAATATTAAGTTGCACAATAACTTAACAAAATATTTTAGCACCAACATACGTATAGTGATTTGTTTATCTTAATATGCTTTTCTTTAACGCTGCATATTGTTTTCTGAAAGTGGTTCCAATAAATTCTTGTGATACGTCGTTTAAGACCTAGACATTGGAGAAATGTGGCTGCCACGAAAGCCATTCATGATTATCACAGATCTAGCAGGAGGAATGTGTTCGTATGAGGTGACGGAGGAAGTTCAAGAAAATCTCGGTGTTCATCCATGCATGTTCAACACATTAACCTGGCTCAATGTAGGTGCATGTCATACTAGGATCGAACCCGTGATACTTATCAATACCGTTACTTGCACTATTACTAAGCAATAAACGGAATTACCTGTAACCATTAAAGTAAAGCAACCGATCATTAAACATCTCCGATATTAAAATAGCTTAGTTGTTTCACTGCCGCAATCAAATCTAGCAATCTTAACAGCCAGAATGGAATAAAAAGAGCCCCATCGGTAAAATCACTTTTATGTGAAACCACTTGTTGGATTCTTTTTTCACTTGACGCTCAAAACAATCTATAGCATATAAAACCATGATTAACATAAATAAATCCTACTTACATTACTTCAATTATGAAAAGAATAAAACAAATTCAACAACGTTTCACAAACGCACTCCTCTCACTGAGCCTGATACCGGAATGCGAAACCAATTTTCATTCTGTCGAAGCTCGGTAAGTACAAACAACCCTAGGTAGTGCTGGCATGTACTGGGATATTTACTACCAGTTTCGTAATATTAAATACAGGAATTACTACCAATTTTTATGTGTTACCAAATTCCCGAGCTTGCCATAGATATATTACACGAGTAGCATCCATTGAAACGTTAATTTTACCCACGCTATGTTATCCGCGATGTATGTATACCTACGTGGGTGCGATTTCAAAGTATGCAATAAGTGCTTAGTTACACACAGTTAATTAGTTAGTTATTTCCTGTAACTCCTAAGTGGAGCATTGGGCACCGTTACGATATTTCTGTGATCGGATTAAAATTTCTAGTTCGTGAATTTGCCGCTATGCACGATGGTGACGAGACATCAGCTCGTCGCCCACAGATGCCACTGAAGGACGAAATTATGACTTGCCGACGCGAAATGGCGGAATTTTCCCCATAAACTTTCTTCTTTCAAGGTATGGAGTTCTTTTACGTACAGATAAACATTACCCGGCCCCAGCGGCTTATCTTCCCTTCCGAAGAAAGCCATGCTACGGATTTGTGCGTCCTAGAAACTCCATCACCCTCCGCCAAGTTTGAACCTTGGGTTTTAGAGGCACACCAACTACTACACAACGTGAGGGAACAGCATTCAAATATTTAAGAATAATTATAAACACTGAAAGACGTTGAAAGGGCCGTATTTTTGAAAATGTAAAATGCAACGTGTAATATATTTAAAACTGATAGCATTATAAAACATTTGGCACAAATTTTGTTCTTTACTGAGCTCCAATTTTTCCTCTGCGAAGTTTTGTCCGTGTAACAATATCCCAGTTATACAAAATTCAATCAGTATGAAGACGATTTCACAGGCTAGTCACAGACAGATGAAACGTTAAGTTTGACCCATCACAAATAAAATACTGTATACTAACCAACATTTTAACAGCTAAATTAAAGAAAAAGAAAATAAGGAAGATTTCGCCCTGTAAATGGTAATTCCGCTTTTCTTGAGAATCGTCTGGTATCCTTAAGTAACATAAGTATGAAATGTTATATTTATTTAAATTTGGTTTGCGATTTATGTTGTTTATTATCAGATGAGAGCACAGAAATACGCACATGTACATAAGATATTTTAAAGCGTATATTTTGGGATTTGGTAGACCGCAAAGTCTGAATATCCTTTGAAATTAGTATAGCAAAATTTTGTTGGAATGGAACGCTACCTCTACTACCATAGGTAGGTGGTCCAGAGGCTTTAGTCTTTTTTGTTACTAAATTAAAATACTTTTTTACATGAACTATTGTGCTCAAATTATGAGCAAAGTAATTTTCATTTAAGTTATTGTAAAATGGCATTCTGCAATACTGCTATATACTCTTTCAATGAAATTGTGAATACCTCCGATTCTATTTCGGTTGAGTGTGTTAGAAGTCTTTCTGAATTGGAATAATTCTGATAATGGAACGTCTGCACGGGTTTTTTGATTTGTGAATAAAAGCTTTTGTTCTTTCCTTTGTCTCTATGACGATACGATGAAAATAAATCGTAAAACAAAAGAACGCAATTTTAAAGGAAATCAGCACATCAGATGAGGCCATTGTCTGCATAAAATGATTATGAAATGTAAAGTGGGAACAGCAGATCCCTTGATCATAAATGTATATTACAGTGTTCTAGGAAAACCTGAGGGGCGGAAAAAGAAAATAAAAACTCGAGTTCTCCCTGTTTCTTTTGTTCTAATTTTTGCCAAGCAAAGAAGTTAATTTCAATAATAATCGCATAGCAACAGCTCTTAAAACATTTATAGATGGTTAGATACCGACTATTGTTCGGAATATCTTGCCTTACCTTACCACCCGAATAGCATCTATTTTTACTCTTAGAATTAGTATGTTCGGTAGCTTATATTATTCTTTTTTTAGAAACCACTGGAAGTACACATATGCATCATTTGTGCATGTAATAATTACATTATAATGAACTGTTTTAGCATTAATCACGATGTTTATTTCGATAGGCTTAGCTTTTTGTGAACTTTGTGAGTTTTGACAAACTGTTTTACTATTCACTCCTGCTTAGATATCGCTTCCGGCAGTAGAAGTACTTATGCCTCTCGTAGTTCATGCAACTTTAGAACTGAAGAGCCACCAACATTTGTGAGAAGAAAAAAAAAACAGCCAGATTGAAATTAGTAGCTTCGTTTCATGCCCACTAATTCGTACAGCTAATAAAAAGGATGAACTAAGTATCAGGCGCGCTAAGAATTCCAGGCCATAGCAAGCCGCCATGAATTGGCAGTGTCCTCTAGCTTCAAGGTATGCCCGAGGATAGTTTCAGTTAATGTGTGTGAGTTTATTTCAAGTAGCAGTTATGGTATCATAAATTGCACTGTAAAGTAGGCGAAAGTGAAGTTTAGCCACTTGCCTACATTTTCAGCTTAGTGATAATGCATACAGCTGATTTTCTAACGAGCGTCTTAGAAGATGACATCGCTCATCGTGTTGAATTTATTACATGACAAAGTGTCTTAAAAAGGGATCGGTGGGTGGGTTTAAAGACTATCCAACTGCACACAAATCTTCTCTTAGACCGCTATAAGTTTGTTACTTTGCTCTTCGCTTTTCACACTTCTCTTTGGACGACAGGTAAAGCAGCTTTTCCGAGTTTTAGAACAGAAATTTACATCTGGGAGAAAGCTGACAAATTACTTCAGGTTACAGTAACACATTTCATTGACAAACAGAAAACTTGCAAATCTCTCTTATCAACCTGGCAAGTTGAATTCAAATAAACTATGTAGGGTTCTCAAAGTTGTTTACTTCTATATTTGAGATAGGAGCAGCATTTTCGTAGGTTTCAATTACCCATATCTTCATTTAAAATAAATATCAATTGGTTGCTAGCCAACCTACAGCATGATATACGTGGTAGTGTAGTGATGATGGACTGTTTTGTCAGCATATTTCAATCTGTACTCTCCAAATTTTTGGAATTAATATTTTATAAAATGTCATACTCCCTGTAAAATTAATGCACTCACCAATAAAATCTCCGTTAGAAAAAAGAGCAATGGAAAATGTTTCCCCATTACAGAGCTGTATCTATTGGATTTACTTTTCAAATCTGTGTTAGATTTTTAGGTAGGTTTCAGCTATTGCCCACGTATTTAAGAACTATGATGAGGTAAAGATAGAATTTTTAAAATTATTTGCTTGTTTGTATAAGTAAGCTTTTCATGCGAGAATGAACAAACTAATTGCTAAAAACTTGCGTGACTAAAGGTTTTGCCCAGATTAATTAACAATGCAGATTTATAACCGAGAGGATGAATGTGAAAAATATTCTAAATTTGTAAATCACTGTGCAAATTTGGCCAGAACCTAAAGTATAAGTGACGAATCATTTGCCCAAAATTTTTGGTAAGGAAATGTAGGCACGTGTAGAGGAAGCTTTCTGTATTTTAAGGCAGCCAAAAATGTTTACAGCCCCCTAAAAGATGCATACTTTCTTTTCGGAAAGTTTCAAATTAAACAGAAGTCAAAATTCTGCTTCGGGATCCCACGAAAACTGGATAAGCGTATGATTAAAAACGTTTAATTAGCCTACGATTTTAAAATTTGTGCAAGACGAGAATAGGCTTCAAAATTAAAACGGAAGAAAATTAGGTGTTATGAGCGTAATGGAAACTTCTCCGAGATTAGACACCCTCTTTTAACCCCTGTGAACTGAGATGCCATAAAACATCCACTATATACGTATAAAAATTCCCTGATGCTTATATTTGCCACAACTCTGACGGAAGTAGGCGATAAATATTTATTAATGCCCTAACCAAAATTTTAGAGAAGCATTACTGGGCTTAAGATTCATTCGCTCTTTAGCGCCAATGGTTTTGAATGCATGGTGTCATTATTAGTTCAGCGAGCCCCATGTTTCAAAGGGGAGGTGCGGGATTGAACCTTGGACTGCATGCATTGCAGACTTCTTAAACGGGTTGATGTATCGGGAGGTGTAGAACTATTTTTCACCAGGCATTTTGTGCGTCCTTTGCACCTGGAAGTGGCCACCCATCACAGAATTCGTGTGTTTTCTTAAAATGTCCTCTGCTGGTCATTTTCATTTACTGCTGAAAAGTATGAACAAGCGTTTATTGTATTGCGAATTTGTGCCACTCAGACCTTCTACGTCACCAGAACCATCCAATTTTTTGAAACATCCAATAACCTATCAGCATAAATGCTGCGATTGCAAGTTTACGAGACGCAAGCAAAATTGCAAAATGTAAATATTGTAAAGGAAAGATACAAGTCCCATTTCACTAAAGTGACCTCGTAACTGTTGACATCCACCGAGCTACTCATTGATCGCTAGTTCTCTGCAAGAGGCAATGCATGATAAACTCGCTGCCTGGTATTTACGTCATGCGCAGACAAACGACTGGCGGCAAAGGTCTAATAAATCTGAAGACCCTATATTTTGTAGTGTGTTTATCCAATAGAAAAGAGCAGTGTTTTTCGCAGTGAAATAAGTGCAAAAAGCGATTGGTGCTTTCCGAGTTCACATAAACAGACATTCAAAAATGTACATATTATTTTTAACACCTATACAGGTAAATCTTTGCACTCCAACTTCCACTTCCCACATATTTTCTACCTTAGTACCAGTTCATCATCACTGACAACACTGTAAACCCGGCTAGCGGCCAGATGATGTTTTTAAACGAAAATGTGCGTAAAATAAAATATACAAAAAGTACATTGGAGCACTGGACCCTATTTCAAACATTCAGAGCCCTATGAAAGTAATATTAATTAAATTTGTGAGTTTAATAAGAGATATTTGCTCCTTTGCCCTGTACAAAATTCTGTAGCTGTAATTTGATGTAATTTATGATTTTTCTCCCAAAGCATAATTAGTTTTTCTCTATTTACTCACAACATATTTTATTAAGCAAAATCTATCAAAATAATTAAATATCGTGATGAATTATCCAGGCCTTCTTTTAAGTTTTAATTATTACGTATACAAATTATGTATATTTGCACATTTAGTAGTAACTTAAGAAGAAAGAAAAATTAATATTTGAAAATATTATGCTCGCAGGAATTATCGCAACACTCATAAGATTTGTTTTGTAATCTCCAAACTTATGAAACCTTCGTATAGTCATAAACATCCTGTAACGCCTAACATAAATGTATAATAATTACTAACTCTTTGTTCTATATCTAAGCAATGGGCTAAAACCATTCTTTTACTTAACCATAACGTTGGCTGAGTAAAACTGAAGCTGATTCAGCCTGTATAATTTCTCAGGCCTCTGACAGTAAAAGTGTCACTCACTTCGTGAATACTAAAACCTTTTTACTGAGTCACATTAAAGACACCCAAGTTCTTCCAATATGACTCTGGGAAGCATCAAAACATACCGTCTATTTTTATAATCAACTCAATAAATCTCATCGAGCTGCCCTATTGGACTATTTAAGAGAAAGATTTTGTTTACTCACCACTTATGTATTTTCGTTTCCAAAGATTCTTCTATACAGTTCATCTATGAAAATCCTTTATCCTTTAGCAAAACTTTGATTTCGGTTATTTACAAGGTACGTTCCCAACTGTGCTATTGGTTAATCTTGAATACGGCCGCGAAGGTGGTTCAGAAAAAACTAGCCGATTCAACCCATACATGTAAACAGCAATATTCCCGCCGCTGAATCCTTGCACTTGACAGTTGGGAGTTAAGTTGGTACACCCGCAAACAACAAATGAAAAGCTTTACCCGTTTGACTTTCTGAACCAATCACAAAGCAACATTCCGGTCGGTCGGTCAGACAACGGAAATGGATCCAAATGCCGCACATTGCAATATCTGGCCATTTCCAACAGCGTGCTCAGTTGTGAATTCCTAACACGTGCGTTGAGCTGTTCTGTACAAGCTACGTATTATTCGCTGTTATTTATATTTGTTGATAGTGTTTTGGTGTTTGTTTGTACGTGAGGAAACATAACAAGACTTTCACAATTATAGAGGTAGATAGACTTTTCGGGGAGGTGTGACGAGGGTGGACGCGGCTTCTGGAATAGGAAAGTGAACCGTGTGCACAACATAATACGATAAACACAGGAATTAGACGGACTTATCAGTTAATGTGAACCACTAATGATATATCTTGGTGACGACGACGATGTTGATGATGACAATGACGATGATGCCTCCGAGTATGACTTTCGACGGAGACTTGGATGGAATTGAATCATTAAATTCTAAACCGGTGAAATTACCTTTCTCTCATTGTAACGAGCTATTTTGTATTAATTTGTCTATATTGTCGTAAATGCGTAATGCATGCTACATATATTATAGTATCACTGTTATTTTCAATCAACATCAATAATAATGAATTAGTTTCATTACTCATCGGCATTCGATTATTATGCACATATTTATATTCGCCTTTACACACGATAGACATTCTTGATTAGATGTTGTTGTTTACTAGTTATTCTGGCAACGCCGCAAAGGCAGCATATCCAACTTTACGCGAAATCACCCGAACAGTCAAGTGCAAGGATTCAGCAGCGGGGGTATAGCTAGCTGTCTTCACTTCACCTTGGTATGCCAGATAGTATGCGCTGCTGCCATCAGCAATTCCCAGACATATCATATAAACATGGAGAAGCAAATGAACACCGTGCTTTCTTTCTGTGCTTTTGTCTCATATTAACCATTAATATGAGGTTACATACAGGGTGTACATAAATGAATATCGGGGTTTTAACTCTTTATAATATTTATTACATTCTACTTACAGTTATAAATGATATGTCAAATGAAAAAGCAACTCAAACAGTTTTGTTTGTTGGCACAAGTGCGCATGTGCGTGCAATGTTTCTACTGCAATCCGCTAGGCAGCGGTAGTAGCAAAGATGGCGACTAGTAAACAGAAAGCGTTTTGTGTTTTGCAGTTTGCAAAGACCGAATGTGTAGTTACTGTGCAACGTGCGTTCCGTAGTAAGTTCGGTTGTGATCCTCCTAGTGATAAAAACATTCGTAGATGGTATAATCAGTTTGAAGATACCGGCTGCCTTTGTAAAGGGAAGAGCACGAGTAAGTGAAGAGACAGTTGAGTGACTGAGAGAGGCGTTCACTCGTAGCCAAAAGAAATCAGTCCGGAAGGCTAGTTGTGAATTACAAGTTCCTGTGTCGACTGTTTGGAAAGTTGTAAGAAAACGCTTACGTCCTTACTGTTTACAGTTATTACAGGCTCTAAAGCCGACTGACCACGGATTACGTGCCAATTTCGCAAACGGCATGTTGTTTCATGATGATTTTGTGGATCGTGTTATCTTCAGTGATGAATCGACCTTTCACCTTAGTGGACATGTTAACATTCATAATGTGCGCATCTGGGGCTCAGAAAATCCTCACGAGATGGTACAAATGCAATGAGATTCCCCTACAGTGAATGTTTTTTGTGCCGCATCCCGACGAAAAGTTTATGGGCCTTTCGTTTTTGGTGAACCTACTGTAACTGGCACTTCTTACCTTGATACACTAGAGCAATGGCTCTTCCCTCAGTTGGAAGAAAATGAGCCAAAGAACTTCATCTTCCAGCAGGATGCTGCGCTACCTCACTGGCATAACGAAGTATGCGATTGGTTGAACCTCAATGTACCCGAGCGCTGGATAGGCCGCAATGGCCCCAACGACTGGGCTTGCTATGCATGGCCTCCACGTTCTCCTGACCTAACGCCATGCGATTTTTACCTTTGAGGCTTCATCAAGGACCGTGTGTACGTGCTTCCGCTACCAGCTGACTTCCCTCAATTAAGAAACCGGATTGAAGCAGCTGTTGCTACAATTACTGAATACACACTTATTAATGTTTGGGAAGAACTCGGCTATAGACTTGATGTGTGCCGTATGACAAAGGGTACTCACATTGAACATTTATAAGCTTCTTGGTAAAACTGTTTGAGTTGCTTTTTCATTTGATATATCATTCATAACTGTAAGCTGAATGTAATAGATATTATAAAGAGTTAAAACCCCGATATTCATTTATATACACCCTGTATTTGTTCGTCAGATAGGGGTTATTACAGCAGACATCTCTTGATTCCTAAATTACAACATTAAAATATTAATTAATCATTACACAACAATTGTTACAGTAGATTGCGTTACAGTAGATTTAATTTCTGAAGTATACACATTAAATTATCATACATTAGATAAAGGTTGCTTGTTTGTTTGTTCGTTTGGTCCCACCACGAGGAATACTGAGGGACATTAGTAGTTAATATAGAGCGGTTCTGGGACAGGGGCAAGTGAGCATACATGGGAAAAATAGGGAATACACGGGGCGTGTGTACTCTTGCATGAGCATACATGGGAGAGATAGGGAATTCAAGGAGGGGGGGAACTTAAACCTAGGTTCAGTGTATTAGGAACGTTTGTTCAGTGCTTTAAAGCCAATTTCAAGGTCGTTTTCTTTGTTTTAATTATTTTTATATTTTTTTCCTAGAATTTAGACATGTACGATTGTTCCGTATTGTGAGTGAATTGTTTGAGTGCTTCTTTTATTATTTTGCAGTGTTTGTTCTGCTTTTTGAGTACTTACAGACCATATATAAGTCCTTTCTACGTTTTTCGGGTGCTAGGACAGCCTTTCATACCATTTGGATGGTGTTTAGGTCTGTAGGTCGGCTAGATCCGGGTTCTAATCACACATTTTAGCTCTTTTTCAACTGTTACGAAATTTTGCGGGTATTTAGGGCTCTATAGCTAGTCTTTTAGGCTTTTTCCAGACGTTTTTGCTCATAGTTTACGTTATTTTACAGTGTTTGCTATTTGTTTTCGACGTTTTTATAAGCATTTGTGTACGTTTTTTAGACTATCTTTCAGTGCTTGTAGGGCTTTTAATTACATTTTGCAGGATTTTAATGGTGATTTGTATCATTGTCACTGTTGATATATATGATTTTAATGGCATTTCATTCCATTTGGAGGGGGTCTCCATATCAGCTAGCTTCAGGGTACTTATCAGACATTTTAGCTCTTTCTAACCGATTTCACGCCATTGTGGCGGGGGGGGGGGGTATTTAAGACTCTACAGCTGGTATTTTAGGCTTTTTTCAGGCGTGTAACTAATATTTAACAGTATTTACGGAGTTTTCTAATGTTTTAACGCTTTTATAAACATTTTACGCATTTTGACTCTATTTAGCAGAATTTTGTAATGTTTTGTAGTGCTTTCTGTCACCCTACAGGTCATTTACGATTTTAAGGTATTCAGAACTATAGGGCAGTGTTAAACCCTCAGGCTATAGCTATTTCAACTCACTTTGAATGTATTTTTGGAAGGTCTTTAATTACCTTGTGACGATGACGAAGGTGTACTACAGATATTTTTGTACGTTTAGGAGAATGTATTTTTGGAAGGTCTTTAATTACTTTGTGACGATGACGAAAGTGTACTACAGATATTTTTGTACGTTTAGGAGCACTTTAAACGTATTTAAGACAATGTCCTTTTCATGCAGTTTTCTTACGTCTGATGGTGATTTACAATATTTTGTGACAGTTTATGCCATTTTTAATGTTATGTTTTGTTGTTGTTTTTCACTAATTGATGTCACCGTTTCAGTGTTTCAGACATTTTTCACACTACTTTACTATGTTTTATAGAACCTTCATATGTTCCAGGATGATCTGAACGCTTTTTATAGACTATCTAGTATTTTATAGTTTTGTCATATTTTTCCATAGTTTGTACACTTTAGGATCATTTCTGTATTCTGTCAGTTTTTTTGCCGTCCTTTAGGACTCATATCATATATCCATTTTTTTCATACTGCTACATGTTCAGATGATAACTTGTGAAGCGAGGGGATATGTTTATATGGTTTACAGTCTTTCATAGGTTGTGAAGCTAACATGACCTAACTTTTCGTTTTTTAATTTTTTTATTTGTATGATGTCTCTCTTCCTATGATATCGCTAGAAGAGTGACCTAAGCTTTTGTTGCTGAAGTATTAACAGTATTAACAGAATGTTTTATTCGTCTTTTGTTGTTTTTGCTTTTATTGAATATGTTTTTTCTCTAGGATAATGATATCGACATTTATTGTTGTTTCTGCTGAAGCGTTGAGCATATTTTATCACTCATTGTTAGTATTTTTAGTTTTTATATAAATATATCTAGCATGTGAGGTTAGGCGTCTCTCCTCCTTTATCTGGGCTTGAGACCAGCATTAGAAATTTTATTCCAATGGCAGAGTTCCCGCCAACCCTCATTCTTATTCTTCTATGCTTGCGTCTTTTACTAGATGCATGGGAGCGTTTGCAGTGTAAACTTCAATTTCCTTCATTCGTTACAGATGATAAGAATTGCATGTAGTATTCTCTCATGCTACGTTCATAGCTTTGTAGTGACCATAAGCATAGGTTGATATTCCATCATCAGCAATCACTCTTTTATCATCATGGGGCGATAGAGCGATTTTGTTGACTTTTACAGAAGAAACGTTGTGCTGTTGTGACATGATCAAATTCATAGGAGTTCTTATTATCTCGCTGTTTTTAAGACAGTCTACATAACTATCGAATGTGATGTACTGCTTAATAGCGCTTCGTTTTATACCTTTAATCTTTTTGATCATTCCTCCATCTATATCAAGAGCATACATCTTAGGTCTCAGTCCGACAAAGCGTTGGATGATTTCTCCATTAGCTTCACCTTTAAACCTTCCCAACAATTTTTGGTTCTGTGTGGAGTGGCATATGTGGCTTGCAGGGTAATCGGATGTATCCAAATGTTCAAGAAGTTGCATTTTGTCCTTATATATGTCGGCTGTTGTAACTCGATGAATGAAGGAGTCTGTATCCATGTACATAAGCTTCAGGTTTTCAGTACCATAATACGGCAATAGCACATTATATTGGTATGAATACATGAGGGTTTTTGATATATCCCGTACGCTCATTCCGATGTATATTGGCTTGTTGAATATAATCTGTCGTGAGGCCATATGAACAGCTGCTAGGTTAGGTCCATATATACTTCTATCGATGAATGTCGGCTTAGAAATCAGCTTTTCCAATGTTTTCACGTTTGTCACAAGGCGTATGTCCATGCGATTTCGTATATTCTCCATGGTTTTTCCAAACATAGCATTGTTGAAGAGTTTGTGCAGATCCTTTTCAAAGTCATTTCTAGCCTGTTGCCTCAGCTTGTTATTAAACGCTATGTAAGGTTTTAACCAGCACGATTGTTGAAACTGTAGCACTCGATGGATTTTTGTCAGTCGTAGTCCATGTGAGAGTGCCTGTTTTAACGCCATGTAATGTACAACATACTTCTTCCTGATTCCAAGGTGAGCAATTAGTTTCTTTACACTTGAATTCTTTCGTTTCAGACACTCAGGTAGGAACGGCAAATCATTATGTAGATCGGGAAGCTCAGTAGGGTAATCCACATCAACTTCGAATATGTATCCAAGAGGATCATCTTCTTTTAGTGTTTCTATATTAATACTGTCGGGAGATACTGTCCACTGAAATCATCCATAAGGCAGTGGATGCTGCATAGCCCATCCATATTGGTTATTTGCGTCTTCGTATGTAATAAATTGAGTTGGTTTATTGAGATCAAACTCCTCCATGTAAGATGTAAGTGTTGTTAGCCTGGGCATACCGATGAGACACCTGACATAATCCTCCTCTTATTCCTGATTCTACCATGAGAAGCTGCTCATAATCCATTAATAATTCTAGTTCAATTCCGGTATACAAAAGCATAGCGTCTCAGGTTAGTCCTGGAGATGTAAAGTAATGTGCAGGATCAACTTTATGAGTATTCAATGTTTGCTCTCTGAAGGCTTCAAAAACATCTGCGAGTAATAGAACGTCTGAGGTTAAGTAGTGATCACTGTATTCCCCCAAATTTCGGACATTAAACTGATCCCATACATTTTTAGCAAGTTCGTAGTCTTGATCATTGATTTCCTCTTCACTTAGTCTATTGTAGAACGCTTCCTTTGGAGGCAAGCATGTTTCTTTTAAAACATGCTATGATGTAATGTAATCATAGGGAAATACTCCTTTGCGAGTCACCAAACCAATCTTCTCTTCTCCAAACTGTTTGCATGTTTCAGGAAATGATGTTAGGGTTTTTGTTAGTTTATCCAAACTTGAACTGAGGAAACGGTATGTATCCACAAACCGAAGCTTAATATCTCCAACATGCTTTGAGAATGAAATATACTTTTCTTCTGAGCACGGAATCACCTTCACTCTTTCACTTGTACAGCCTAACTGTTTAGCGATGAAATGAGAATCATATCCGCTTAAGTTGTGCATGAAGACAGGAATATACCTAGGTGTTTTGCAGGATAGACTGCATTTATTATGAAGACTCCCGCGATATTCCCCAGTCAAATGGTCATGATCCCTAACTTTCCAGTTTTCTTCACTGATTTTTATTACACAACTAGCATTCGGTAGAAGACTCGAAATCCTCCTGTTGTTGGTCCGATAGTTTAAGAGGTTTAGCAGATGTGTATATACTGCTGATCTTATTTGCAAGAGATATTAGATAATCCATAAATTTCTCAGCAGCATCATATCCTCTGTATACATAAGGGACAATAGGAAGATCAGTCTGCAGCAGCTCAACAGATGACGCTGGTTTGACGTAAACAGCGAAACTCATTGGAGAATGCTTCTGATATGGTGTTGTGTAGGAAGCTTCCGGATTAGACTCGCATGAGTAATACGGACTAAGAATACTCTCAAAATCCGCATAGATGACATAAGGGAGTTTTATCATCCTTTCCACATTTTTAAACTGAACGATAGAGGTCTCCTTTGTAGGCATAACTATCCTAGCGACAGCATGATTCCTACAGATAGCATGTTCCTCCAATTTTTGCACTCCGCTTCGTCCATATCGCCCATCAAATTGGGTGAAGCAGCGTTTACAGGTGTACACTTGTCCTTCATATTTTGTCTTTTGTTCTCGAATAAGTTTCCCAAAGTTCTTGATATATACATAGTGATACGTGCCTTTTCCATCACTCAGAAGAAGATGGTCGTGATGATCAACAAGTTCTTCCTCCACAAACTTTATTGGAAACACTTCTTTCTTTTCATCCAGTCCAAACGCGTTGACAGATATTTTATTTTTCTTTTCAAATGCAGGGATTTCAGACAATGGTGTGGGAAATGTGATGCACGTGAAGTCATATTTTTCCTCGAGTCTCTTGTATTTGCTGACACGTTGAGGCTTGTTGTTAACAAATTGAGCAAGGATGGCGTATAAAAAGCACCGCTCATCACGACGGTTCTGAGGGTTTACACACGTTTTTTTCGCCTCTATAGATGTAGGTAGAGGAATATAACTGCTTCCGCGAAGAGGATTGTATTTGTTAATTCGAAGGCGTACCCCCCCCCCTACAGCAAGCAGAAGCCAATTGCTTCCTTTAAGTTGTGATTCATCCATTTCAGCATCTAGTTTCTTGAATTTCGTCTCCAGTATGGTGTCTAAATCAGTTTCTAGAAACACCGCATGATTCCTGGTTTTGAAGGTCTTGTCCGTAGTTTCTCCAGAACTATTTACAAATCGGCACTCCACTAACAGGTTAATCTTCAAAGCTTTATGTATGGCAAGCTCTTTTTGAACAGATTTTATAATCCTATGTTTAGCTTCCTGTAGGTAAGTCTTCATGTCCTTGCTTGAATTGCATCGGATGAAGTAAGATTTGAGACGTCCTTCAAACGAAGTCTCGTATTCTTTCATGTCGCATTCATTATCCACTGTAGTCAATAGTTCATGTCGGGTAGGCTCGGTTTTTGTTTTCTTCAGAGGCATGCCTGCTCCGCAATGCTCTTCATGACGAATTCCATTGTATCCGCTGCTGAAGGTTGCAGCACAATGTTTACATTTGAAGAGTTATCCGCAGCTCATTTCATGGCGTCTCTTGTTATAGCTCCTTTGAAAGCTTTTTGCGCACTTAATACAACTGTAGCCAGAAGTACAGCTCGCAGATACCCCGCTGAATGTAGCTTTCTGCATGTCTCCAATCTGATGAATACTTCTTAGTATGATAAAAAGGACAGAACTTTTATCGCCGTAACACGATCTTCTCGCTATTGGTAGTTGGTTTCACTAAGAGGAGCTAATAAACTCGACTCGAAGCAAACTGCCACAATGAAGATCTCCTATAGACATCCCCTCCTATATATACCTGCTAGGAGGTCATGTGACTTAAGCAATGTCATTTCCCTGTTTTTTCTGCGTTTCCTGCTCGAGTTAGAACTCACATTTTAGAGCCTTTAAGAAGTTGAATTATATATCAAATACGGTTTTTTCATGTTTAATAGATTTTATAGTTTTTATATACACAAACCCATGAATTATCATATAATCGAGGATTAAACACGTACAGTTGAAAGTTCAACATCCATTTCCCGCTGTTGTTCCCCATAAAAGCATCTGCCTTCCCCTCCCTAAAACCGGTTTTCATGTTTTAACCCATCCCCCTGCATGTTCTTCCCAACCTCATACGTCACTATTTAATATCACCTCCTGAAAGCCTTGTTTTCAGCATGCCTATTCTTGATTCATCATGTTCAGACATGCTCTCCTTCCATATCACCCACTACCCACGATAGAAGGACAGCAGCTAGACCAACTGTATTCACTCCCCACACTAGTACAAGACACCCATATTTTATAACCTTTAAGACGTTAAATTATGTCAGTCGCTAGTTTTTGTATATTTTAATATATTTTTTTAGCCTTTATGTACTTTTATACTGATAAATTCATACATTTTCATTTTTGGTAGTGCTTAGCGACCGCTTTTACTACTTGTGGCACCGCAGGTGATTGATTTTAATTTAAACTAGTATTCAGCATGTGAAGTTGGAAGTCTCTTCATCATTGCCCCTGTTGTTTCCACATAAACGTTATCCAACAGGTTAGCTCATCTTCGTCCCCCCTAAAAATCCTGATTTCGTCATATTTTCACTAATTGTTAGGCTATATAGCCCCAGGGCAGCATCGTAGGAGCATACCCGTATTGATTCAAGTATTATTTAATTTAGTTGCATTTTCTCCAAGTTTTCGGCATTCGAAGTATAGACCGTAATGATCAAGTTGTTGTATATAGGTAATTCAGCATATTAATACATTTACATACGCGTTTCAGGGGTTATTCAGCTTTAAAAGTTGCAGTGCACATGAAATCCTAAAAACTGCTGTCATGAATGGTCGGGAATCGAACCCGTGTTCTTTTTATAAAGCTATTAACCAATTTTGTATTCCCAATATTAGCCCTTATTGTGTATATTTATTTAAGTTATATAACACTCTTAGTTTAGAAGTTATAAAACGGACCCTTGATAGACTCCAACTAAGGCCCTAATGCTATCTTTTTTATTTGTATAATATTCAAGAATGGAGATAGGGGCAACCGCTTCCGCTTTATTCGCTCTCTTCAAGTCCATTCCTCTTAAGAGCTATTCACTCTAGAATTAAGGTCCATTAGAGTCGGAGATCGAAGCGGGTACTCTAGACTAAGAAGCACTTCGAATCTTAAATGCATGTGCTAAAAGCATCAATATACACGTATTCCTGGTAATTTCGGGCTAATAGTTGAGAATTACGCTCAAAACTTAAAATGTCCTCGAAAGTTATAAAGTCGAACCAAGGACCACAACCTCATAATTTTTTCTCAAAACTGTTGCCGTGTAACAATAACTATGTTGGAGGCTTGCAACGTCTCGTTAGGATTAATAGTTCCTGAGATACTTATTTTTAAAGATTTTGCTCAAACCCAGGACCTTCAGGTAAATCTATATATAATTAGCATTTCCCGTAATGCTGTATACTGAATAAAGTTTGTCCGAAGTCAATATCTAAATTAGTATGGTCCCTATAAGGGATTAAAGTTTCATATATGAATCTAGAATCGAACCGAGACCCTTCAGGTTAAAATCAATAAATAATCATAGTTTGACATGCTAAGGCCATTAACACTAGCTTTCCTATGTTAATTTAGGTCTTATAGTACAGGTTTCAGCCCAAAACTTAAAAAGTCATCGAAAGCTATGGATTCGAACCAAGGACCCAGGATTACAAGTTATAATTTAATCTGAAGTAACGCAATAATAGTTACCATATAACCTGCGTCCCATCATGCTAGAATTAAAAGTTTCTGAGAAAATCGGGTTTAAGTTTTCGCATCGAACCCAGGACGCTAAGGTAAACTGATGTATACTCATAGCATTACACCAATTCATATCTATTGAATACACTTTATTGGAAGTCTTTATCTAAATTAGTTTAGGAGATATATGAAGCTAAAATTTAATATATCCACCTAGATTCGAACCCAAGGTATTTAGAGCCTCTGCGGTAAATGTCCTTGATCCCCTGTAAAGAGAGGAGTTCATCACTTTTCAGCCCATTGTTCTATCTTAAGCCGTTCAGGAGATATAAGCACTGAACAAATGTTCCTAATACACTGAACCTGGGTTTAAGTTCCCCCCCCCCTCCTTGAATTCCCTATCTCTCCGATATATGCTCATGCTAGAGTACACACGCCCCGTGTATTCCCTATCTTTCCCATGTATGCCCACTTGCCCCTGGCCCAGAACCGCTCTATATTAACTACTGACATTGAAAATGCCATATAATTATGAAGTAAGCAGCATGACTGATTAAAAACTCTACACCAAGATAATTGATTTTCTTTACTTCCTCTTGTTTCTTCTCTCATCATGCAATATGTAACAGAATGTGACAATTTCTAAACCACGACTATTTCAAGAGTGAACCTCTCAACATGCATTAAATGGGACAAAGAATAATGAACAAGCGTAAATCAAAAATACATCCAGTCTACAACAAGTACAGATTTTTCTTTAACTCAACGACCTGTAACCTGGTTGGTTAATCGGACGATGAATGAAATCGGTGAAAGGATGCTTAAATTATTTTGCGGTCAATGCACGTTAAAGTCACTCGACATTCGTCTTCTCAGGATATGGGAAAACCTCAAGAAAAAAAAAAAAAAACTCTCTGGGTAATCCACACTAAGCGAGATTTGAACTCGCAACCTCTTGATTGCAGGCAGACACGCTACCCCCACATTACCGAGGCGGCCTCATGTATTGAATATTTACCTGATGCAGGATATATTAAAGAATTCCTCTATAGTAACTACGTATATGGGTAGTGAGCATAAAGGGAATCTCTTTAAATCATTCTTGGAAATATTATGTTGATTAGGATTGCGTAATAGTTTTAGGTATCATGGAAGTCCATTTTTAATGTTATTTCAGAATAGTAACATTTTTTTGGAGCAGCATTAAGCTATTTGCTGGTCCTTGCAGGTCACCTCGATGCCTTATGTCGTGGTCATGACCTTAAGATTTGTTGTAAAGTATTACTGCAATTATCTGCAAGATAGCTCAAGAAATAATATATTTACTCACCAGCAAGGGTAAACATTTTTGGAGGTTTTAAATAAGTGCCTACATGTATAGCGAAGCCCAGCGCTAACAAAAACTCACTTTTTCTGCAACAACTTTTTATTTCTTCTATAAACTCTTTATAATGAGAATCTGTTCAACAATAAGCGCTTTTCTTAAATGCTTCCGTAAGAATTCTGCTGCATAGTTTCCTTTCATATTCGTTACAACGACTACTACTGCTCGCAACGAATTTGCCGTCGAAACAGCTCTGGGAAGGCTTCGTTCTCCTTTTCATACCTGTCAATTATGCGGCAGGAAATTTCCAGAAAAAAAAACCGCACGTGCAAACTACCGCAGGTGTCAAAATCTCACTCAGGTGTAACAATGCCGGGTTTTGACGTCAAGGAACCTTCCAACGGTACAAGTGTCCATCCGTACACGTCTTGCAATCGTAACCGTGGTGTCAAAAGAGCTTGCAACCGGCACACATATCCACGAACATAGGTGTAACAATGAATGCCAATCATCAGTTATAACTTCCGAAGCAGGCCATTCACACACGTTCGGTGATTACGGCCGCAGAGCGCAGTTACAACATGCAGTTCTTAAGGTATTTTGATTAAGGGGAAATTCTTTAAGTTTCATAACACAAAGCAAGAAATCTAAGTTTTGGCAGCATGATTTTATCTATTTTTTCCACCTGGCCTCTTCATATATTTGCAGTCCAAGAAAATTTTAATCAAGTAATTTTAATTGTGTCATTATTGCTCCTGATTATTAATTAATTTACTTACTTATGCTTCTTTTGGGTTGAATAAAGTTTACTTTCTCACAGTCTAACGAAAGCTTCCTACTATCAAATCAAATGTTGATTTGTTCAGATGTTTTATTGACTGAATCTGTCAATTTTGATGTGGGGAATCATTTGCAAATCGCACCGCCATTGGACTCTGCTAAGCTTGTATGACAAGTAAATTATAAATATTAAAACCTACAAACAGCAAAATATAAAACCTGTGGTACACCATTAATAATAGCTCCTGATTCAGAAACACAACCATTGACCTTCGTTTTCTGGATTATATTGGTAAGTAATATCTGAACCAATTTATAGAGAGCTCATTGAAGACATACAATTTTAAATTTTGTAGCAAAGGTTGTGATCACTCTGTTCAAATGCCTTATCTAAGTTACAGGATATTCATTATGGTAGTTCCTTTTTACCCAAGGATGCTCACTTTAGAAGTGAGCATGTATAGAGCATTTTCTGTTGATATCAATTTCCTAAATCCAAATTGGGATGTTGAGGGACTGTTGTTGAACTCCATGTTACTGTAGAATGTCTGTGTTAATTCTTATAATATTCGGTGACTAATGATCGTTATAGTAGATCGCGTCCGTTTCATCCTGAATTAAAACATCAGAATATTAACCAACCATTATATGACAAACAATCGGATGTGTTCCGTTCACATTATTTTCTCTACATCACTGCAACAAATTATTGTTAAAAATAATATTTTCTCTCTAATTTATAGTAATCGAGATAAACATTAACAGAAGTTGTCTTAATTACTTGCTTTTTGTAAGTAGAAGGAAAATAATCGCTAAAGGGATAATCAAATCATTCAAAAGGTGGTTACTAAGAGGTTGCAATCCGTTTCTATGCAGGGCCTGTAGTGTAAGAAAATTGTAAATATTTTAAATCTGAAACAAATAAAAAGAAATATCTCAGAAATGGTCAATTCCATGAAAAAAAAAAAAAGTATATGACATAAATTGTATATTTTAACGTGGTTTACATTTTTGTCTATCTCCTACGGTTTACTAGTTAAGTAAAATTCAGCAAAACTCATTCAGAATAAAGAGATCTTTAGAGGTAATTCCCAGAAAATTCAAGATATACATTTTATTTATCATATAAATGTCTTTTATATACTATATTTTAATCAAAGTCGTTAAAGCCATTTTTGAGAAAATTATAAATTAAGTTAAAGTTTTCGAATTTTTTCCATATAAAGGATACTTTGGTGGGGGTTCTCAAAGTCTACGTTCGTCGGCCTCCGTGGTGGTACCCAAAGTCGCAGGTTCAAACCCGGAGGAGGACGATGGATTTTTTTCGGGCGTAAAAATTCTTAGCATGGCTTCCTTCGGAAGGGAAGTAAAGCCGTTGGTCCCGTGTCGTAGATTTACGGCACGTAAAAGAACCTCAAGCCTGATAGAGAGGCCGCTGAGCAAAATTAAGCGGTCTTTCACGCCCAATATAGAGTGAAACATTGTAGTTAAAGAGCGTCCATAAATAACACGCCATTTCATTTCATTTGAAAGTCTTCGTGTCGGATCCCTGAAAAATACTTAACTTAAGTACCAAGTTTGGTATTTAACCGAGTTTTCGTTTTTGAGTTACGGTGCTCACAGGCACACGGACACACGCGGACACACACACACACACACACACACACACATGGGGCTTTTATAAAAACGTTTTTTATAAAGGGGACCCTAAAACGTGTATATCTGGTGAAACCTCTGTATCGAATGTTTGGGTGCAATGCAATAACTTCTCTATACACTATGTACATTGTACGTGTAGAGAAAGTAAAACCTAGTTGTTAGGATAGATTGTTGTAGCAATGTTTGCTGATAACAATATGTATCAGTAGAATGTGTCTGTTAATTATTAGTAACCATTAGATGATAATCGTTACAGCATGATGTGCGTTAATTCTTACTGATCATTAGATAAATGGTTGCGAATTAGATTGTGTTCGTTAATTACTAAGTTAAAATTAAAAGATGTAAATAGATAGTGGCACATTCTCTAATAGGGTATATTAATGTTCTTAACAGTGTATCGGAGCAGTGGGTTTATTTTAGAATAGTGTTGTTGCAGTTTCTTATGGAGGCCAATGATTTCGTAGTTAACATGCCCTTCAAACACTCACAGTAAGGCAACATTGGGCTTCCAATGTATTACTGCAATAGGACCTTTCTTCTGTGCAGTGGTGTTCGTTATTGCAGCCATCATCCCAAACATATATTCGTCTGCACACAATGATTCTTAAAAGGTGGTCATTATCAATATGTTCCATCACCTTGGTTCCGCAATCGTTCCCATTAATGGATTTGGGAATTATCTATCTGAAAAAATTTGGCTCTAAAGTGTTCGTGTTTGTCTGCTATACGTTGATACTCCCCTAACACCAACAACATATCAAGTGATTTGCTGTTTCCGTATGGTGATCGTCCCACGATAACACGAGTGAAAAACTAATCACAACAGAGCTTCAGCAGTTTCCGCCAGGAAGCTACATGTTGCAAATTTAGAATACTTACAATGATCGTACCCTCCAAAGAGGATATTGTAGGGTACCCGATGGTCATTTTGGGTAAATAAGCTATTTAATTCAGTAGGAGGTAATGTTGCACCAGTTTGAGCAATCGAAACTGATGGTGAGATGTCGTAAATGATGGCATAGTCGTGACTTCATAAGGCAACGCTGGAATAAACGTGATTTTAGATTAATAACTTTGAAAAGTAGGTTACGAAGAGCTCTTGCAGCTGAACCATAGACGCAGCTTGACGCACCTTTGATCGACTTTGAGTACAGGAGCAAAGCTATTTTCAAAGCGTTTAACTTCCAGCAGAGCATAATGTACCAGGCGAGTTCTGTGGAATTATGGTAACCCATTGGGTTCTCCCCATAGATCCTTAAGCTGTAATCTCGTTAACTCCTCTGAGTGATAGTAAAAGTACCATGTCTTCTTGCACCTCTTGGCGTACTTATTTACAGCTCCCGGAATGCATCCCCTCCTGTACCTTCAAACCTGAGGTCACTTATCCCTCCCATCTTTGCATGCGCAACAAAACTCTACCCTGAACCTACTACCCCCCCTAACGATGCGCAGTGGCAGGGATAACTCCTAACCCACTCTAGATACGTTATTATATAAATCCCCAAAACAAGTAGGCCACACACCTTACTGCTCAGTATCCATTCCATCCAAGCCAGCCAGTACACACGGTCTATAACTAGAAAATAATAATCACTTCTAAACATGGGGGATGGGCTGACCCCAAATGCACATTTTATATTGTAGCAAGTTTGCTTTTTGTCAAACGTGTGAAAAATGTTTCGCATCCCAATATAATTTTCTTTGAAGAACATAGTAATGATATCTCAAGGTGGTAGATTTTCTTGTGAATGTATGCTGTTTACGGATTCTTTTACCACCATGGCACAGCAGGCAATGACCCTGATGATAAATAGAATGAAGATGGATCACCAGTGGATTGCGATGGCGGGGGAAACCGGAGAACCCGGAGAAAACAGGCTCCTGCGCCACTTTGTCCACCACAAATCCCACATGCGATCATCTGGGATCGAACCCGGACCGCTTGGTTGAGAGGCGAGTGGTCTAACCACTCGAGCACGGCACGGTCAGTTTGGGTCAGATTCAATATTTTATTCAAATGAACAGCCTTTCCAGCTCTTGTCCTTTACAGGGCTAGTGCGGAACAAAGTTAAGAGTGATTTACCTAATAGTTGTTTAAACTACGAAGTCTGGTGCTTAAAGTTCATGCGCCATTGGAGTATGCCACCTCAAAATAATTTGTGATCTCACAAATACCGGGGAAATATCGAGTCCATTTGGGGAATTTAATGGCACGTTGCCATGGTATCTCAGAGATTACAGAAACCGGACGGAGGCCGGAAGATCCGTGGTTCAAATCCTAGTAATGACATTCAACTTTTTCAGTCTGAATCTGCCTTTCCAAATCAGCAGAATGTCTGTACCATTCATTGTAACCTGTTTTATCCAGAAGGTATACTAGGTTGTCATAACAGGTTCCCATAACACACCAGTCTCTTTTGTACCTTATATGGTTCGAAATTAAGCCTTTATGTATGATTTAATAGGACTCTAACTTAATATCGGTTCTTTGTTCAGGGACTTTGGACACCTCTGCACATAAGGGTCCTGAAAGTGGGTGAGGTAACTGGTCAATCGTGAGGATCTACGAGTACATATTTCTAGAGAATGAAGAGCCTATCAGACAACGAGCACTGAGCTACTTCCGATCACTCTTCTTTGATGTTCGGTGAATGCTAAGTTGATGGTAATGTAAATCTGAAGTAGCTGGAAGAAGTTTGTGTTTTCTTATATAAACATGCATGTT
Organism: Hymenopus coronatus; assembly: GCA_030762935.1. Lineage (NCBI taxonomy): Eukaryota > Metazoa > Arthropoda > Insecta > Mantodea > Hymenopodidae > Hymenopus > Hymenopus coronatus. The sequence goes on along the minus strand of CM060900.1, from coordinate 400,677,837 downwards.
GAAAATACTCAGTTGTGCTTATTTCAGCCAGAAGCGCAAATCTGAATGCGTTAAAAGAATCCAAAACGCATTATCAAAAACCAGATGCAAAAAATGCAATTAAAACTGGGGGGTTTGTTACTCTCGACAAGAAAAGAAAGTTGGTTTCTTGCCCTGCCTATACTAAATTTGGAGAAGTAAGAGACAAGAATACAACCCTTATAAACACAAGATTTGTTCAGTGTTTTTCATATAAAGCTTTAGGGTTGCGTGTCTTGGAATACAATGCTGGGAGCATAAGTTTAGCAGGTCATTCTTCATTTCCTGAACTCAAATACTAGTAGCTCCTGATTTTGAAGCCGAACATAGTCATTTTTATGATGCTAAGTGACCCAACATGTGTTGAGACCCGAGCTGAAGAACTTGGTAAATAACTACCAAAATGTTAGAGCTAACGGAAGAAAACTCGTATCCTGAAATCAGTAGCCATGTGATTTTTCAATAAAACAAAAGTTTAATGATGATGATGAAGATTATAGTTGTAATAATGGCCATAATCATAGCTATATAAATAAAAGTCCGTAACAGTTCATTCACATAAAACACCATAAAAGCACTGGAACCTGCTAGGTGATATACATAAATGCATGCGCATACATGATGGCTGTAATCTTGCTAAGCGTAACCTAAAACCCTATCCAAATCATTAGACATTGATCAGCTGTTTGCATTGGCTCATCAAGCCTCTGTAGCTGCTCTCATTTATGCTTTCAGAATGACGTAAATGAAATCTAATTTTTTATAGTGTTAAACGCCCGTTTGTACTATTATGGCACCGCAGGCGATAGCAGTGATGATACATGAAATGCAGATAGAACACTGGTGGAAACTAGAGATCCCGGAGAAAACCCGCTCCTGTGCCGCTTTGTCCACCACGAATTCCACATGAAGTGAAACCTAATGTTTGAAAAACCACTTAAACAAAACGTGACAACTTAGAACTGAAGCTTATCTTAAAATTGTGTTCTGCATTTTGTAATTTTATTACACGTGCAAAACTGTACTTCTTTATAAATATATGTGTATGAAAACGTTATACGCTATTAATAACTCCATGGCACGACAGCTCACAAGGAACCTTGGCCTACCGCCCGGCCGCTACGTCCCCCATCTCGGTCCATGACAGATGTCATGGATGGGGTGCAGTATTGGAGCCTGAGACGTGGTCAGCGCCTCGAATCCCTCCCGAACGGTTAATGCGGTCCTCATGAACTGGAGCCGCTACTTCTCCATCAATTTGCCCCCCAGGGACCTCACGAGGCTGAGTGCACCCGGTCCACGTCTCCCAGCGGGAGTAAAATCCCCACGTCGGTACTGGGAATCGAACCCAGGTCTCCAGCTTGGCAAGCAGCTGTGTCATCACCGGTTTTCACTATTACATTAGAAAATAAATAAAATAAATAAAATAATTACATTTTTCACCTCGGGAGATCGATCCCCGGTTTCCAGTGTGATAATCAGATATACTAATCACTGCAGTACAGTACAATACTACGAAGCACTATATGCCACTTCTGATATGGGCTACTTACGTCACGAATTCCAAGCTATGCACATTACCAGCCACTCTGTGTTGCTCTCGTGGTTAGAGCAAAATATGAACATTCGGCGTGACTGGCGAGCGATCCCCTGGACGGTTCAGGGCGATCAAAAAGAAAGCAGGTGTGCAAGTGAGAGAGAGAGGTCGGAATATCCCAGCTCCGAAACTGTTTGTATAGCTCTTTTGCACATTTACGACTAGAATATAATTTTCGAACATTAAAGTGTTATACTGCGCCTTCTACTTAGCTCAAAGTTTTACCGCAAAATTCAGTGTAGTGTGTCTCTAAATAATATATTAACTAAGATTCTCAGATTAGCAATTGGTTAAACAGTAATTCGAACCATCATTTTATTTTATCAGGAGGTATTAAAAGCATTTGCTCCTACAATTGATATATTCACAGATTTAGTGTTAAACAGTAACACATCACTGTCTCAAAGTCCACCATATATCAGGATAGTTCATGTAGATTAACACTAAACTTCCTCCGCATTTGTGGGCTACTACTGAATTTTCCTATGAAGAATGTACAACTTATGGTTCCGAATCTTTCCATTTTATACAACTCTGCAATATCAACCCAAATATAGTATAATATAAAACAACATAATGTGGCTCGAGTCCTAAAACGTTCCAAACACTGATATTTAAACAAAAAATAATTTAAATTAAGAAAACACAACATATTGTAACAAAAGAGAGCACAAAAAAATTAACCTCCTCATTATTTTGCTATTGGCTGAAATATCTGAAAGGTAAAATAACTGCAATACATTAAAATTTATGAAACATTATACAAATTCAGCTATTTATTTCAGTCCTTTTACTAAGAGCAACGTCACAGCATTTTAAGCATGTCTCTTAACAACTGCCCATACAATTGAAAGGTGAAGATTGTTCGCGTCCGACTGCCTAGGTCGTATAATTTCGTCCAAATCCCAGGATCCTTGATCCTGACCGAGAACATTTGTTGTCCGTGATCTATAAGTTATACTGTAATAGCGTTTAATGAAGCAGGTTTAGAATCCTATTGTTTGATGCTTTAAAAGCTTTACAAATATCCCCTTTATTGTTCTCGTGCAGAAAGAGAAACCTTATCTTACGTTACATATTGAGTGTTAATGTTTGCTAAAATAACTTCGAACAAAGCAATGTTTGAATAATAATAATAATAATAATAATAATAATAATAATAACGTCTCCAATCCTTAAACGTATGAATAAACTCGAAATTAATTACATACAGAAACGCTTTCCCAAGAATTTGAATATTTACTAATTTTCTGCACAATTTCCTTGCAAGGCTTGTCACAGATGTCTCCCATGTATATCGGAACGGCATTTCCCTGGATATATATGTAATTTTAGTAAAAATAATATGTAAAGACAAGATGATGTATCTAATAACAAGCATATAATATTGATTTATGTATAAGAAAAGTAAAGTTTCAGCTTGGATTTAGACACAGCTTAATAGTAGAAAGTTGTGTGTCACTATTCGTTTGTCAGGCTACGGAGCCTTTGTTAGAAAAATGAGCTTGACATTTGCTCAATCCTATTATATTCAGTGAATATAATATAATAGCAGTAAAGAGCTCAGTGTTCTACAAATAGAAGCATTTACATTAACTCAGACACCAGACTTAATCCTTTATTGTATTTATTATTTTGCTACATATGCCATTCTTCCTCTAATTCACCAACCAGTATTTATATCCCTTTCACTGGCACCAACTGAAGCAACTTGAATAGCTGTGATTGTTAGTGCGAATCGAAATGGATTGGCCATCCATTCAAAGCTGAATTAAAAATAAAAAACAGTACAGTTTTACTGCAAAATATATATATATATATATATATATATATATATATATATATATATATATATATATATAAAAGCTATAGCTAGGTTATTTTGTTGTTAAAGGTTAGTGTAAAAGAAATTAGATAAAAGTCCACTAAAAACACTAAAAGCTGTGATTAATCATCTTTGTTGCATACGTGCAGCACCATGCAATAAAAGAGTTAAACACACAAGACCCATCAAATGTAAACCTTCGAAGAAATCTACAGTTTCACACCACTTCTAGACCATCAGAAGAATCATGAAATAAGATAGAAGAAGAGAACGGTTTATTGCTTTTGCGTCAGCCACATGACCAAGGGACGCGCTCTTTATGTAGTGTTGGTGCGAAATTTCACCCAATAAGAGAAAAGTAGTGCTAGGAGCTAAGATGACTACAACAGACAGAGAATTTCATTATTCGGGGTGTGCGCCACAAAACTTTCAGACCAGAGGTCTGTGAATGTTATGGTCATGAAAGACAATAAATAACACTAGTAAAAGTACATAATTTGGCTAAGAATAACGCGCTCGTCAGTTAGGTATTTATAAAGTGTATAACGCCGTAAAGTGAAGTATTAAAGGAATTGTTCCAGAGTATAAAATGCAGCTAAAACTTGTACGCAAAGGCGCTTGTTAGGGCATATTGAAAATAAAATGAAGTTTTTCATTACAGTATTTTTTGAGTGTAATTTCAGAACTGTACGTGTCAGTTTTCCTACCCCAGAATGAGTTCAATAAAGTGAAACCAGAAGGCAATGCAGAAATCAGCACCAAGTACTTGATAGACAGTAAGATCACTCGCAATACTGCGAATTCCCTTTCTAAACGACGCAACCATCTTCTGCAACAAAGAAAAAGGCAATGCACAGCAATTGGATATATTTTTTTTTCTTTTAATGAAGGCATAACGCCGCGTTTTAATTTTCTTCTTAATGCCAATTTCAGAAGCTCGTTTTTACTTCTAATTTTTCAATTCGAAAATAGCACATAGGCAGAGAAAGGTATTACATTCCACCCAAAAATTAGATACCGAGATTCGTGTGTCTGTGAATAGCAAAACTCAAAAACGAAAAGTAATATTAAAGTTCATCATCTCCCAAGGGTGAACCCAAAGATGTTCAAGATAATCCTTTACCCAAATCAATCCTTTACATGGAAAAATTTTCGAAAATGTTGATTTTCTCAAAAATAGCTCTAATAATTTTGATTAAAGTACCGTATATTAAGGATATTTACAAGAAAATAAAAGGTATATTTTGACATTTCTGGGCATAGCCTTGGAAGTCTTCTTTCTGAATGACTTCTGCATAAGTCTGTAAACCGTAAGAGATAGACAAAAGCTCACCTCACAAGATCTCGCCAAAAATGACCACTTAAATTTGTCAAATACATTTTTGTGTGGAGTTAACAATTTTCGATATAGTAGTTGAAGTTAAGATTTTCCAATGCTTATATCTTAATTGGGAAATTGTTATTATGTTTTCATTCTAGTCAAGCGTCACCCTCCGTGGTGTAATGGTTACCATGCTAACTTCATGTCGCGGGTTCAAACCCGGCGGAGGACGATAGATTTTTTCGGGCGTAAAAATCCTTAGCATAGCTACCTTCGGAAGGGAAGTAAAGCCGTTGGTCCCGTGTCGTAGATTTACGGCATGTAAAAGAACCTCAAGTCTGATACAGAGGCCTCTGAGCAAAATTAAGCGGTCTTTCACGTTAGTATAGAATGGGACGCTGAGAACCACATCAGTTAAGGAGAATCCATAAATAAAACGTCATTTCCATTTCAATTTCTAGTCAAGCAAAGAAAACGGAATTTCAATACCCTCATGTAGCGACCGGCTTTTGAAAGATTTCATTGTTGCTTAAGCTTATTGTGTTTCCGTATTCCCACTGTACAGGAAATAATTTCGTAATAAAATAATTTCTGCTAATGTTTACATTGACAAACATGAAGCGGGTAGAAGAAGAAACCTTTGTAAGCGTAGTTTGGTGCCGCATAGTTACAGAAAACTATTTGAGTCCCGTCATTAAATGCGATAAGGAAATGATCTGAGAAAATGTTTGCTTATGGATGTTTACAGGACCAGCCCTTTTATAACATGACTCCCATTCACGCTGCAATTTTACATCTTTAGATCATGAGCTACATCTGTAGTTTTATATTAAACATCTTACTTTCTCTATCACGTATACACAATGTACATATCGGTAGAGGAGGTATTGTATTCCACCAAAAATAGGATAGCAGGATTTCATAAGAAATGCATGTTTTGAGGGCCCCCAATTCCAAAAGGGCATTTTTAAAAAAATCCGTGTGTGTCTATGTGTGTTTTTATACGACATAGCTAAAAACGAAAAGTCTATTTGATACCAAACTTGGTATGTTAAGTTCAATATCTTCCAAAAATGCGACGCGCAGATTTTCAGGTAGACCCTCGCACCCAAAAGTACACTTTAGATGGAAAATTTTTCGAAATCTTCGATTTTCTAAAAGACGGCTCTAACGATCTTCATCAAAATGTCGTATGTTAAAGGTATGAAATGGTAGATGAAATGTATATATGATTAGTTTCTTGGGAATAGCTCCTGAAGTTTTTTTCACTCTGAATTACTCTTGCACAACTGGTAAATAGTAAGAGGTAGACAAAATCTTACAGCACAAAAAGTGTATATCACGTCGAAAAACACAAATTATGTCATATACAGTTTTTTTTTTCTTCTTCTTTTTTAGAGCTAATCATTTCCGAGATATTCCCTGTTGTTGGTTATAATTTTAAAATTCTTAAATTTTCCTCAAACAGGAAGTCCTCTCCGTTTTATATCTCTTTTTTTATACCTGGCCATGGAAAAAGAATCAACTTTCAATAACAATCACTTAGCGACAACCTTTAAAACATTTGGTTGTCCCTTTAGCTTTATGTATTTCCTATTTCCTTCCCACTTATAAGGAACTAAGTAATAAGACCATTTCTAGCAACGTTTGTCTTGGTTATGAGCCCGCCTGGTCGGAATCGGGATGGGTGAGTCTGGGGAATAAATGATATCTACTTTCACGTACCTTCACCCCACTTTCATCCCTCTGCTGTCTCTGGAGCATGAGATCTCGAACGTCGTACTTCTCAGGGCGCGGTGCACATCCCGTTCACGTAAGCTGTAAGTTTATTTTGGGATTTGGGTTTTCCACATACAGACACTGTGAATCGTTGTTTATTTTGATCCTTATTGAGACCGCCAGTCCGTTGCCAGGGCAGAGCCACATATTTAAGGTCTATGTTTCTGTGCGAAACTCCGCGAATATAAACATACTAGTTTCCATTTAGAAATGTTGTTACCGTAGCGTGGTGAACATACAATATCCAGGTATGCAGGTAAAACGCTGTTATTAACAGTCGATCACACCTGCACCGGGCGAGGCGTGAAAATTGTTGGTCTGACCATTTCCTGTCCTTTGCAGGACTCCTTATTTACTGCATTTCCATCTTTTTGTTCCACAGCATACTTGCCGAAATATAAACTTTTTGGTTTTCCCCGCTAACCATATAATCGTGTGTTTCACTTAAATAATAGTATTTAATATCATTAATTTAATTATATTAATTATTTTCTTTGAGTATTAGTTCTAGTTATTATCATGTTTTTCTGATTGATAATAACGGGCAGTTAGCATGATGTAGATAAAGGAACACTAATTTGTTTGCAGAACAGCTAGAGAAAGTCATGTGAATGGAACACATAATTTTTTACATCCAGCAATGTGGCAATGATTTCTACTTTTACTCTTTATGCTTCAGAACGTCAAAAACGAGAACAGATAATAGGTAGCTGCATGGTGTTTATTTCAACATACAGGTTTGGCGTTGGAATTTTGCTTATAACAAAGCTCATTATATTGCAAATGCATGCTTATTTCACGCACTTACCTCGCAATTTGCATTCTTAATGACAGCGCATTGCTCCGCTACTATTTGCGCGGAAAGGCGAATATGGCCTCCCCTGAGTAAAACATGGTTAGGTATTACTTAATGTACATCGGCAAGTCACACTGAACGCTGAGAAACCGGCGTACTAAAAGTTGTGTTGTGCGTCTATTGTTCGCTAAAAGCCCCTGTCAAAAGTAATATTTTTATGACCCACCAACATGTTGCCGATGAAACGAGATTGTGCCCCAAGATTCTAGAAGGGACATTTGGGTCAAGAACATTTACTATCATGTTTTTTGCTTTGTGACTTCAACAACAAACAAGGGTTTTGAAAATGAGTTTAAAAATTTGTGGCGTGTCACGATTCAATAATTTCGATCTTGGGAAACACTGCCAAGAGATAGTGCCCGGGCTAGTGCATTGAACAAATAAGAACACCAGTTTCTGTTGAACTCACTTTATTTGTCACTAGGACACTGCACGTAATACAGAATTTACTCTTTTGGTACACAAATAACTGAGTCACTGCGTTCACGTCACTGTTTTAGACGTAGCCATGAATCGGAAGTTCCAGTCCTTTTTGTCGGTTTAAAAACAGACTATTCAGGAAGTGAAAATTTCTGGGCCTAAGAATAAAGAAGGTCCGATAAGTCTTCCAGGGGAACACACAAAGGCCATTGTTTGCCCAACGATTGTGACCGTTTTCTCTATTGCTAGAGCCAGCTTGGCAACGATCTCTTAGCGATTGCCAGGCTCGCGTTACAGTGGTCCCTCCTCAGAGTTAGTCGTCCCGAGCAGCATCATCATAGCAGGCTAGCCGATCTAAATGTACTACAAGCATCTTCCTCCGTGAAGTCTCTGGATGCGGTAGACAAAAACGTTGATCCTCTTTATAGCCCGTGCTGACGCGCCATCTCATGCGCATCGAAAAGACGGTCCACAAGGTCCTCAATTTAGTCTCCAGTGAGGCTCCGAAACATCAGGTCACATGGGAGACCCAGCTCCCTGCCAAAGGCTAAGCTGGCTGGTGTCAACCCCGTAGTATCGTGCGTAGATGAGCGGTAGGCCAGCAAGAAAAGCGGCTCCCTGACATCTCAGTCCGCCGGTCTCCATGGCCGCGCTCGCTAAGACGTTTCACTTTGGTGCTACGTAGCGCTGGGGATCGTGGGTTCGAGTCCCGCCTTGGGCATGGGTGTTATATGTTTGTGTATATGTGTGTGTTGTAAAAGTAAGAAAACAGCAATCCAGTAATAATACAGCAAAACAAGGTAAAAAAACATAGGTAAATAAAAGTAGGGTATACAGTACCGGAGTCTGATCGGGACTGTATTTAAATAAAAAAAAAAAAAAGTCCCACTGGTGATTAGCTACCGTCTTCCTTAGGTGTTTCTACAGTGTCTTGAAGCATTGCTCTACCATGCCATCTGACTGCGGATGTAGAGACGTTGTATGCGCTTTGTGCACCCAAGCCGCTTTAGGGCCTCATTCATCAGGTTTTAATCAAAGTTGGTGTCCTACTGGTTGTGTAGCTCGAATCGTACTCCAAAGTGGTAGTCCGCAACCGTTATGGCCTCCTAGTTGGGGATGGCGTAAACCTCTGGCCACTTGGTGAAGTGATTCATGACCACTAGCTGATGCTTGTTACCTCTGTGGGATACAGGGAACGGTCCAACTATGCCGTTGGCGATGCGTTTGAAGGGTGCCCCCACATTGTGCTGCTGCATTCGACTCCGGCTCTTAGTTTGAGATTCGCTGCATAAACCACATTGGCAACACCACTTCTTGGCGTCTGCCCGTCTTTTCAACCAGTAATGCCTTTGCCGGAGTGTGTCGATCATTCCGTTACTATCAAGGTGCTCTCCTGAGGTCCCGCGTGCACCTCGCCTAGGAATTCTGTTATTTTACTCCGGTGGTGAATCAGCTGGTCTCTCTGGCTTTTCTCGTCTGGTTACTTATAAACCCTGAACCTGGCACCTTTTTTGGCTTCCAGCGAGTCTCATTGGATCCAATAGGACTTACGCACTCATCCTGTGTGCGATTTCCTCCCAGTTCGGTCTAACTCATTTCTCCATCTCTCCCAGGAACGGCTCAGGTCGGCGTCTGCCAACTGCCTCCTTGTCAGGGCTACACTATTCCATCCATCCACCAGCACCGGCAATATCACACAAACCGCTGCGGCATCCTCCTCCTCTACCTTATTGCAGTGGCTGCAATCCTCCGCACATGTCTTCTCGGCCTGGCATCCCCGTTGGACTGGCTCTTCCCCCTTCCGGAGCCCTGATGTAAAGATGTACTTTTACAGTCTCTGGAACCATTGAACAGTCTAGCCCTCTAGGTTCTTAAACCCTAACAACCAAGTGAGGGCGGAGTGGTCAGTCCTCAGGGGGAACATATATTTATGGAAGTGTTCGACTGCTCCACTACAGCCGAGTATCGCAGTAGTTCTTCTCCGCTTTGGAGAGCGTCTTGCTGAAGTACGCTATCACTCGTTCCTTCCCATCCTGGATCTAGTAATAGTACGCTTCCGATACCGCAGTCGCTTGCATCGGTGTCCACAATGAAACTGCCACCCAGTTGGGGGAACCATAAAACCGGCGCACTGTAGAGCTCTGTCTTCAGCGCCCTGAACGTGCCCTCGGTCTCTTCTGTCAATGAGTAAGGCCGGTGTTCTTCAGTAAGGCGAGTGAGAGGCTTCGCGATGTTGGAGAGCTCTCAAACGAGTCGGTAGTAGAAGCTACATAGATCCAGGAAATTTCGAAATTCTCGCTTATCCCTTAGATGAGGCTAATCTCTCACAGTCTGAAGCTTCTCCGGGTCGGTATTCACCCCATTAGGTAGACAACGTGGCTCAAGTAATGGACTTTCTTAAAGAGGAATAGACACTTCTTCCCATTCAACTTTAGGTAGGCCACTTGCAATTTCTGCTGCATCTTGGAAGGGATAACAAGTGGTCCTCAAAGACGCTCTCTGTGACGATGATATCATCCAGATACTGTACACTGGCGTCGTAAGTCAAGCCACTCATACCCGACTTCATTAGGTGCTGAAATGTGGCTGGTGCGTTGCAGGTACCGTAGGGCATAACTGTAAATTTCCAAAACCCTTGGCCGGTTGAGAATGCGGTCCTCTCCTTGTTCTTGCGTTCCTGAGCCACCTGCCAGTATCCCAACTTCAAGTCCAAAGTCGGGAACTAATGGGTTCCGCGAGGGTGTCCACAATGTCGTAAATCCGAGGTAAAGGGAGATAATCCTTCCTGGTGACAGCATTCAGTTTCCTATAGTCCATACAGACACTTGCCTCGCTGTTCTTCTTTTTCACTAAGACAGCGGGGGAGTGCCAAGAGTTGTCGAACTCTTCTATAATCCTCCTGGTTCTCGTGTCTTCCAGCATGTCTCGTACTCCACTTACTTAGCTATTGCGACGCGTCTTGGTGGTTTACGGATTGGTAAGTCTTCTCCTCCGGTGTCGATTTTAATGGAGCAATTGGTTGGTGCGGCCATAATCGCCATCTCCTTGGCCTTCCTAAGTAGGTGTCGGACCTGTTCTAGTTATGCCGTAGTCAAATGGTCTGGTGCCATCCCCAGTCCTCCAGTCGGAGCCCCAGGTATTGTGTCGCTGTCGGCCCTTCGGTTCCGTTGAATGTCAATACACTTACAGCTGGCTCACATTTCCCCAACCCCACCTCAGCCCATAGTCCGTTTGGCTTCCGATGGGTTTAATAGTCGCACAGTCACTTCTTCTTGGCAAGGCAACAATACCGTAACGAAGCACAACCATCACGCTACTTGCGGGCACGACCACATCTTACGTCAGGATCACTCTGCAGACTCCTCGCTATTTGTCGGGCCTTCGAATCGTCACCTTGTCTCGGCCGAGTCGCAAGACCCTGTTTCCTACGTCGACTGCCAAGCCGTGGCTCCTGAAGGCATCCAAACCCAGCATCACATCTTCAACTACCATTGTGACAAACGCTTACGGTCTTACGATGCTCCGACCAAGAGTTAACTCTAGCAAGATCTCCTTCTCCACAAGCAAGGTGTCGCTGCTGCCGTTACCATCTCGTAGGGCCTATTTGGTCTACTCGATGGTAAACCCCTAGCGACGGCAGGTCTGATTACTATCATGACGACGCCCTGTTCACTAGAACCTAGCACAACGTCTCACGTATCCTACCGTCCGACTAGAGACTGCCATTCAGTCGTCTGGTCAAGGTGTGCAATGTCACACAAGGGGATGGCTATGAAAACCCGACGTGTCCATCGCCACGCAGTAGTTATTCGTTTCGGGTCTGCTCCTCGGCTTGGTGTACACATTCCCTCATCTGGTGTCAGGACTGGCCACACCCCATACGCCACTCTAAGATCTGCGTCGTCGTCCCTGGGCTGCTTCTCCGTTCCCGTCGTAACGGATGTTTCTAGTCCTCGATGTAAAGGTTGTTGTTACTCTAACCACCTCCATTCTCAGCAGGATGTTCGCACATCGTGGATGGTCTTGTACTCGCCGAGCATCAGATGCTCATAAATCACGGTGTCACGCATACCGTCAACAAACGAATAGGCAGCTTACCGAGAGACGTAAATGTACAGGAGGTTCAATAGAGCTTTGGTCACTAATTGTTCGCTAGCCATGGCAAAATCCGGTAGCATCTCTCCTACTTGTTGCTGCCTCGACTTGAGCTGACAATAATAAGCTGCGGCCAAGCAATAGTTCCCGAAGCGGTACTCTGGGCCTCGCAGATGTCTCCAGATGACGCCGACGTCGGGATCGTATTTCAAACTTCCGACGCCCATCCTGAAGGCTCACTATCATCTTCAACAATGGTTATGCATAGCGACGGCAGCAAACTATCGGCAGAAGACTTCGAACATAGATGCACCGTCGTACTTTGGTGGCTTGACGCGCGCAGATGTAGCGTCGGGTCCAGGTGTCCCGAGAGTGATAAGATTGGGCCAGAACGCCCCAATGTCATCAGTCAAAAATAGGGACCCTGGCGTAGTGGTGCACTGGCAGGGCACACAAGAACTCTCGGGAACTCCCGTGTCCACGTCGTTGGCCCCGAACAACGTCACCAATGTGGTGGCGGCTAAGAGGAGTGTGCACATAAATCAAAAAATTATGGATAAAGGTCAAGGGAATAGCAAAAACACAGATGCTTCAAAAGTGGAAGAGATAAAAAAATCTGAACAGTGGAAGTGAACCTAAAACCCCCAAATCTAAAAGAAACAAGGATGTCAACTTGGCGATCTCTGGGAAACTTACGTATGAAAAAGAACAAACTATAGTTGGCTTTAAGAACATAACGGTCAACATGGAGACTATGGATTCGGGTAATCATAACTCAAATAGTACACAAGGTGACACGCAACCAAAGGAGGACCATCAAGATTCTTCTGAGCAAATGACGCCTAACACTATGCTCGTAAATGGGAAGACCAAACAGGTGACTGCGCAACGAATCAGAAAAGGAAACACTATCAACGGAGACCTTGATGTCTGAGGTGGTCAACGTGGCGACCACTAAGAAAACATCTAAGAAGACGAAAACCAACGGGGATGGAAAGGAGGTCAACCAGGCAACCTCTGTAAACGAACGGACATCCGTCCCGAGAGCCGAAGTGGTCAAAGTGGCGACCAATAAGAAAAATCCAAAGATGGATACTACGGATGGGAATCAGCGAGAAACATCAAAATCAAACAACATACGTGGAGTAAAGAAGGTCAACCAGGCGAGCCCTTCCAACTTAAACCACAGAGAGGTCCAAGTACCCAATAACAGCCAAACTGAGGTGATCAACGGGGCGGCCACCATGAAAGAACATAATCGGATAGAGGAACCCAGACAACCAAAAGTGCTACGAGGCAAAGGAGACAACGTGGCGTCCCTGACCTCTAGCAAAGAGAAAACGACAACAGCAATTCAGGAAGAGATAAACCTGGCGATCTCCTCACAACATCACCAAGATACTTCTCAGACATCCAAAACAGCGGTCACCATAAAAGAAAAGGAAATCCCAAGGACAGCCCAAAAGGATCCAAATTTTGTTGTGTATAGAGATCAGACACCGGAAAAAGATTCACTAACCACCAAGGAGCCTAATATAGAAGATCTTAATAAAGGCATGGAACTATAGAAGACGGTAACTTTTCAGGAGCTATGGCACTCTTAAGCTACCTCCTGGGTAACGAAAAAATTACAGTGCCAAAGAAAAAGTTAATATTTGGAGCAATAGGGAAGTTATACACATACCATGAGGAAGTAGTAAAAGAGAATACACAACTTAGGACAGAAGTAAGAATATTGAAAGAAGCAAAAAAATTAAACACAGGTCAACGAGACGACAAGTTTGTCTTACGCCACGGTCGTCAAGAAACCCGCAAGAGAACCCAAGGACCTGAGACCATCAACAGCCCAAGATAGCCAAGGTAACGTGATCTTTATACCTTCGGAAGAAAAGCCAATAAAAAAATCCAGAAAGAGATAACCAGCAATATAAATCCTGCAAGAAAGAACATCAGGATAACACATGTGAAAACAAGGAAAAAACATTAATCATAGAAACAGACTCATCGGAGGATATACAAAAAATCATGGAACTTTGGAAATTACAAGCACCATATCTCAAAATGGAAAAGCTTAAGAAAAGAAGACCCTTGATGATAATTTACGGAGCACTAATAGGTCAAAGTGATGCCGATCTTACAGAAAACATCTATCTACAAAATTTCCAAGACATTATGTCAGCAAACGATTTCAATCAAGACTTTATATTACGATTTAGAACTGGCCCAAGAGATAAAGCAACAGTGCACCACGCAGCAGAAGTATCACCAGAAATTAGGCGACATATTATACAATGGGGAAGACTCTATGCTGGCTTCCAATCTCTAGCTACAAATGAAATGAAATGAAGTGTTATTTATGGACGCTCTTTAACTACTTTGGTTCTCAGCGTCCCATTCTATATTGGGCGTGAAAGATCGCTTAATTTTGCTCAGAGGCCTTTCTTATCAGGCTTGAGGTTCTTTTACGCGCCGTAAATCTACGACACGGGACCCACAGCTGTACTTCCCTTCCGAAGGAAACCATGCTAAGGATTTTTGCGCCCGAAAAAATCCATCGTCCTCCGCCGGGTTTGAACCCGCGACCTCGGGTATATGAAGTTAGCATGGTAACCATTACACCACGGAGGGCGACAATCTAGCTACAAAGGATTACATAGTCACCGCAAGGTGTATAAAGCGCCATGACTTAGGTCACGTCGGAAAACAGAAGACAACGCAAATATGTGGACATTGTGGAGAACCAGATCATGATAGATCAAATTGCGCCAAAACCTCTCAGCCAGCCATATGTGTACCATGACACAAGCGAGGAAGAAGGTGTTATAGTCGTAAAGAGTGTCCAACATACAGAATGATGTTAGACAGAGTTATACCGAGAACAGAGTATGGATAAGAGCAATTCTCAGGATATAATCAACAGTTATAATAAATCCAACAGGCGTCTTAGAATTGGGTAGATAAACGCTCAAAATAGCAGGATGGCAATGGCAGAAATCAGGAAAGTGGCAGAGGAAATGGATATGGACATCTTGTGTATTCAGGAACTATATAACATAAACGGGAAAATACCTTACCTACCCGTCACAACTAGAGTAATAATAGATGACAAACATCCGAAACCAGCCATAGATATTTTAAACAGGAACCTCCACGTACTCAAAATATCGCAATTTTGCGATACACGTACAAATTGTGTACAAAAACACACAAATGGGGATCATTTATGATCGCAAATTTATATGTTTAATATAGCGATAAAATTGAGCCCTACCTGGATAAAATGAGAGAAATATACACAGCACAATCATTTTTACAGCGGATGCTAATGCTAAATCACCATGGTGGTTCGCGCAAAGGGAAGATAGAGGAGAAAAACTGGAAGAACTAATAATAGAACTTCAACTCTCCATAGCAAACAGAGAGAATAATTCCCCAACATACGGAAATAAGGCAGGAGCCTCAGCAAATATTGACGTCACATTAACTAACTATAAAGCTGACGACATGATAGAACTATGGATGGTGGGACAATGTCTACCGTCTAGTGACCATAATTTTATTTATATGGATTTGGATCTTGGTAGAAAAAGGTATAGTACATGGCAACCTATTAAGAAGAATTTTAATTTCAAAAAAGCAAATTGGACAACGCTGAAGGAAACTTTTCAACCCCCGGAAATACTGAATACTGATTCAAATATAGACAGAGGAGCAACAGCGATAACACAGGAAATAATTAAAGCTATGGAGGCCTCAATCCCAAAAACCTCCAAACGAAACCAACCATTTCAAATATGGAATGAGCAGCTACAGAAAGTACGCACACAAATGCGAAAAGCAAGGAACAAAGCGTGCAATAATATCTAGTGAAAGAGAACTACATCTAAAAAAAATATCAGGAATCCAAATTAAAATTTAGAACAAAACTTGAGGAAACTAGACAGAAATCCTGGGATACATTCCTGGATTCACAGCTCACAAAAGATGTCTGGGGGACGCCATATAAAATAATAGCGGAGAAAATCAAAACACCAGAAACAATAGCTACTTTAAGGAAGGTAGATGGAAGCATGAGCAAAACTTGGACGGATACAATGAATACCCTTTTAAATGTACTATTGTGAACAGATACGCTGGAGGAGGAAAATAAAATGTAGCAAAAGCTGAGACAAAAGTACCTCGAAAGCTACACTAATGATGGCAAGGTTACTCCTTTTGCAATAGAAGAAATAAGAGATGCCATTCATAATTGGAAGTCCAAGAAAGCACCGGGTCCAGATGGTATTCCGCCGAAGTTATACAAACACTCGAGCCATAACTATCACCACTACTTGCAAAGTTATTCAATGAATGTTTGTTACAACATCGAATCCCGTACTGTTGGAAAGAGTCCAATGTTGTAATACTAAAGAAAGGAAATGACAAACACCCAAGTATACCAAAGACTTATCGTCCTATTTAACTACTGAATCTCGTATTTTAGGGAAAGTACAAGAAAGACTTATGTAAAAGAATCCAAGAGCACAGAGCCATGATTGGCGTAAACGAGAAACAGTTCGGCTTCCGACCAGGAAAATCAATTAAGGATGCTATTATCCAAGCTCAGTCAACCATAAATGCAGCTGAAGAAAAATACGTTATAGCCATTTTCTATGATATTCAAGGTGCATTTGACAATTTGTGGTGGTCTGCACTCTTTAAACGGATGAGAGAACTTGAGATTCCAAAATTCCTATAGGGTAGTTTGAAAGACTATTGCGAAAACAGGCGGGCGCACATTGTTGGAGCAAATAAAACAATAACTAAAGAACTAACTAAAGGATGCCCCCAAGGGTCGTTCTTAGGACCCACATTTTGGGATATCGGTATGGAACCACTGTTAAATAAGCTCTCTAAAGGCCCAAGGATTAAGGACATCATTGCGTACGCAGATGATTTAATGGTCATAATACAAGAGCACAACTTGATAAAATAGGCACAGAAGTAGCAATAGAAATACAACTATGGTGCAGTGAAGTAAAATTAAAAATTGCTCCACACAAATCATCCTATATGCTGGTGAAGGGAAGTCTAAAATGGGATCTGATCATAAAAATCGATGGGATAAGCATGAGACGTACAAAAGAGACGAAATACCTAGGAATCCTCCTAGATGAAAAATCGAATTATAAACAACATGTCGAATATATAACAAGTAAATCAGAAAAAATAAGGCTGAAAATAGCTAAAATTGGTTAAGGAAGATTTTACTTACCTATAACTCATATTAGAACGTACCACAACGCCACAATGACAGCAATAATAAGCTATGCTGCGGGTGTATGGGCCACGCACGCCAGAAAGGTGAATATTAAAAGATTGTTGAGAAGAACCCAACGAAAAATCATCACCAGATTTACAGGAGCTACAATAACATCACCAACTATGTCACTACCAGTCATTACGGCAATATGGCCAATTGACTTGCAACTTAGAAAAAAAGGTGCCAACTATTGTCTCAAGAAAATACATTATCAAACAGTAAGTGAAATAATAGGATCAGAATATGTATCTAAAGCAGAAATAAGAAATGCGCTTATGGATGAATGGGACACAGCGGCCGAGGGAAGAAGAGCTTATGGCTTCTTTCCCAAAATAAGGCAACGATTGAAAATGCAACACATAAATCCCACAGAAGGATTAATACATTATCTAACTGGACATGGTCCTTATAATACATACCTGCACAAAATAAAGAAAGCCACAACAGAAATGTGCGAAATATGCCACACAATAGATACACCAGAACACGTAACAATGTCATGCAATAGATACACTTCAGAGGTCGAGGAAGATAGAGATAAATTAAGAGGAAATAGTATACAGGAAATTCTCCAGAGCAAGATACTCACACAAGTGTTACAAAACCTAACAAATAGAATATAAAAAATCGCAATTATAAAACACAAACAAACATCACTAGTCAGCGACATTACACAATCGGAAGAAGAAACTATAAGGAGATCTGCCAGACTCCATGAGCAACATAAACATGAACAAAGAAGGAGGGACACAGAAGATAAAATATTAGATATGGATGTAAAAATAAACAGGAGAAAGCACTACATAATATCCTTAGGTAAAGCAAAAGGTCAGCATAAGGGGCATATCCAATAGATTAAATAGACCAAAAGAATGAAAAAATTACTTTAACATATTTCAGAATAAGCTAGTTAACAAGTAGAATGCATAGTTATTTAGAATTAGTATTTTTCTGCAAAAATAAAATTGTATAAACAATGCAACTAATGAATAATAAAGTCCAAAAATACACTCTGATCTAAATATTTAGATATCAGAGTAAAAAAATGCAGATAATATTTTTTTTTTTTAGTAACGAACTTCATGTCCCTAAGTCTTTCGCTAAGCATTTCTTCTAGCATTGCGTTCACTTTCTTAGCGCTGCTGTCAACTCTTCCTTCCAGTAAGTTAAGCCGTTCCCTGAAGTCCTTCAGGGTGTCAACGCGTTGGCTGAGATTTTTCGCTTCTCCAGCGAGCTCTTCCAAGCCTTTCTCCATGCCGGCCAGCCGTTCGTCAAGTTTAGTGGACAACTTCGACTTTATCTTCTCCACAGCGGCTTCTATCTTTGTCTCCATGCCCTCCATTGCCGTTTACATCCCGGTCTTCCTTTCCTCTTTTGCATCCCTGACTTCTTCATTTCCTTCTACACCTTCTCAAATGAAAAATTAACTGTCTCCATTTCGCCACTCATTTCTTCCTTGCAGGTGTTTATAATCTTCACCTCAGATTTTATTTCCGTCTCCATCTTCTCCATGCAAGACTTCATGGCCTGCACTTCACTTAACACTTGTTGAAGTACTTGCTCCATCGCGACGTTATATCCCACTCCTGACACCAATGTAACAAATAAGAACACCAGTTTAAGTTAAATTCACTTTATTTCTCACTAGGGAACTCCACGTCACTGTCTTGGCAAGTGTCACTAACAAAATTGACTTTTGACTCACTTCGCTTCACACACCGGCACTTGGCAGACAAGTTCCAGTTTTAGATACTACGGGAAATTTATGTTTTGTCCATTTAGAAATAGAATTATTTGGAAATGGTAAACTAAACAAATTTACGCTGGTTAGGAAAAAACACAACCAGAAGTTAAGATAAATTAGCTAGCAATAAAGGGGCGTGAATAATAGTGTTCTTGAAAACAAGCGTTAAATAAATTCACCACTTAAATTTATGGTTATAAGAAAGCGGAGGAGGATTTCGATACATAAGCTTATAATCGCCTGTTCTGCTTCTACAAACCTCCAGGAGGAAAAGGTGAAGAGAAGAGCACAGGGGTTGCCCAGATCCAGGTTGGTAGGCGCAATCTCAGACAGCATCCATAACGTCTCCAGATATTACATACTTACGTCTGTGTGAACCGCCAAATACCAACTTTTCCCGCGGAGAGGTCTCTGTCTCTAAGGACCCGTCCCACATCGAACACCAAGGCAGAAAGTTCCACAAAGCAAACTCCATCGCCATACGCATCACACGGCATTCACTTGCGCGATTCTTCGATCTAGAACCATACAGAAATAAATGACAGAAATTGGAGGACAGTAAAAGTTATGACATTTTATGCTCCACCTCAAATTTGCCGATCAACCAGGGAAACCAACAAAAGAACCTAAACTTAAAGTGGCCCGCCCAACGGAAATTGAACTCAGGACCTCCCGATGGCAAATCTCTCACTTTACCGTGAAATTATCTCGCTCAGTAAATTAGCATGTATTAGAAAACGCGTTTTGTACTGAAAGGCATCTAATAAAATACTTGGAAATAAAATAATTAAAAGATTAGTCAATTTTAGCAAGTGTCTGCTGCAGTTATTTCGCGTTTAGTGCTCTTAATTATCTCAGGAGATATAGATATTTAAAACGCAAACATCATCTCACTTATCTTTCAAATAACTTGCAGTATAAGCGGTTATTCTCTAATTTCTTTGTGATATGCAGCATATGAAACTAGCAACAATTGAGCTTGTTACTTAACACGTGTTGAATATTTTAGGAATTTTAAATAAGACAACAAAGACAAAAATGATAAATCTGAGACACCCAGAATCAAATCCATTAATTCTAAAAGAGATATGGGATTAGAGCAATTCTTTTACTGACCTGTGTAAACTCAACAATGCAGGGTGAAAGGGGAAGTTGATGTGCAACATTAAACTACGAAGAATTATTGAAAGCAGCAAAAACTTTTCTTATACTTTGGTCCATCTCCATGCATTTCGTTAAAAACTAAATAACTTTCAATATACTACTTCGCAACATAGAACTAACAAAGAATTTTATACACTTGCTGGCGCGACAGACTAGGTGAATGAAATAAACAACACAGGTCTCTGCGGAGGAAGGGGTAGCGTCTGTGAAGTATCTGTTCCGATATTAAGTCATGAATGACTGATAAAACCACTACGCCAAACAGGTGTTGTGCAAAATAATTGTTCAACTGTGATATATATATTCCGCACTGCATCCATTGGCTTATTGTACACCAAAATCGAAAAGGATAGGATAAGATGCCAGTAATATCAACGGGCGGCCGAATAGGATGGTTGGAGGAGAGCCACCGTAGATGGTCCATAACATATAACAAGTTATTCATCACGTCCCACTTGGAGCCCACGCCCAGATCTGACTAACTTCCTGAGTCTACAGACAACAACCACACAATCCAGCCGTACAGAACTGTATTTCCAGAGCGCAGTAACCGCCACGGAAGGGCGCCGCTACCGCAGTCCTCGCCAACACTTACGACCCTGAAAGAGATCGGTTGGATGAAACGAAGGGACAGGAAGTTCGGAGAATGAAGAAACCTCCCCAGCATTTGCCTAGTGACTCGGGGAACCCCCGAAATATCTCATGGGTCAAACAAGTCGGCCGCGAGAATTGATCTCAGGATCTCCCGAATGCCAGTCTCGGAGGATAAGGCTGGTCCACCTGGCTCGGTTATTGTTTAAGTTATAGATTAACAAGCATTTGATGCAGAAAAAAATACCTTTCCTTAAATCGTACAATGTATTCTCTGCTGCGTACCTATGCTCTTCTGCGCAGGAAAATTATAAACGTTGCATTTGGCGTATCCGGCTTTACGCCACCATTGTGTATTTGCTTAAGTTGAAACATGGTAAGTAGAAAGAGATAACAATTTTTAGATAGATGTACATATCTTATGAACGAATTCTCCGTCCTGGTGTCATAATCATTAATGGGGAAGTGCGTGAAAATTATTTTCTCTAAAGTATTCAAGCTAAAACTTCATTTCAGCACACATATATTCCATAACGTACTTATAAGGCTGCTATGATGTCATCTTGATGGAATAAATAGATTTTGAGCTACTGATGTTTTTGTTAAAAGCATAAGCGTTTTCAAAACCTCTTTCATACATTTTTCGAAAAATACTTTTAAAAGATCCTGTAAGACAACTCATTAATTTAAGGCTTTAAAGTATTCAGATTTTAATACAGATTGGTGATACAAAAAATAATGGATGTTTTGACCATTAAACCTGCGAAATTTTTGAGAACGGATATTTTTATTTTATATCTTAAGAACCACATAATATGTTAAAAATCCGACACTTGATTTTATTAATCACCTTTAAAAGAATAAAGCTATGGACGAATAGAAGCGGCTCCCACACCCGAGGCAGAACGCAGCACGCAGGATCCCGGTCCTTTGTGCTTCTGCTGTGACCTCTGAGAGGAAGGAATTATGGATGAAATCTGAAGGGTGACCAGGTCCACCTGACGACGGTCGAAAGCATGAACGGGGTACCTAACTTTTCCATATAAAATTATTCCTATGTTGTCCGGGGGAACCTACAAACCCCGAACCCCGAACCACAGAGGGTCTACCTGAGAGGTGCCCGCCCTAGAGCACTGGGAGCGGATCCTGCGAGGGTGGTCTCTCAACGACGCCAGGTAAAAGATCTCTACACCCAAAGACCAACCGCAACCCGCCGAACACCATTGTCTAGTCCAACATCCCTGAAACTGAAGATCTGGCCAACGATGGCCAGAAAAGTCGTGGTAGAACATAAACCACCCCAGCATTCGCCTGCCAACGGGGAAATCACAAAAAAATCAAGGTTCAAAGTGAGCAGTCGCCGAGGACTAAACCCCTTACTATGAGGATGCGAGTTGCACAGATATATGGGATTTGTAGGAGGAGGCAGATTTTGAATGCTACAAGCTACTACAAAAATAGAATTGTAGAAAAAGTTGGTTCGAATTGTATTTAATTAGAATATAACTACTTTTAAAATGACATCATTTCTCTAGATTCCAAGTATCTTATGACCTTGAAACTCCATGAATGAAAACATAGACTTGGTAGGTTGTACTGGGTCAAACAAAAGTGAATTTTTCACGAAAATTGGAAATTTTCACCCATTGGCCCATTAAAATATCTATCCCTAGCTCAGAATCTCTGCCTTTGAAATATGCCACTGGTATTT
Source organism: Hymenopus coronatus (assembly GCA_030762935.1). Classification (NCBI taxonomy): domain Eukaryota; kingdom Metazoa; phylum Arthropoda; class Insecta; order Mantodea; family Hymenopodidae; genus Hymenopus; species Hymenopus coronatus. The sequence continues at coordinate 400,655,414 of CM060900.1, read as the reverse complement.
AATGTTAAGTGTGCCTGTTTCCTTCTTGTTCATCTTCCTAAAACAATTAAATAAGGAATTTCAAATGTTTCCAGATGTTATTCTCTCAGCAGCGGAAAACATCTATGTTTGTGTGGTGTTTGCGCTCTCATTATCCAGTGTAACAATCCAACTTCCTGTTTCTGTGTTCAGCCATAGATAGCCCGTCTCTAAACATGACCTGGTTCCCGCTACCTGGCAACACCACACAACGAGTTCTTTGCTGTCCTGCTACAAATATGTTAAATCCTGAAAGCATTCACATGTTTTTCGAATTTTAAAGAGAACTGGTTTATTCTCTTTGACACGCTATGTCTATTGACTTGTTACTAAGTGGAGATTTTCCTTTAAGACTACTTCTGTATAGTAGCTTTTTGGGAGGGGGTATGCGACAGTTTAATGAAATAAAAGCTTAAATATAGTCATTAAATACGGCTTTATTTAATAGTGAGTTTGATTTACATGAAGAATTCACGAGTTTACCTTCAATTCCTTTTTATTGTTCAATCCGTATGAAAACGCTTTCTTTGCCGTTGAGTAGTTATTATTTAATAGTATGTTGATGACAGTGGGGGATACTGTATTTTCAATTACAGTGTAATTCAAATTAATACAGACCTCTTTTATTTTGGTTTAGTTTGTCATCAAGCCATCATCTTACTATTAGTTCATATTTATTATATAAAGAATCCATTTTTTAAAACCTTTTTTACCATTTACAAGCAATATCAAACTTGTAAGGAGGCTGCATTTTGGATTAAGAGAGTATTTTTTGTCGATATTTACACAACAATCGCAGATGTTTTATTAGGGACTAAAGTTGAATCCTTTCTAAAAACAACGCAAATTCTGCATCTTAGCACGGTAGAAGCTATATATTTTAAGACCTTTTGGTAGATGTCCATCATTTATGCACTTCTTCACTAAGATCCTGTTTACTCTATGCAACTCGACTCGTTTTGCATTGTGCACAGTCATTTTTTTAGGTGGTTATGGTGTACATTATCTGCAATATTAGGAAAACCTGCTTGCGGTTTTCTTCCTCTGCCTGTTTCTTTTCATTCTCCTTCAGCTTGTTAAGGTAATTATAAATTTATTCTATTTCCTGTTGTGGATTTTTTTCGTTTAGTTTCACTCGCACAACTCAGATATAAAACAAATTCGGAAACAACTGCACGTTAACGAAAGCACGTATTTCCATCCTTGTCTGCATGTCTCTCAATAAAACTCACGTAACTTTTCTGAAAATATTTTACATATAACACGGATCTGCTAAATAGTGGCCATTCTACCCATTTACTCGGTAGATTGCATTCATTAGGTAACCGAAAACAACTGATATGTATATCCTTAAGTTTTTGTTATGTTGCCATAATTTCTTACTCACCCTGACACTGAACACATATCTGGCATGTTTATGTAATATTTACGTTGCTAAAGGCACTATAACAATGGTAATATTCGCAAAAATACACAAGCGAAGAGAGTATCTGGCACTGAAATACGTGTAAGATACTCAGCTAGTACGACGGGCTGCGATGCAGCCATATTTTACAGGGCCGGACCAGGACTACAGATGGCTATGGTTCAAAACGAAGAGATTGTCTAAAGAAACTTTACATAGGCAATTTAAATTAAAAGCTTTTAGCCGCGTCTTTTAATTGTCAAATAGTTTCTATGAATATGATTTTGACTAGGGATCGGAGGGAACACCTCACACCTCGACCCAACGCGGATCTTCAGTGTTTACCATTCCCAGGAAGAACGGATGAGGGAAATGAAGCGCAGGAGGCTATAGCGTGCAGGCAGAGATATCCAGAGATTCCTATCGGTTTTTTTTTTTTTTTAAACCGTACCGGAGTCTGATCAGGACTCCGGCGCTGTATTCCCGTTTACTTTTCCCCCCTAAGTTTACTGTATGATTACTGGTTTTACTGTTCCTTTACACAAACATATACACATTGCACAAACATATAACACCCATGCCCAAGGCGGGACTCGAACCCACGATCCCCTGCCCACGAACACCAAAGCGAGACGCCTTAGCGAGCGTGGCCATGGGGACCGGCAGCTTGAAAATCTGTCACAACGGCGGGCTGCTCAGAGTCACTTCTCTCTAGCGGAGCCGGAAAGAACTCAAACCCACCTGAGGCAGCCCATAGAAGCCTGTCATGTGGCATGCCAGAGATGTACTTTTCAACAAGCAAGCATGTGCCATTTGTCCACCACCAATTGACATTGAGCAGTCCTTAAACCCACCAGAAATGTGAAAGGAGAGGAAAATTAATAGGAAATAAGGGAAAGGAAATTCGTGGCAGATGCGAAACTAGTTTTCCATTCGCCTTGCCAATCAGAGAAAGTCACAAAAAATTCATGGTCAGGACTGGCGGCTCCAGGAAACGAAGCCAGAACCTCCCGAATTAGAACCCCGCGCGTTACAGTGTAGGCATCTTGCTCGGTAATAATTTCTAAATATTGTGTATATTCGAAAGGCTAGGTGAGATGAATATTTTACTCCACGCTCTGCTCTAGTTAAAAATCGCTACAAGAAGGAACAATCGCTGTTATCTAGTGAAACCCGAAATACAAACTTCTGATGAAGATCACACTTGAGTCGTATGAGAGATGCATCCTTACCGCTCGTACAGGGTTTTGCGTCTGGGTAGCAAGTCATGCCTGCGTGCAGTCAGGTTTCATACCGAAGATCTGAGATCTGTGCTGCCTGTCTGGCGACTGAAAAGTGTGCCATAATTAGATTTCGATATGAGAGATAGGCCGAAGCTTCCCTTGCCTGCTGTATGCACTTGTTCTTCACAATCAGACAGGTAGTACTTCTCTTCGTCACGTAGCACACCATAAATATTCAATTCTGAGAAGCTTCATCGGCGAACTGTTCGAAACGTATTAGTTCTAGGCAAGAAAGCAAACAAACGTACAAACAAAACCGAAAGTAATGGAAATGTCGATTTTTTTTCTTTCGAACTGTCTTTAGGCTTAAACATGCATACTAAAACATATGAGTAACGTCGTGATGAATGTTTTATACAAACCTAATTTTTACAACGAATCTCTTGTTCAAAGGAATCGTTTGTTATAATATTTAATTCAGTGTACTTACATCTAGGGCTAGCTGTTAAGTTATGGATATATGACTTTATTTCTGTATATTTCACAGCATGTTTGACTACAACCCATTGGTACTAAATGATGAAAGTTGTAACCCAAATCAGAAATGACTTTCTCCTCAGATATCGCGTTACAGTGGATAGATACCAGTGGAAAACAATATTCCTAAAAGCCACCATGGCTTGCTTGCTACTGCGCATCCTGATTTTAAAGCTAATAAATTTGTGAGCTAAATCTATACTTCTCAAGAAATTATTACTTGAACCATTGTACTCATAACTTGGCCGCACCTTGGCCGAATGGTTAGACTATTCGCCTCTCACCTAGGCGACCCGGGTTCGATCTCAAGCGTCCGCAAGTGAGATTTGTGGTGGACAAAGCTGCACAGGAGAAGGTTCTCTGGTTTTTTCCGCCATTTAATTGCACCGGTGCTACATCTTCATTCCATGTATCATCAGTGTCGTCGCCTGCAGTGCCACAAGTAGTAAAAGCAGGCGTTAAACACTATCAAAACAAAACAAAAATTACTGCAGCTTCACGATCAGAAAACCTGCTACATTGACAGCAGCAAGAAGAGAGTACCCTGTGACTGTCTTTGTGTGAGCGCTCTGACAATTTCAAACGCGGTGTGATTCACGTAACAGAGAACCTGTTCCGGGCTATGCGTTTGCCCTACGCTTTGCCACAGCACTACAGTATGACACATGTAGTCATTTTTTGTTTGTTTGTTTTTACAAGCATGTATCCATCCGAGTATGACGTACAATGCAGTGTTTACACGAGTGCTTGCAAACAACAAAATACAGCAACTTGGCCAACGAATAAAGCCGAAGTTTTCTCTATGTTCGCGGAAAATCTTATCGGATCTTGCTCGAAGCTCGGTTTGGCTCGCCAAAGGCAATGTATCAACAATTGTGTTCCACGATTCGACTAATGATGAAATTTGCACATTCGTTTCTCTAATTCAACAAACATTGTGCGTGAATAAATTGAGAAAACAAAGTTTAATTTTAAGTACTTACAATCCGTATTTATGCTTTTATCTATTACTCATAAGAACTAAATATTCGAATGTTTCCCAATAAGCTATGTACTTATTATATTTATTTCCGTCGTTAGCCCTCTATTCTGGCAATGAATCGTGCCACTTCCGCTTCTACTGATCGATTAAGTCTTCCCATTCTTCTACAAAATACGCCTCCGTATTGGTTGTCAATACCCAATACCTCAAAAGTGAGAGTGTGACTTGGGGCAAATTCTACAGCAGAAAAAAACATTTCACCTGCTTTTCTATTGGGCCTCTAAAGAATTTCACGATTCATGGAACAAGAACACAAAAGTGTTTTCTTTTTGTGTTCTTAGAAGCATGGGTAGTAAATAACATTTTCTTAGACAATTCCCTAACATAAATATGTTAGAGGTAATTGAGCTCTGTTATATGTTACGTCAGTAAAAATATTTACAGGTAACTAGTATTAAAACAGGCAATAAGACATTCGTAATAAATTAATTTATAATTCTTTAAAAATGGTCTATACATAAAAACGTTAGAAACAGTTCTTGCTTGTACCGTGTCGTCTATATTTTTACTTCCCCTACCATATACACAATAGATGGAAGAAGCACTACAGTTCCACCAAGAATTGATGTCGAGAGTTCAATGGAAATGCATGTTTAGAAGATCCCTAAATAAAACAAGAAATATTTTATAGAAAACTATTCATGCACACGGGTGTGTCTGTCGGTCTGTCAGCGTGTCTGTGTCTGTGGTCATATAACTCAGAAACGAAATGACCAATAATCGCCTAACTTGGTATTTATGTTCATTTACTCCAAAAACTGGCAGGAACAATTTGAATGAAATCCTAATAAAATCTTACCACACTAAACTACTTTACATATAACCTGCTTCTAATTTAATGGCCATAACGATTTTGATTAAAATGCCAAAAATCACTAAAAATGCATACCTATTATAAGTTTCTGGGAGTAGACTGTAAAGTCTTTATATGGAAAGAATTTTTCTTTATTTATTTTTTGGTAGTGTTTAACGCCCGCTTTTACTACTTGTGGCACCGCAGGCGATGACACTGGTGATACATGGAATGAAGATGGAGCATCGGTGGAATGCGATCGCGGGGGAAACCGGAGAACCTGGAGAAAACCCGCCCCTGCGCTGCTTTGTCCACCACAAATCTTACATGCGATCGCTTGGGATCAGGCTCGGGCCGTCTAGGTTATTTATTTTGTGTAACTGATGAGGAACAAAGAATAGACCAAAAGTTACAGCAAAAAAGAAAGAAAACCTCCTTAAAACACAATTTGTATCAAATAACTTTTACCGGAATCAGCCATATCAAATGATCGTTCAGTTATTTACCTCTATCACCACTTAGATATTTCTCGTGATGTCATGGAAGGAGTTCGGAAGCTAAGGCCAACATACACTGGTTTCCTGTAACATAACCGCACCTACAACGGAATGTGTAATGGAATTATCTATATCTCGATTAATTTTTTTGTAGTATTTAACGCCCGCTTTTACTAATTACGGCATCGCAGGGGATGACAGAGATGATACTGGAATGATGAGCACTAGTGGAATGTGATGGCGGGGGAAACCGGAGAACCCGGAGAAAACCCGCATCTGCGCCGCTTTGTCCACCACAAATCCCAAATGCAATCACCTGTGATCGAACCCTGGCCACCTCGGTGAGAGGTGAGTGGTCTGACCGCTCGGCCACGACGCGGCCTATCTTGATTAAAAGAAAATAGATAGAAACATAAGCTTTTGTAGGAATAGTTTATAGAACTTATATAGATATAAGCAACAGTACACAGAGGACCTATGTAAATGTGACCTATTAGGTTTTTTATTTTTAAGAAAGAAAAACGAATTAAATGTATTTAAAGCTATCTGCATCTTGCGAAAATAGCGACTGCAGATGAATGCCCATGCAATCCTTTTGCGTCTCTGCTAAAAGTTTTGCTTCCAATTCGAGACCGCACTTCGTATCACTTGTGTTTTATACATTACGGTCATCTGTTAGCTGAGCTGAATAGTTTCTATTGGCTTTCTGTGAATGCAGTATGAGACAAACAGAACGGAGAACGGTTCTGCACCACTGGTTAAAACGAAAAAATAAGAAACATTGTATTTTAAAATCTCATTTAAGGCCAACTCTTTATACAGTTTAGTTGTTATTACAAATCACTGTATAGAATCAAATCAAATGATAGGGCTAGGACATCATTACGGATTCATTGTGACTACTTTCCCCGGGAGGCATGGATAAAGTGGAGGACCTGTAGGAGGTTTCAGCCCATGTAGACAGGTCAAAGAGACCGCAGAATTCCCCAATATTTACAAGCTTGAACACCCGAGTACTATCACGAAGCAATGCCATGAGGGTGGCCCAGCGACCCTAGCAGCAAAGGCGTCCAGCACCGTCGACATCGCGGTATCTTAAACCACACCTAAAACATAATAGGGAATGAAATGAGAGGGCATGAGGGAAATGATAAGCAGATAAAAGAAACCACCCCTGCATTCGCCTTGTCGACCAGAGAAAAACCAAGGCCAGAGTGAGCAATCACCTTCGATCGAACCCGGGACCTACAGAATATCATTCTCACCAGTTACCACGGAGCCATCTCGCTCGATAAAAGTAAATATATTATTATCTTGTTAGCTTTTCATAAAACATATTTGTTATGTAATTCTTGATCAAATTCTGTTAATAGCAATAAATTTAAACTTATTTGTCGAATCACAGAATATCACAGAGCCACATAGCTGCTTGAGAACAGTGAGTTTTAAGAGTTACATGAAAATGCGATAAGCAAACACTGTGATCGTTAAGGTGTTCTCAATTCCGTTATCAAAACTTACAAATATCCAAAATATTATTTTTGTTCACATTTCCAATGTGTGATTTTCTGTTCTATCTATAAGTCATAATTCACGAGAGATGCTTCATAAATGTTAAAGTTGCGGAAAATCTCTAAATAAAACAATTAGTTACTTAAGAGCTGGTTACCTTTGGTTAAGGAACAGGTAAGCAATGCAGCTATATTTTTATTTGTAGTTTTAATTAAAGTATGCACGCAGAATGATAATGTATTCTTTTAACAGTTTAGAAAACAGGTCATTTGTAACATGGATAGCCGAGTAAGGCAATAAACCTTTGAAGTTTGACGCAAATTTGGGAAAAATATAAAACAGTAGATTTCACAGTTTATTGTGTTTCCAGTCTATACCCTCAGCAGTAACGCCACTCAGTGGCCGAGTAGTTAGGCCACCCGATCCCAGGCGACCGCATGTAGAATTTGTGATGGACAAAGCGGCGCAAGGGCGGTTTTCGCCGCCATAGCATTGCAGCGGTGCTCCATCTTTATTCCATGTATCAGCAATGTTATCGTCTACGGTGACGTATGTAGTGAAAGAGGGCCTTAAATATTATAAAAATACCTTCAGCATCTTAGGTATCCTCTGTGTCGCAATTTAAATACTGCTGCAGTGTAATACTAATTTGGATATGACATGCATTATTTTCTTAAATCTCAGCATTTTTTATTACTTTAGATTGTCCATGGGTCAAAATTTTAGGCCGATTATCTTATAATTATCAGTAAAATTCCATGAAAGATTATATAAGGGACTCACATATCCGTTGTTTGAGTATGACCAGAGTCCACACGGGACTCCCCGCACCTTGACCCAACACGGATGTGTTATATTTACCGCTCTCACGAGGAACGGATGATGTGAAGGAACCACAGGAAACTAGAGACCGTATGCAGACCAATTGACAGAGATGCACAGAGGTCCCTAACGATTCCAAATTTGATGATCCTATCACACGGTGGACTGCTCAGAGAAGGTTCTCTCTGTTGGAACTGGGGAGAACACGACCCACTAGAGTCGGCTCAGATGCGGTTGCCATTTTGGCAGGGCCAGAAGAATTTTCCGACGAGCAAGCACCTGTACTATTTGTCCGACATCGACCGACACTGCACAGCTCATGAGCCAGCCAGAAACGTAAAAGGGGAAGTGAAATGTAGGAAATGAGGAAAAGGAAAGTGTGTAAAAGAGAGGACACTTCAGGATCCGCATTGCCAACCAGGTAGTAGCACGAGAAACTATGTCCAAAGTGGCCGGGTGGCCGGACGGCCCCAGAATTCGAACCCAAGACCTACCGAATGGGGGCCTCGCACATTACCTTGGACAATCGTGCTCAATGTAATTCTTACTTCATTTTAAATATTTTCATAGCTTTTGTTTCTTTTGTTTTTATGTTTTAATTAAAGAGGACTTTGTAGGCTATTATTCAATTATTGTACATTTCGTTGGCAGTTCCCAGGAGCTATGTATAATCACCGTGACAGTACACAAACACCCAATATCAAACATCCGTGTCCTAGGCGGGATTCACACCAACGGCAGACGCTTCAGCCAACGACCACAGCTACAGATACGACTTAGTTAATTAAAAAACAGAAGAAACTCCAATATGGGGCTATTCTAACGTTTAGGTAAAGGCAAAATAAAATCCCGAAAAGGGTATAGCAAATTGTTTGACATGTGTATAATTTTAATTTACCCATATAAATTTAATAATGCATAAAATCATTAGCCTCTCTTAATGAAATATGCATACGTCATTAAAATTTTGGGCACAATCTTTATATTACACTATCGTATTTTGATGCAAATTTCAAGATGCTCAAATGAAAACTGTGGAATTTTAGGTTTTTCACAGCAGTATTTAATGGTTGATTCCAAAATAATTTCGGTGTATTGCAAACTCTATTTAGCTTTATTGTCTTATTGATACTGACTAATGTTGCTTAGCACTGGCAGGACACAAGAGGTGAGAGGTGAGGGTTAATTACTTTATCAATACGTTTTCCCCAGAAAATAGATTGCTGTGTTCTAGTATCCCCTTCCACTAGACAAGTAGAAAGATACAGATCAATTGGTAACAGTTTGCTTTCTGAAACTCTGTGCGTACCTTCTCTTTGATTACGTTTCGAAAAATAAAGACAAAAAACAGAGCGAAACTGGCAATGTCTGAAAGGAAGTCATAAATTAGAGTGTCAAATTAATACCGTTCCGTTGAACTGCATGCAAGGAAACCATTTGTTGCGCCCATTTTGAAGGGAGAACTCGAGTTTTCGGATTGAATGTTTGTGCAGCCCCCCCCCCCCCCCCCCAGTGTTGAGCAAACATATCCCCTGTTCTAACAACGGCAATTACAACTTTCCAGTGATCGAAGATTTGGCCAAAAGCCCTACGGCGCATTGCGTACCTGTGTGTATATTATATTTAGAGCCCGGATATTATGCAAAATGCTTTTTATTGTACAGCAAGAAATCAAAAGTTATTTAGATATAATCGTGTTTTGAGACAGTTGGGAGTGACAGAACTAACTTTTATTTTGCCTTTTCTAGATCTAGAATTATAAATGGCAATGTTTGTTTTTTTAAAATCCACTTAACATACATTTATTTTTAATTATTCATTCACATTCGGGGAAATATAGTACAAGTATAATGCACACCACTAGGATGTCTTTCCTGAAATGTGGTCATGTTTGTATTTTAATGTTCACTATCTGCTGAGGGCCCGGCAAATTTCTCTCTTTATTTTTTGTTGTTGTTTTTTTGATAGTGTTTAATGCTCGTTTTTACTACTATGTCACCGCAGGCGATGACACTGATGATACATGGAAGGAAAATGGAGCAACGTGGAATGTGATGGCGGGGGAAACCGGAGAACCCGGAGAAAACCCACCCCTGCGCTGTTTTGTCCACCACAAATCCCTGGGATCTAACCCAGGCCACCTTAGAGAGAAGGGAATAAACTAACCTCTCGGCCACTGGGTTTCCCAGTATCAGAAAGTTATAGTGAAAACCCAGTGGCGAATAGAGATGGTCAGTTGCTGTTACGTGAAAGCAGGCATAACATTATTTAGGTCCCATTCACAATGAAAATTAATCGTAAGCATAACAAAGCTTAAAACTAGTTAATGCATATTGATATGGAACCGTTCAAAATGAATGGCGTAAAAATAAAAATGAACATATAATTAAAGGTAAACTCCAAGCGTTCAAGTTTTTGTCTATGTCAAATATAAGGAACTAGCCAATCAGAGATCGAATGTCACCAAGTGATCATTCTGCCATCCGTCGATATATGTTGACTCCCTAACGCAGGGGTTCCCAGCCTGAGAGGTGCAGTCCCCTTAGGGGGGGGCCTATAACTCCTTAGGGAAGGTGCAGTACGGATTTACTAAAATGTTTGTATACAAATTCGAAAAATATAAATTCTTTTAAAACTTTGAGATGATTATTGCCATGCTATGCACATAAAATGGTGGTTCAATGATTGCCTTGTTTTCTAATCGCAAGCTTCCCCACTGTCATGTTGGCTTATGATGGCATCATAGCCACCCTGAGAAAAAAATGCCGTTAGAAAACGAGTTGAATTCCGCAACTTTTCATCCTTTCAAAGACTGAATATATTCTGCCTGGTGATGAATGTGATCAGAATGAACTTATTATCTGTTCACTCTTAGTTTGATTCGCGCCAAAACGCATTCACGTGGCCAGTGCGCGCAATAATGTAATTTCATGCTAAAATCTAATTACAGAACGAATTAATTCTACTCCTTATAAATATCTAAGAATTAAATTGACGCCGATTTGTACCGTTAAACAGAGCTACAGGTCCCAACATACTATTCGTATGAGTCACCTGATTTCCACAATATTGTTTACAACAATAACAGTTACTGGTTATAATCATGGAAGACTGTCGCCGTGAATTTGCTCTTGCATCTTCGTCGAGTTGCATAAAGCATAAGGCTGGTAAACCGTTGACTAGAGGTGAAAAAACTATACTGTTGGATGTTTATTTTAAGTTTCCTTTTTTTTTTTTTTTTTTTTTTAAATATCCAACACTTCTCGTAAAACAATTGGTGAAATTAACTTCTGAATTCACCGGCGTTTCGGCCACAAGTATAAACCTGTGTTCGCAAAAAAAAATCTGATACGGGAAAAGCGGTTGCACTCGGGGAAAAAAGAAAGCGTATGAAATATGTGATGCAAGAATGTAACGATTTTATGAAGAATGTAGCTCGCGAAATAGTGCACAATTTGTTTTTTTTTTTTTTAAAAAGGAGCCGCTAGTTGATAAAGTGCTACATGTAACGAAAGAAGAAGCGCTCTTCCGGGAGATGGATAGTATAAGTGACTATAATGTTGATAACCTGGTTATCAACCTTGGAGTACAAAGCAGCAGCAGAAACAGCTCAGACGACGATTCTGATCTGGAGGGAATAGAGTCTCTTCCAAAGTGCGAATACATGTAAATATCGCATACAGGTAATATTTTTCACTCGTGTTTTTAAAGTTAATTATTACATGTACACTGTTTTATTTTATTATGGCTATCAATATTTTCATCGTTATACCTAACAGAATATTTCAGGCACCGTTTAAGTTGTCGGAACAAACGCTCTGTTCGTTTTACATTACAAAATGCCGCGTGTGCGCGCCACGTAGTCGTGAAAGTATGACAGTCGTATTTCTGGCACGAATGGACGAAGGCTACATTAGAACGGTGCACTGGTCTTGTTTTGGCGAGGATCAATTTAAGGCTGAATAGATTAATAGGTCTCAAATGCTGTCACATTTGCATTTTTGGCAAAATAATTCAGCCACTACTTCACCGACATTTCTTTTGATAACTGGTCCTGGGTGTTAACAGGAAATCCCGTTGCTGTTGACATTGGTGTATTGCCAGAAAGTTTGCAAGAAGAAGCTATGGGACCGAAGTGTGATTCAAAAGCAAACGATAATTTTAAAACTTCAAGTTTGGAAAAATGTTGGATAAATCAACTTGGATTTTTTCCGCAAATACCGAAGGCCACCCCGTGATCGAGTAGATGGACCACTCGCCTCTCACTAAGGTGGCCCGGGTTCGATCCCAGGCGACCGCATTCGGTATTTCTGGTGGACAAAGCGGCGCAGGGCGGGTTTTATCCGGACTCTCCGGTTTCCTCCGCCATCGCATTCCACCGCTGCTCCATCTTCATTCCATGTATCATCAGTGTCAACATCTGAGGTCGTGACAATAGTAGTAAAACGGCTGTTAAACACTATCATATGTATCAAAAACCTAGGCTTGCGATGAGTGTTATTGCGCCATTTTCGCCCACATAGTCATGTGCGTCAGGATTCTCAAATTTAGCTGTAGTTAGGAGCAAAAGAGGTAGTCAGCTCGACGCTTGAAGTGATTTCCGTTGTGTGTAGTCCAATTTGTCTCATAAAGACAAAATAGTGTCATCCGTCTCACTGAAAATAATGGTGCTTTGATTACTATACCGGTTCATAAACTACGTGACAATTATTACTTCACTAATGGATTTAATACTAAATTTGTAAAAATGTGCGTTTATTTAAAAATACTGTGCTTTCTATGTTTTTTTTTAATTCTTTTCTTCAGGTTATTAAAAAGTGGTAGGGGGCTAGTGACTTGCCACATCTCAAATGAGGGGCATCAAGAGGATGAGGTTGGCAACCCCTGCTTTAACTGCTTTTTTATGCAAAATCACTATAATATTGCAGCAAAACCAATTGTTTTGACTGCTGATTTCATTTGCGAGCTTAACATTTTTTAACCGATACAAACACTTTTTATTCTATTTATTTTACGTCGCTTCAACTACTTGGTCATGTCACAACGTAGGTATCTGTTAGGTGAGATGCTCATTCACCGGTATGTGGTAGACCATAGCCTTCAAGTCTCATTCTCTTACCATACCACTTTCGCTTCGTGGCAAGCAGATGGTGTTAGACGCCATTCAGTCTAGCTGCTTTTCACCATCTCCACTCAGATGAAGTATAGCAAGCCTTCGAGGTCTCATTTCTTTACACCATACTACCTTGCTCTGCGAAACAGATGACCCTGGGTCTACAGTCTAGCTGTTTTCACTTTATGTGAATAAATGGCAGCGTAATTGCAATTACCAACTATGTTTAGCTTTGTAATTGTTTTTTAGACAGATGTTGGAACTTTGGGTCACGGTATTAAGTGTACAGTCCGGCATTTACCTTGACAATTGGGGGAAACCACGGGAAAACTAAGCCAGATTGGTCGGCCTATTGGATTTAAACCCAGAAGAGTGCAGTGCGTCTTGTTCTTTTTGATACATGCACATCAACTTTTTGCCACATAAGTAGCCATATTGGCACACCTATTTCACGTTCTCTTGTGATTGGCTGCTGTTTAAGTTTCCGAATGTGTTGTGAATGAAAACATATCCCATTAAGCGTATGCTTAAGCGTTACATCGTTATGTTAATGTATAATTTTCATTGTGAATGTCCCATTTGTTGCTGTGTCTAAATTAGTTCAACCAATGAAAATTAAACTTAACAGTCATGTTAATGAATTTTGTACCCACAAGCTTTTAACTTATAAAAGAGTTTTAAATTTTGTGAAAATGCAGTTAATCACTACAGAAAGGCATGTTCATCAACACATGTTAACAACAAAGCACGTATCTGCTCTTTTTGGCACATCAGTTTACTTTAGCATACAATGATAATTTTCAGTAGATTTTTGTAAATCGTCATTGATGTCTGTAGAGTTGAGCACAAGAACATTAACTGTAATACCTTGTAGTTATATACAGTAATAAAAATCTTATGTGTTCCATTCACATGACTTTCTCTACCTGTTCTGCAAACAAACTATTCTTACAAAAGTCTTTTATCTAAGTACGTGAGGTTAATCAAGATTGACATTAGCAGAAATGGTGTTATTATTTTCCACCTTATAAGTAGAAAGGAAATAAAGGAATACAGTAGGGTAACCCAACAGTCAAATCCTTTAAAAGCAGGTCTCTTTGTGATAAAATTGAAATTAGGTTCTCTTTGCCTGGCAGGAGTAAGAAAAAAGAGATATGAAACGAATGAGGACTTTCCGTCTGAGAAAACTTTAAGTATTTTAAAATTGAAACGAACAAAAAGGAATGTCTCGGAAATGCTTAACTCTACAAAAAAAGTAACTCATATAAATTCTGTGTTTTATCGAGATTTGCATTTTTGTGTCGTAAGTCTTTGTCTATCTCTTACAGTTATACAAAAGTCATTCAGAATGAAGAGGTTTTCAGAGGCTATTCCCAGATAATTCAAGATGTGCATTTCATTGTCATGAAAATATCTTCAGCATATGGTATTTTAATTAAAATCTTTAGAGCCATTTTTGAGAAAATCAAAATTTTCGAAAAGTGTTCTTTTTAAAGGGTAGTTTGGGATGGGGGATTTTCTTGAAAACCTTCGTGTTACATTCTTGGTAAGTGCTGAAGTAAAATATTAAGTTTGGTATTTATCTGACTTTTTGTTTTTGAGTTATGCTGTTCACAAACACCCAAACAAACATGTATACTTTTTATAAATTATTTTTAATCAGGGACCTCAAAACATTATATTTCCGATGAAATCACGACATCGAGTTTTGGTTGGAGTACAATACCCTTTCTACCTATAGTGTACATAATAGTGTAGAGAATGTAAAAACGTATAGTTTATGTGATGTTTAATATAAGTATCAGTTATTAAAATATATTATGATGATGACTGGTTAATATTTACAGTGACATTTTAAAATACACCGTGCCCATTTTTGAATAATATTTCCTTTTTACCTACTTATGTTAATTGTTGTAAATGCCTAAATATCCGATCTAGTTGTGTCTCTCCATTTCTATTCTAACGGCAGCACAGTAAGTACTACTAGACCCTGAGAAAGTTTAAGTTTGTAATCATTTCTGAGCCTGGCTAACAGATTGGTATAATTAAGTCTGGTGTGTAAGAGTAGAAATAAAGATCAGAGAGTATCACCGAAACCGAGGCAGAGCACCGTAGGCAGGCCTAAGAGGACCTCTTTGTTTCTAACGTAACTCTTGGAGGAAGAGAAGAGCCCCCATCTTCTATATACGAGCGATGATGTGCATAAGCATGGACAGGGTTCCCAATTGTTTCAAAAGAATGCATCCGGGCGCCGGAAAACCCTACCCACAAACCCCGAGCCCCAGGGCCTCTAAGGACCAGGGATATCCCCACAGATCAGGTCCGTCAGCAGTTAAACCAAAGCCAGAAAGAAACCTTTCCAAAGTGCTTATCCAACGCCCCGCCGCAACACACCGAATACCGTTTTCTGCTGCTCCAACTCTAAAGTAGATGATGGGAAGTGATGGGGATAGAAAATAATGAACAGTAAATTTGTGTTAGAAGAGGGACCACTCCAACATTCGCCTACCGATTCGGGGAAACAGAGAGAAAGTCCATGGCCAAAGTGTCCGCTCCGACACTGATTGAACCTGGGACATTCCGAACACGAACTTCACGTGTCAACGCGGAGCTATTTCGTTTGGTGTAATATATTACATTCACATACCATTCTCTGATCACTTTTCTACAAGCTATTCTTATAAAGGTTTATTCCCCTATTTACTTTCTATTAAATAATTCAAGGTTTATTACACATTTCGTTATGGGTAGAAGAGGGGTACAGTAGGGGATAGTCAAACCTTGTTTTCCGAATACTACGAGGAAACAACAGAAGTGACTTATTCCGTAAAGCAGTCTAAAATGACATAAAATATATCGGAAACGGTATTTGACAGAAGTTTTACTTTACCAGATCCGTAATTTGGTCATCTCCTTAGCGCGGTGGTAGCGCAGCTGCTTACCAAGCGGGAGACCTGGGTTCGATCCCCAGTACCGGCGTGGGGATTTTTCCCCAGCTGGGAGACCTGGCCTGGGGTATACTCAGCCTCGTAAGGACCCTGGGGGGATAATTGAGGAGCTGCTTGATAGAGGAGTAGCGGCTCCAGGTCATGAGGACCGCATTAACCGGCCGGGGGGGGGGGCTCGAGACGCTGACCACGTCTCACCCTCCAATACTGCACCCTATCCATGACGTCTGTAGTGGACCTGCGGCCGAGCGGTAGGCCAAGGTTCCCCGTGAGCTGTCGTGTCATGCAGTTGTTAGATCCGTAATTTTTGTGTAGTATGTTTTTTTTGTTTTGTTTTTTGTTTTTCCCCTCCATCTCATATGGTGTGTCAGGAATAGAAAGTTATGCAGTTTCACTTGAATAAACAGATTGTTACTGGCCTTTCAAAGAACATTTAAAGTATGCATTTCCTTCTTCATGTAGTATTTTAATGAAAATTAGTTCACTCAATGGGTGAAAAAAATACCAAAATATTTTCCATTTAAAGAGTAGTTTTGGTTGCCGGAATTATCATGAAAGGCTTTGTCTATCCGTTGAATATAGTGAACTTAATTACCACCTATGGTATTTAATTTTTTCGTTTTTGAGTTATGGTAAGGGTAACAGGATGGAAATATACGGACCTTTTCTTGCCTTTTTTATTCAGATGTCCACAAAAATGTGTTTCCACCTACGTTTCCATATCATATTTTTGCGTGGAATAGAATATCTCCTTTGCCTACTAGATATGTGACAAGAAAAGTAAGATCCAACACGTATTACCCATTTTATGATAGATTCAGCTGAGAAGTCCAATGCCGTGGGCAGAATTTAAACATGGATCTCCTTCTTTAGACAGGATTATTTTTGAATTACCATGACAACGTGCTGCCTTGACACTAAACTGCCCAAACTGACTCGAGTTTTTCCCAGGAAGACCATTAAGTGTCTCATTTAAGAGATAATCTCAATGGCGACATAGAATTAGTAAAGAACTTTATTTCCCGCAAACAGAAATATTTAACCAGCTATGAAGTGATTATTTGTATAGCGTGTGTGTGTTTGTATGTTTATTTTTCTGTTGAAGGAAAATGTGTTCAAATCCCGGCGTTGCATTTTTAACTGACTGTAGCATAAAAATGGAAAAAAAAAGTAACCTTCAAGATAAATGTATTATCAGCCATAGGAGAGAAGTAGCATTTGTATGAGAGAGTACATTTTTGCTTTTTTATTTGCTTTCTTATAAAGATCGGAGATTCTAGCTAGAGAATTTACGGAAGTTGATATGAACATGAATCTGTAAATCATTTATTGTTGAGCTGCAAAGGAAAATTGAAGGCTCAGAATTTCGTCAAAGTGGGTTTCTCTTGCTTCGGTACATGTCCTAATCAGCGTTCCATTCATCACGTAATGGAGTGTTTCTTATTTTGTCGAATCCAGATTAGACGCGCTATCTCAGATTGCCAACATACAGTACAGGAGTCACATAAATCGGGGACTTGAAATGTCACAAGATGACAACAACAACAATAACAAAAACGAAAAGAAAACCTCCATTGGATTCGAATCAGGAGAACGAGCCGACGTTAATCTTCCTCATATGGAAACTTATCATTCAAGTAATTACGTACCACCCGCCTGAAATTAGCTGGTGCACCATAGTGCAGAAATCACATTCTTAGTATGACCCACAGAGACACATCATCAACGTGCAACTCATTACTGAGAAAATGTGGATACGTCTATACATACTACAAGAGACCAATCGTGAATTAGTCCACCCCAAACGTTTAGCTAGAACCTATGTTGATGTCTGTCATGTCGAACCTCATGCTCGCCGCTTATAGATATTAAAAAAAAATTGAAGATACTCTCGCGAGCATACCAAGATTCATCAATGAACAAGGTGCATGCTAAAAACTCATGAACATAGCGTTCTTCTGGACCCAAAGTCCACTACATTTAATTCTTGTACCCACCTGCTGAAGGTGATGTGGGTACAGGAGATTTTCCCGTAAAATTCTCCAGATAGCATGCAGCATAGCTTGTCCAGTTAATTAAACACATTTCGGTTCGCGCAGCCTATGCCTTCAACTGCTTCCCCTCTTTCCGCTTATGCCGGCCACTGTTCTCTATGGTAGGAATGGTGGGGCTGGAGGGAGTTTGCCATTACCGCTATATCACTGTTACAATACGCGCATGCACGACTGAATTTAGAATGAGAACAAATGCTTGGTTTCACGAGTAAGTGGAAGCATTGAAAACTACCTCCCTAACTTGTCCTCTAAGGGACTTCATAGAGGAGAATTTGAAGGTCCCGGTATTAATGTTAATAGTTCTCAGTTTATATACAATTACAATAAACAGTGCACTATAATTTTTGTGATCACTCACTGTTTGCTCTCCCATCACTGACAAACATTTCACGATGCGCAAGCATGTCTGAAGCCACATGGACATGCGGGAGAAGGGAGAATAACGAAATCGGCAATAGTTGCGTCAACAACGTTCTGCGCAGCTTTTTCATTAACTTAACAGGGTATAATGCCTTTCCCTACTACACTGCATATTGTACCATCTGATGGGTGTGCGTCCACATCACGAAGAACCCGTTCCTCACGCTTAATGCTTCGTACCTCTCTTGATCTTGCAATGTCCGAAACTCTCTTTTCAAATGTGCATTTGTGAGCATGTTTTTGAACAAGCTAACGGCTGTTGGGGTACCTTTCTGCATAAAGCTCACCAGCGGCGGCTATTCAGGTGACGGCAGTGAAGCTGCACTTCATTCACTTTTAGTTGTGTATGATGCTGCTGCTGATGATGACGATGATGATTGGTGTTTAAGGGCACTCAACTACCAAGGTCATTAGCGCCTTTAGAAAATAAAAGCTCAGCTAAAACCAGAAATAAAAGAGCATCATGAAAATAATTTTAGTTGTATTAAATCTGAATATAAGTGTTTAATTTGTTGTATGCTCGTAAACAAACAACCAAATGGAAACATATATGTGAGGGGTGGGAACTACTTGTCTTCTGACGTTGAGGGGCAAAAGGAATGGGGGATGGCCAAAGCTCTGCGCGTTTATAACTATTTTTGTGAATGGATATGTAGCTGTATGTTTATATCCGGTTGCCATGACAACGATACAGAACTTAAGATCTGATCCCATGTGCTTCTAAAATATCTGCTTTGAGGCTATGATGCTGCTAATAGTACAGAAATTTAGCGAACAGCAGACAGCCCCTTGTAGAGACTAACCCATCGGTTTATTCGCCTCAGGGAAGAAAGATAACCTTGGAAAGTCTCCCCTTCTCTAGGGATGTTACTGGCATCTCCAAAAAGTCAACAATTACATGAACAGTCGAACTATATTATTCGCTTAAAGTAGTTGTTCATCTGAATAGTCTAGTTCTTCGTTGTGTTCTTTTATTTTACTGAAGTTAGCTCTGCTGTAGCTTAATATTTCCATTCACTGTTTTGTTCAGTTAAAGTAACGGAAAGATGAATCCGAAAAATGATACAGTGTGTAGTACATTATGCACATCAGTTTTGCGATTGACTGATTGCGATAAAAGAAATATGCTATTCACGAAAAGACCAAAACGTATTCTTAGCTTGTCGGCACAAAAAGTAAAATAAAAAGGTGCGAAATGCTACAAAAACGCTTCAAATATTCGTGTTACAGTGAATAAGAGTGGTGAATGATAGTTATTAAATGAAAAAAACTGCTTTGTTGGCCTTGCAGCCTTTTCAGGACGACATGACTGAGAAATATGCCAACAGAAAGCACAGAAGAGTTAACTTAATATATAAGAAATAGGTATGTTGCATCTGATATTTTTGTGATAAGAGCTTTATCTGTAATTAAGGTCACCAGCCGCCACTGAAGCTAACCTACTCTTGATGCATTCCCACCTGCAAGGCTACATAATATGTATAGCATATCGCAAACAGTTTTGCTCACGAAACATCCCATAAGGGTCTAAACTCAACATGGCACACCAAAATGTTTGTCTCCTCAAAATCTCTTTCCAGTTTTAAGTGACTTCCAAAATTTCCTATAGTATATGCTGTACTTCATTAAGGCTCAGCACTAATGAGGATGTCAGTTTGGGGAGACACAATGGACCTGACTAGGTCGAAATACATGGGCCCTTATGGACCCCTTTATGATACCAATACCCCTCAAAGTCATATGAATCTTAATATAATTATGAAATATTGCATAGTTATGTAATTATTATTATTATTATTACTATTATTAAGCAGGATTACACACATGCATCTGTTAACAATAATTTGAAACTCGATATAATTCAATAAATTGAGTTTTAAAAAAAAACTGTAGCAGCATATAAACTCTCGATAACTTAAATCTGTTCTTGCTATAACGTATTGATAATAATAGTGTGAATGTCATAACATTATTATACCTACTTTTGTGCAGTGAAGGAGTTAATCATTGGGACCAATAATACAAAACATCTGTTTAAAATTTAAAATTAGATTTCATTGAGCCTATTTAAGTTGTCACATTTTACTGGCAAGGCTAATCGTCCTGAGACGGATTTAAAGTTCTCATCGTAGCACTAGCGATTAACAACAGGCGTCAGATCATTTAAACTCCAGAATGCAATTACACTTATGGAACGTACTTTTTACATAGTGTTGCTTTTCCCTAAACCTAACATGGTGGGAAAATTTCTCTAAACTTCTTACAACCAACTCAATCCGTTTGGGAGATAAATGCTCCTTTGATACGTTCAAACCCTAATGTCACCAGTTCCGAAAATGGCCATGGCAATTGAAGTGTCTTTGAGGGTCGGACAAAATTTTTAAACATTGCCTGTAATAAAACAAAATAAAATCACATAGTCGTCAGTCATCTTAGCTAAGTGTCGGGATAAAATACCAACTAATGTAACGTAACCAACGTTGGCTTAACAAGGCTATATTTTGTCATGTAAAACCTCAGAACCTTTACTGTATAATACACTAAATGCCTTTGACAGTAAACAGTATACATACATACACGATGTTCATAATGTTACATGCACACGACCTACTTTATTCTGTTTCATTTATCTTTATATAGCAGTTTTTTTTTCTTTACATTTCCCCCCGTAGGTTTTACTGATTACTGGTTTTACTGTTTCTTTTACAAACATATACACATTGCACAAACATATAACACCCATGCCCAAGGCGGGACTCAAACCCACGAAGCACCAAAGTGAGACGCTTTAGCGAGCGTGGCCATGGGGACCGGCATTCAGTTAGGAGTAGACAGAGGAGTGGCCTTCAGGAACTGGGCACAGCACCGCTTGCAACCCACATCCACACCGCAAGCACTGTAATCCCAGCAAACGCCAAAGCTCAAATTCCACCGCCTGCTATAACACACCAACCTCCTTCGCCTTATCCTTAATACTACATTCACAATGAGCTGCAAGCGCAGACGTAATGTAGCGTAAGCGCAAGCGCGAGGGAAGACCATTCAGAATGTAATCGTAAGCGTAACGCAAGAAGTTGGCACGTTTCTAGATCTGTAAATTAAATACGGATATCTTTCTAGCGCACCGCAAGTTTCAAATTGAATAACATAACTAATAATACCCTTAAGAAAATTCATTCAATCTTTTACAAATAAATATGTTATACAAATCTTACATACTAACAACTGACGCTCAGGCAGTGATGTCAATAATTTGCTCACTCAAAATTATTGTAAATAGTACAAGCATAGAGACTGCGGAAAATGATAAAGCTACACATTTAATGAACTAGAATTATCTGTCTGCGCCTTCGATTTATAAGAACCAAGAAATCTAGACTCATTAAATCAAAGAATTCGCAAGGAGACTGTCATAACCTCTTGAGGGAAATTAGAGATTGCGCAGAACTGCACGGTCAAATAGAGGAGCACGCATATATAGCAGGCCCTTTAAAATCATGTAGTGCGATCGTCTGTTATTGATTTCATAGATAATGCATAGAGAAAAGAAGCAGACTTAATCCTCTTTGCACGTAACGCAAGGAAAGTCCTGAAACAGATGAAAGGTAACGATGGACAGGAAATTCCTGGTAGAACGGGAATCACTCCAGGACTCGCATACGGGTCAGAGGAAACCACGAAAACTCTATGGCAATAGTGGCCAGTCCGACGGATTTATATATATATATATATATATATATATATATATATATATATATATAATACAGCCCCGGAGGCTTGTCAGGACTCCGGCGCTGTATTCCTTTTTACCTCTTTTTTCTAGTTTCTAAATTTCCTTAGTTGACCTATTCGTTTTTCCTTTTTACACATGCATACACAAACACAGAAACACCCATGCCCAAGGCGGGACTCGAACCCACGATCCCGTGCATTATATTGAACGCGGGACCTACTGAATGCGAGCCTCACACACGTTATTGCGCTACGTCACACTATTTTAAAGAAAGCGTATTATTTTCCAAGTAAATCATGTTAATCTTGCAGAAATAGTTTCATTGTACATTTTGTTCTGAGCACAATAGGAATAAGAGAAACCTAACCGACAGATGCTTACAAGTGAGACGCTATATGCTGGCCTTGAAATTCCATAATCTTTCCATGACATCGTGAAAAACCACTGCATAGAGAAATCTCTTTAAAATGACAAAGTATTGAAACATTTTTACGAATAATAACGCATATCGTATGGAAATGATTGATGCCATAAAAGGTACCTATTTGAATTAAATTGTGTACTTTAAAGACTTCTACACTCCTTTGCAGGACGTTTTCGCATATCTCTTTAGTTTCACCAATTATACTAAATTCCTTTTAAATGAAGATGACTTCGCAGATTATTCCCAGAAGATTCAGTGTATGCATTTTGGCATTTCATTATCTTAAACAATTATTAGATGGTGTTTTAATTAAAATCATTAAAGCCACATTTTAGAACAGAAAACAATTCAAGAAATATTAATATGAAGGGTAGTTTGGGCTGTGGAGATTTTCTTTAAAAACCTCACACCACACCCTTGAAAGATATTGAACTTAAACACAAAGTTAGATATTTATCCGACATTTCGTGTTGTAATTATTCTGTTCAAAAATGCAAACACGGACTATTTTTGTAACACACATTTTTTTATTCAGGGGCGCCTCAAAATTTTTATTTCCGGTGGAATTTCGATATCGAATATTTGGATGGAGTACATCACTTCCTCTACCTACTAGATGTGTGTTAGAGTAAATAAAACTCAGTTTTTACTACCATTTAGTGTGCATAATTTTGGAGCTTATTTACTACAAAGAATCCTGCACATGTCTTCATTTTCTCCTTTTCTTCCTATCACGCGAGAACACTAGACCAACGAATTTCCGTTCTCCAGACATGCAACCGTAAAAGCGATTACACAGCCATAAGTATGGACTTTGGCTTGATAGACTGTGTAGTTATAAAGAACTAATCGTCTCCCCTGAGCTAACCGAACGAGATGCTTAGCGGTAACACGTGAGGCTCGTATTTGGAAGGTCCCGTGTTCGATTCCCTTTAGGGCGGCCACATGTTTTTTGTGGTCTCCCCGGGTTGGTAAGTAAATGCAGGGATGGTTCTTCTTCTACAAGGAATGTCCTATCCATTATTTCTTGTCCGCATCATGCCTTATTATCTCTTTCAGGTTTGACGGACATGATAACGGCCTTTGGTGTGTTGCGGCAGGACGGTTGAGGTGCGCTTTGGAAAAGTTTCTCCCAGGCGTCGGTTGGAGTGCTGACGGAATCGCCTTCTGAAACGACATCTCTGGGGTCTAGAGACCCCCAGGAGACTTGCGGTTTGTGATGAGGATAAACGGCATGGGATGAGTTTAATTTGGAATCCTTAGCGACCCTGTTCTGCTTGCGCACATCGCATCTAGATCTGGTCACATTTCGGGTCCTCAGCTCATCTCTCCTAAGGGTCACGTTAGACAAAGTTCCACTGCTTGAGTGCGGTGCTCTGACCCGGTTTCGGGGGCACCTCCGTGATATGTACTCCTCCTACTCTCTCCGGGTTACGATTTGAAGATATATACAGTTCTTCTACCAGAAGCCATTGAAGCCTTGCATCTATTTTAAGTTTCTTTAAACTTGCATAAATTATCGTACTTCTAGGTTTCTTGCCGACGAATTTGAAAAGAAACTTAATTTTGTTAAGCTAATAATTGTTAAAATGTTTACATACATTTTACATCTGCCACATGTTTACCGAGAGAGACGACTCTGGATTATGTATGAGGCTCACATTCGGGAAGTTATGGGTTCGATTCCTGTCGGAGGTCAACCTGATTATGGACTTTTTTTTCATTGTTTCTCCGGGTTGTTGGGCGAATACCTGAATAGTTCCTCCTTCCTCCTCTATCACGAACTTCCTGTCCCCTGATCCCCTCTCCTTTCATTTCCTCTTTCATGGTTCCGGTGGGCTTGAGGCTGTGCAGTGCCAGTCGGTGTCGGACACATGTCGCAGATTCTTGTTAGCTGGAAATTTCTTTACGTTACTGCTTGTGGTAGTCTTCATTGAGTGTTGTAAGGTGGTTCGAGTTATTCCTGATTCCGCCAGAGGTAAGCCTTCTCTGAAAAGCTCGACTATTGGCCGGATCTTTAAGCTTTTTATCATTGGGGACCTCTACGCTTCTCTGTGACCATCTGTCTCCAACCTTTAGCCTTCTGTGGTTCCTTCGTTTCATCCGTTCTTCCTGAAGGTGGTAAGCACAAAAGAGTGGAGGTGAGGGAGTTGTCCCTCTCCGTTACATTGATACACATAGTCGTACTTATGGTTTTGGCTACTGATACAAGCGTATTATATCGTGTTCCTTTTTAGACATCCACTTTACTCAGAATGAATCTATAAGTTCGATGACGTACAAAATATCCGAAACAACAAAACAAAAATAATTTTTCCGCCTGGATAGTGTTGTGGTAGCGTGTCTGCCTCACATTCAACAGGTCGCGAGTTAGAGTTTCGCTTAAGGTGAATTACCCGAATAAGGTTTTTTTTCGGAGTTTTCCCTTATCCTGAGAAGACGAATGTCGAGTAACTTAAAGCTCCTTGGGCCCGAGATCATTTGAGCATCATTTCACCAATTTCATTCATCATCCGATATGACTAACCGAGTTAAAGGACGTTAAGCTAAAAAAAAAAGTATCATTTTCAGGTAGATTTTGTTGCTCCTATTGGTAAACAACATTACATACAATGGTAACTGAACGGTAAATAAGAGAAAAGAGGTACATGAATCCCAAGTAATGTATGGGTGTTGATAAGTGAATGACCAGGAAACGGAGACGATACCACGCACCTCGACCCACTATGATCCCCAGGAAAAACAGTTGAAGTGAAGGCACCGCAGAAGGTTATAGGTCATAGGCAGGGGGTCCACAGAAGGGCACAGAGATCCCTAACGATTCCAAGCTTGAGATCCGGTCACACCGATGGGCTCCTCAAGAGAAAGTTTCCTTCTAGCAGAGCCATGGAGAAGCAGAACTGGATCCACTCGAGGCGGCTCAGAGAAAGCAGCCTTGCCAATCAGGGAAAACCACGAAAATTCCGTGGTCAGAGTGGAGTGCCCCAGGAATTCAACAGATTTCCATCAACAAACAATCTAGGAAACGTGTAGCATCTTTGGCTCTAAATTACTTATATTGAAATTAACTGTAATAATCTCTCAGTGGACATTTTGGCACACAAAAAAGCTTCTTGAAGAGCATAAATAATAAATAGTTAATTATGGTGAATCTCTGAGTATTAATTGTTTTATATCAATGACTCTTGGAGGACTTTCGTAACATCAGGTAGCCAAGTGTTAATGCTCTTATGTTTCATGGCATCTTCGATATAGAAATATGTGTGTGTGTGTGTGTGTATGTGTGTGTGTCATAAACAGTATACAACGGTTGCATAATCTGGTGGCGAACCTGTATGAGGAAAACCAACACATATTATTCAACTTAACGATGATTATATGAATGAGTTTATAAACTGAGAAGAAACAGTGTTTAAAGTAATTTAGAACTGAGTAAAAGGTAAATTACTTATAATACTTAGTAGTTATTGTTTTATTGCATAATGAACAAGTACTAGTAAATACCTGATATTTAAAAATATATGTCCTGAATTATTAATACTTATTAAGCAAGGAAAACTGCACATGAATTAAACGTGACGCCATTAAAAAGAATGCAAAGTTGCAACATTTCAGGTTTTGTATTCTTTACTGTGTATTTGTTTGTTGATTTTGTTCACATTACTTTCTCTACTTAATACATGGTACGTGTGTAAATAAGATATGCCATTCCACCCAAAAATTCTATTACAAGTTTTCACTGGAAATACACTTTTAGGACCCACTGTATCAGAAAAAAAGAAAGAAAAAGAAAAAGATTCTTCTGTGTGTCTGTGAACAACATAGCTCAAAAACGAAAAATTAGGTTAAATACCAAACTTAATAATTAAATTCAGCATCTTCCAAAGATGCGGAACGAAGATTTTCCAGAAAATCCACCCCGCACACGAAACTACCGTTTACATGGAAAAAGTTTCGAAAACTGTGATTTTCTAAAAAATTACTTTAAGATTCCGATTAATATACCGTATATTAAAGATATGCACAAGGAAAATAAAATTATACTTTGAATTTTCTGGAACTAGCCTCTGAGGACTTTGCAAAACTAGTAAACCTCAAGAAATTTACACAAATTTACTGCACAACAATTGATCTCGTTAAGACACAAATTTCATGTCATATACCTTTTTGTGGAGTTAACCATTTCCTTGTTATTGGTTTGAATTTTAAAATGCTTAAACTTTTCTCAAACGGGAATTCGTCATTCCTTTTTCTTTCGTTTTATTCCTGGTCGTGCAAAGAGAACCTTTTTTTCAATCGCATAGCAACCAAATTTTAAAAATGTCGACTGTTGCTTTAGCCATTCCCTTATTAACCTTCTAAGACTACTTCTGTTAATGTTTGCATTGCTTAGCATGCATTAAATAGCAAAATAGGGTTTTGTGAGAATAGTTTGTTACAGAATAGGTAGAGAAAGCCTTGTGAATGGAACACGTCGCATATTTTGCCAATATTTCCATTTATTAATTAATTTATTTTATCTTTCTACATGCGAATCGCAGTCCACATTGTTCGACTGGGTAACCTAAATGACATCAGTAATGGAAAAATATTTCTGTTTTATCACTATATAATGTGGAGCTACACAGCTTCTGTTTAAGTTATTTTAGTTAAAAGCGCTCTGATATTACTAACGCTGCAGCGCGTATATAAGTGTAGTTTGTTTACTATGAGCTTGAGTACATGATAAGAGAACAAAACTGCCCTGCACTGCAACCTTTATAGGTCTATTGTACATCCCCAGTCTTATTTTCATTGGTCCAGAATTATGATACTCATTATAAACTGAACCAGACTCTGTACCGTGATGTTTGAAAGCTCTTCCAGTTTGGAAATTGACTCCCAAAATTGAGGGGTTTTGGTGAGAAAGTACTGGTTACTCTCAACACAGATGGCCGTCTCGTCTCCTGTTGACATCGTTGTGTACTAAAGTTTAGCTTTAATTATTACATCGATCTAACAGACATCTGTGTACTTTTAAGTATGTGTTTCCTATAGTATTACCTACATAATCTTTATAATATGAACACTAATGCAATATTTCGTAGCAAATTAAGTATATTACACAGAAAGATAGGTAACCGTTATCATCCTTGAACAGAATGGCTCTTTGTAATGAATATAACAATTAATAATCTAAGAGCAGCTTTTGATGTTTAAAGTAGCTTTTGAGCAAAGGCAAAAACTGCTGAATATTAACCATTATTAATGCAAATTTTACGAAGCCTATATACTTTTTAAAATATTTCTATGGGGAGATTGAAAGTTAATGTTTTCTGCATGCTCAAATACAATTTGAATTAAAACAGTTCGTAGTCTATTATTATTAGCTTTCAAAATTTATATCAACTAAATCTACGTCGTTAACACAACATGGTGACCTGTAAGATAGAAAGGAATAAACTTCAGTTGTTTGTTTATTGCGCTTATGTCTTGTTTTCCATACAGCGGATTATCAGTTACAAAATGGCTCTTTACTAATGCCGAGTATCTTGAAGTGCTGCTCATTTACGGTGAAACACAACATAATGCGGCAGCTGTGGCAAGAATTTGTGGAGCCAAATATCCAAATGAAACGAGTACCGCGTTATAGGACATGTCTTTTTCAACAGTCATTTCGGGGGCTTTTGACTTGTGAAACAACTGTATGTTAAGAACATTAGGTTAACCATTTTTATATCATTAAATACACGCCCTAGAGGTGCTCAAAACCCGTGTCACTACTCTCGCTCGTTACTCGTAAGCTACGCCACTTCTCGAGAGTGTGGCAACGAGAATCTCATATATCGAGAACTAGTGCACACGAGCGAGGCTACTCGAGTATTCTCGCAACTACAGGCGAAGTAGCTTGACGTATGATCCGTAACATAAACTGGTTATGTAATGACTACGGCCCGGAATTTTAGGTTTTAACCTATTTTTCCCTTATAAGTAAGTTAGAAAGTTTCAAATTACTTTTTTGTTTCAAGCCGTTTGAGTGCTAATGTGTGAATCTTATTAAAAAAAATGGCACATTAAGACCTAAAACTCTCTAAATTTAAGTTATTTTTTAAACTTCAGTAGAAAATGTATACATTTTTTCTTCAATTCATCTGAATTTTGTTTTGTTTAACAATTCGTTTAGTTTTGCTTTGAGTGTGTATGTGGAATTAGCCAGGGAAAGAATTTATCACGATTTTTATATTGGTATAGAAATTGTGTGTATGAAATATACGTCAATGACACCTTGCGATGTGGAAAGATCATTTTTTCTGCCTATAGGAATATATTTAAAAACAACAGAATTTGGAAATGTGGATGGTGTGTAGTTGTGTACATAACAGTGCTGTTTTGTGAAGTTTGTTTTAGTTATATTAAAATATATATTCTGAAGTTTTTAGTTAAATGTTCCAGCACGAGTATCCTCTGTAACAAATTGCCTTAAATTACAGTACATATTAATAGCACTCTTCCCTGAAGTAAAATAGTTTTCATATTGTTATTTGTATTGTGTTAAAGAATGTGACTGTCGCGACTTCCTTAAATAGGTAGAAAAACTGTTTAAAATATAAACATGCTCAGATTATAACCAAAATAGAATTACTTCTTGCTACATAAACGCCTGAGGAGTAATAAACCACACTTATTTGTAATAAAAGTGGGAACCACATATACATATCAGCAGATACTGTGATACCACATTTCGTTTTTAACCCTTTACCTAGCGTGGGTTATATAAATACCATCCTTATCCTGGCAGGCTATTTTATAGTGTTTAACGCCCGCTTTTACTACTTGTGGCACCCCAGGCGAAGACAATGATAACACATGGAATGAAAATGGAGCACCGGTGGACTGTGATGGCGATGGAAACCGGAGAACCCAGAGAAAAGCGGCCCCTGCGCCGCTTTGTCCACCATAAAATCTCACATGCGGTCGCTTAGGATCAAACCCGGGTCGTCTAGGTAAGAGGCGAGTTGTCTAACCACGGCGCGGCCCTGGTAGGCTATTTAAATCTTAAATAATTTAAACAGATGAAATAATTTAGCTTACAGAACTGATTATGCGAGTTTCCGCGCATTACACAGCAGTCTTGCTATTAACGAGACTTATGAGCAGAGCTAGGAGGTTCGTACTAATTTCCATATGCAGAGTAAGAGTGGCCAGACTTGGCAATACCATGAGGCAATACTTGTGCGAGCAAAGGTCAAGGTAGAGTGCAACCCATTACTGCAAAACAGATATAACACAGAACTACATCGGTAGGAAGGAATACGTTCAGCTTACATCTTTGTTATGCTTCAAATGTGACCAAAATTAATTTGTTTTACAACCATAGTAAGTTTTCTAGCAGTATACTTATCAATGTACTTATTTAGATACAGGCACGGCTCGTCATATGTGTTCATGGGTTCAATGAACCTCTTATAAAATTAAAATTCAAAGTAAACTTCTTCCCTTATAAGTCAGAAATAACATGAAAATAAATTATTACAGCATAATTTTCTCATTCCCTTTTAAATGAGAAGAAATCTTGTTAGATAATTACGCGGCGCGACGATGGAATGCCTGTTTCGGGATGTGTTCAAACGCCTCATAGAACCTAAGTAAGCGTGAGTTTGCCGGTGAGGGGAACGGAGATGGAAGGAGGAGGGAGCAAGGAAAGCGTTCAGCAGTCGCTAAAATTTCTGACAACCCGAAATCTAAGCGAAGATTCACGAAGTTATACGAGTGTCTTTTCCCCTTTACCCTCCTTTCGCGAGCTTGCGTTAATAGTCTTGTCAACGCACATGAATTCGAAGTTGCATGATTGGCTTTATGCACAGTTTTCAGGCAAAGAGAATTATTTAAAATGTGTGCTAAATTGAAGGTTTGAGTAGGTGTTTGTGCGGTGGTGAACACTGCAATGACTTTACAAAAGTAGCTAGGAAAATAAACATTGTAAAATGTCATTAGAAACTGATTTTTCTAAACTTTCACTAAAAGACAAGTGTAAAATAAAACAGTCGGGCCAAAACCTCATCTTTCTCTAACTCAAAAGCAAACTGTTAACGGCAAGTAATATTCACGCTCGTTTAAAATTGAAATATACGAAAGAAATGCATGGCTTGCTGGGTGTAATATTACAATAGATTGTGTTGTTTTAACCGCTTAAATTCTGTTAAAGGAAAAGACTGTAGCAGGTCAAATCTGGAATAGCGGATTTAGGACACTCGTTTCAGAAAATTAAGACATGTCGGATCACAGCTACATGTCAATTCTTGTATTGATTTCTCAGTATTGGGCAAAAACGATATAAAGGGAACAACTCAGCAGTGTTTTTCGTAGGAGCATAGAATTACTAATGAGCAAGAAAGAAAAACGAGACGTGTGCTGTCAAAAATTGACTGCATCAAATTTTGCGGAGTGCTCGAGGTGACTCTGAGAGCCCATGATGAAACGACGAATTCTAACAACCCTGGAGTATTTAACGGGCTAATTAATTTTCGCGTCAGCTCTGGATAAACTTGTTAAAGAACATTTAAAAATAGTCTCCACCTTGTAGGGACATTGAAGACAATTCAGTATGAATTGTTGGACAGCATGCTATCTGTGAGTTGCGATAGCATTCTCTCTGAGATTTCTGATGCAGATTTTGTATCAATTACAGCTGATGAGACGACGGACGTTTCATCTAAGTGTCAGCTCGTAATTGTTATAAGGTACGTTCTGCCGAGTGGAAACCCAGTGGAGCTATTTTGGACTTTCTTATATCCTTTCAGACATGACGCAACTTCGTTAGCATCACCTATTATGAATGTCCTTAAAGAAGTTTAGGGAATAATAGCAACAAATCAATTTCCCAAAGCTATGATGGGGCCAGCGTTTTAGTGGACGTCATTCTGGTGTGCAGGCTATCGTAAGGAATACTTATCCTTATGCTTATTTTGTACATTGTTATGCTCACCAATTAAATTTAATAATGTCCCAAGCAGTGAGTCAGAACAAAGATGTCAGGATTTTCTTCCCAAATATTGCTGAGATACCAAGTTTCTTCGCCATGCTCCGCAAAGAATTAAAATTCTTGACGAAATTGTTGGTAGATGACTTCCACGTTGTTCAACAAACAGAT
Source organism: Hymenopus coronatus (assembly GCA_030762935.1). Classification (NCBI taxonomy): domain Eukaryota; kingdom Metazoa; phylum Arthropoda; class Insecta; order Mantodea; family Hymenopodidae; genus Hymenopus; species Hymenopus coronatus. Next base: position 400,623,740 of record CM060900.1, on the reverse strand, counting down.
GAAACTCCAATTCTCGCATAGTCTGCACAGTGCACGAAAACATGGATACAATTGTTGAATATCTGGAGAAAACCACAATTAACCAAGCGCAAGGACTTCGACTGAAAATGCAGTTACCTTCGTTCAGTTTCTGGATACACTATTTATAGAGTTATGCCACATGTTGAAATATTGTACAATGTACTACAAAAGCGAACTGTATATTCTTCTTCAATTGAGACTACTGTTGATTCATTCATTAATGAAATAAAAATAATAAGAGATAGTGTTAATACAATATCTGAAAAAGTGAAAACGCTCCAGGATTTAGAAAGAAACAGTGTCCTGTCCCTGGCTCTCGTCAGTCTAAAACTATCGCAGCAAAGGAAGTCTGCGATGTAATAGTTAATCAAATATCAGCAGATAGATTTCAGTTTACTGGACATTTGAGAGCTACAACATTGTTGGGATATGAACATTTCTGCAAATTTAACAAAGTGTCTCCAGACGAAACCTTAGACTATATTACTAATTCATACCCGTTTCTTGATAAAACCAAATTAGAAACAGAACCTAAAACAATTTGTTAGAGATGACTTCCGAAGTGTAAAGCGTGCAACCGATTTACTTGGGTTTATACTGGAAAATAATTTGAGTGCGTACCTCGGCGAAGTTACCAAACTTCTTAAACTGATAATTGCGATTTCAATGTCATCAGCTGAAGGGGAAAGATGTGTTTCTTCGTCTTTTCTTTGGGTATGAAAGGATAAAAATATGTCTAAAGAGTACGATGGAAGAAGATAGACTGAATGCACTACAATGTTGTCCATAGAAAAGGAGATGATCAACCAGCTAGTGGATTTTAATGAGTAGGTGATAGACCGTTTTGCTATCCAGAAATAAAAAAGGATGGATTTTAAGTACAAACATCCCAACATCAGCACCACATCATTAGGCGGTACATATCATGTGGGATAATGGCTATAAGGTAAGATATTTATATAATTTTAAATATTTTGTTGTTTACAGTCCTAGTTTCTTTGAACCCCTAATGTCATAACCCACGAGCCGCTACAGTTTAGAAACCGATGGCAGTTCCTAGTATACAAACTGTCAAACGTCTAGTAACAGAACAACTACACAGCAACATAATAATGATTGCAAATGTATTCAAGGAGTTAACCTACAATTACCACACTGTTATAGTCCAGATGAGCTGAATCTGTCCGGTATGTAGAAGAACAGTCAAGACGGATCTACTAACCCACGAGCATTCTACCTGAAATAACGATGAAAATGATAAGTGTAGTTGAAAAGAATGCAGGGTTCAGTGTGATGTATCGCATACAAGCTGCACTTTTAGATCCCAACAAATGCTATTTACTTGGTGAATACGGAACTGATAACATATTTGAAAATATGCCCGTTCGCATCGTGCGAAGTGGAACGAACTTTTTAGCATTATAAATTTGGTTTGTCGGGACGTAGAATGAGGTTTTCATTTGAAAGGCTTCAAAAATACATATAGTTTTCAGTAATACGCCTGCAGATTATTAAAGATTTAGTTTAATTCCCGTTTCGTTTTTACCTGGTAAGAATCTGAAAATATTTAACAAATTAATTTTATTATTTGGATATTATTATATATTTAATCAGTAAATATTACAATCCGTGCTATAATTGCTTGAGTGTTTTCATAATGTACATATATAAAGAAGGAAATCAGTTAGTCACCATTATATATGTAATAATTTGTACGTTGTACAAAATTAATGCTCTAAATAGGTGTTTATACGAATTTCTTGTAAGTAATTGTTGTTCTCTAGAAACAGTACTGTTTACTTGACAACCGGTTTGTTGTACTTTCCAAGGTGTATTCTTATCAATGATTGTATAGATGCGGCGAGATGGTCGGTCGCAACCTGTATTCGGAACGGCGAACGGTACGAACTTCCTAGTTCTGCTTATGTGTCTTGCGAGTAATCGAGACTCTCGTGCGCTCATTAGTCAAGCTCTCTCATGCTAGCTATGCGTTCAGCTGCGCCTACTGGCTGCGTGAGGCGCTCTTGGCGGCAGCGACAAACGAGCGGGATGGAAAGCAACACGCACTTTCATGCATACTTCCAGACTCTGTGGTGGATAGAGAACAATTCTAGTTAAAGAAACCCGGTACTCCTGGGTGAGAAGTCAGCTCGCTCACTCTACCACGGAGGCAGTTTAAGAGGACATTTGTTCTCATCTGCTAAAGAGTTCTAAATCCAGGAAGCGTATCTCCTCACGTTGAAGGAGTTAACCAAAGAAATAAATATCCGTGGACACAAAAAATGAGTCATCCCCAGATTCCATGGATCGATCGAAGAGCTTCGTGTATCTTACTAAAAGCTGTGTTCACAACGCACACGAAAAACTGTACAATGGTCTGTGACTGAAAGCATAATGCTTAACTAAAAAAAAAAGATAAGAGAACAAAGTTCCGGTGGCTGAGATGTTAAGAAGACCTTGCTTCCACTTATAAGTTCCCAGGTTCAAATGTTTTTTTTTTGTTTTTTTTTATTTTTATTTATTTAATATGTAGAACCTAATATTGCATTGATAATACGTTGGCATTTAAGTTATAGGCCTATCCTTGCGCACAAAAGCATAATTCTACTAACACTCGTGTTAAATGGCTAAACAATATGTGTAAATAAAGTATTATCTTCTAAAACACAAAAAATAAACATAATTAATATCGAGTTATAGACCCTTAGCCCGTATAACTGCTCTCAATCTTCTGGGCACATACATTCACAATTAAATGCCTGCAGTAATGTGGACGAGAAGCTACAATATCCCGGGCTTCTTGAATTTGTGCCTAGAAGCCGTCTTTTGTCCTTCAACCATCTACAGGTAAATTGGAGCGCAGCTCCCTTTTTACCTCAACCCACACATTCTCACATTCTACCACTGCGATATGCTGCTTCTCTGAAACCAATTTGAACCCTCTCGAGGTACAGGATGATTTTCCTGTTCAAATTCAGCAATTCCATCAGGATATCTCATCCTTACGGGAATCAAAATATTATCGAGCATTACCGTGTACCACACACCGTTCAGTGTATCAAACTGCCAGAGCACACCCGACCGTACCTTGATATCCAGCCCCAACACAATGCAGATACATGACCATGATGGATTATTGTGAAGCCAAGCATTTTGTATCGTATTGGGACCCCTTTCCCTTATGTGTGTGAGAAAATGTTGCCTCGTCTGAATGTCGCGTTATTCCAGTTGTGATTGGCATTGTACTGTTGGGTCAGTTTGTGAAGGATGTGTTGAGTATTATATATAAAAAAGGTCCCCACCTCCCAAAAAATCAAACTGTCCAAAATTGGATTCCTAAAAATGCTTCAAAACATTGGTTTTTTTAACAATACTTTGATTAAGTTTTCATTCCATACAGATTCCTTTTTTTTTTTTTTTTTTTTTGTTCTTCTTTCCATTGAGAGAGAATTTTTGGGTCTGATGCGTTTGTGTAGGTACCATTCTGCGCACTGCATGCTGTCGTGTGCAGCATATTGCTGTTCGGTAGAATAAATCCTTAAATAAACATAATCACTATCATATTATTAAGTGTACCAAATGTCGGGAAAGAAATAAGCATATCTAAAATAAATAGCCGCTATGCGTTAATTCAATATCATTAAGAGAAGGATGAAAAATTTGTTTGGTGCATGCAAGAAGCAAACCTGCGACTCTCACTAGAGGAGTAACCTAGGTTAGCCAGAGACCTGCAGTGAACACACATGGAACACCGCAGGTTTAATAATGCCGTACAATATAAAGTGTATCATGTTTTGTGTCGTTAATATTTTTAGTTAATATTGATAGTTTGTTGTTCTGTATTTGATTATGACTATTGATCACATGGGTTAGTAATATTAAGATTTGAAACGTGTGACAACTTGTTGCTGCCGCTACACAACTGTATCGCGGATGGTGTAAATAAGACGCTGTGCCGTATAGGACTTAGACGAAATTGTCGATTTAGATATTACTTATTTTTTTGGCGACGGGTGCACATGAATAGGGTGAAATCCTTCACTTGGAGGAAGAAGATCCTGAAGCAGCAATCGTGACATACTTGACACTGTTGGCGTATCCGATTGGACTGTTTTGAGGGCATTAAAGAAACTTCTCATTGATTTTCTATTCTTGTCTTGCTTTAATCAGGTATTTATAGAGTTTTATAATTCACGAAGAAAGGAAGCTTAATCGTGTTACTTAGATTTCTCAAGCTTTTATTTACCTTTATAAATAACTCTTCTTACTTGTAATTTGCGTAATATTGTGAATGCTTCTTTGGTTCCAAATTCCGTATGATAATCAGGTAATGTTAAAATCATGTGTGGTTTTCGGTTTATTTGATAACCGGAAGTGTTTTTTTTTCCGTTGCCATTGCAGCAGAAGCTGAAGAATTAATAGAATTTAAGTGAACCTGATGTATTTTCTTTAGTCCAATAGTGTACAAAATAAAATTGTAATTATCTCAAGAACGGAAAGATTTATGGAGAAAAAATATCAAGAAAAACACTCAAAACAGTCTGCTCTTTCATAGTTAAAAAGGATGATCATAGGTAATCTTCCACTCTGGATAATGATGATTATGACGGTGATGATGATGATGGTGGTGGTGGTGCATCCAGTGCGTTATTAATTAGTCATCTGAGATTACCTGTTAAGTACCTGCTTTGACCTACATATCCACAGCTATGTCTTGTCTAAGAATGGTTAGGACGGCGAGTTTCTAACGAAGAGGTTCTGGGTAGACGTGTTTGTACAGAAATTTGTGACATCGCTGTAACATATAAGCAATATTAACGGCACGCCGTATACAGCTACGAGATAATATAACTTCAAGAAGTGGACGGGGATTTGGGAGCAACCTGTATAATTTCCAGTTTTGCTACTATGTCCCTCACCTACTGTGCCTGCGGCCACACAGACTGAAGGGATGAAGTGAAAGAACCACAGGAGCCTACAGGCTACAGGCAGACAGGCAACAGAGACGCGCGGAAGTCCCTAAAAGTTCCTGGCTCGAAGACTTGTCCCACTGCTGGAGCTGCCGAGAAGGTTCGATGAACAACCCGTTGAACAGGCCGCCCTTTACTGTCCTCGGTGAGTACTCTTTCCTTTGATAATGAATCTGCGCTATCTGTCCGGCACCGCTATGTGCTAGGGACATATTAACACACTGATATGCTATGAGGAATCGGAATGAAGGCAAGTGATGGAAAGAAAACCGTGCTGGACGAAAAATCACACTAGCATTCACTACCGACCCCGGAAAAAAAAAACGAAAAACCCACGGTTGCCGGAGACTGAACTAGCGAATGCGCATCGCACATGTTACGCGGCCCCACCTCTCTCGGTATGCTCCTCAGTTAATCAATACAATACGTTTACGACGTCCGTAGCTCTGTAAGTAATAATATTTCATGGTCTTGAGGAATACAATGACAATGACCAGGAAGTGGAGGGGACACTTCTCACCCAACGCGGATCTTCTGTGCTTACCATTACCAGGAAAAATAGATGAGGTGAAGGAACCGCAGGAGAGGGCCGCCTGACAGATGTGCTAAGGTCCCTAACGTTTCCAAGTTTGGCGACCCGGTCACACCGGCAAGTTGCTCATAGAATGCTTCTATCTGCTATAACCGGGGAGAACTCGAATCACCTGAGGAGCGTCAGAAAAGGCTGACATCTGGCAGGGCCGAGAAGAACTATTCAATGAGTAAGCATCCGCGCCATCTGTCCAACACCGACCATAACTTCACAGTAAATCTATCTGAAACATTTGAGAAAAGTGAAATGGTAGGAAACGAGGGAAAGGGAATTCGTGGTAGCAGATAAACTATCCCAGTATTCGCATAGCCAACCAAGGAAAACCACGAAAAACCAATGGTCACATGGAATCTAGCCCAGAACCTTCTGAATGCGAGCTCGCACCTTATCGCGAAGCCATCTCGCTTGGTAAGAAAGTGAAAAAAGAGCAATAAATTGTCATTGAAATATTGGCAGTAGTTATGTACATACTCTCGCTACTCCAATCTGTTGCAAAATCCTGTATCATATTTAGTTTTATATAAGATGGTACTTTTGAACAATATCCATTGCTTCGGTTAAGCAGCAGAAGTTAGCGTAGGCCTATGTGAACTTTTCAAATCTCACTTTTTACTTTCCAAAATATTGAATTTCACCCAAAAATTCGTTATCTGTATTTCACCGAAAAGAAACGCTTTTTGTTACCTTGAATTAAATAACAGCAATAACAACAATAGTAATTATTATTATAATAATAATAATAATAATAATAATAATGATAATAATCAATCCGCTTTGTTTAAAACATCTATATAATGCTTAGAAACTATTACGCGAAATAAAATCTAAATCTTAAATGTTATGTAAACAACACATGAAGTCTTTTTCATCTCCATTAAATGATATATAATTGGAATCACGGAAACTTACAAGTGGCAGGAAAAACTTCTGAAAAAATAAAGAACTTGTGAAAATATTTAATTCGTGTAAAATAATTCTTTATCGCACATTAACAACTTTCGAGATATTATTTTTAATTTGCTCGAATTTTAAGTTATATACATCTGACTAAGGGAAGTAATTCCTCGCTAACGTGTGAGACTCACATTCTTAAGGTCCCTGATTTGATTCTGGTTGAGCCGCCAATTCGGACCTTGAATGTTTCTTGGTTTTCCTTGGTCCCTAGGCGAATGCGGGAGTAGTTTTTGATCCATCATAATATTCTTTCCACAATTTCCCTTTCGTTCCGTCTCCTTTTCTGTTTAAGTGTGCTTCTAGGTTTCGTGGCATGTAGTGGTGCCAGATAGATTGGGCAGATGTTTGCCCAAAGAAAAGAGTAGGTACTCCCCGTGTACACCAAAGGGCATCTTGGTTGACAGATCTTTAATCGATCTCTCTCCTTCTCTCTCTTTCTCTCTCTCTCTATCTATCTATCTGGATAGCTCCAATAGGGGGGACAGGTCTTCGAGCCAGAAACTACAAAGGACTTGTGCGCGCCTGGTGACATGTTGCCTCCTGAGGTTCCTTCACTTCACTCCTTTCTCCTGGGTGGTGGTAGCTGTAATAGAACTTCCGTAATCGCAGTGCGCGAGATGTCTCACTCCTTTGTATACCCTGCACACACAAATAAGTAAGCTGCACGTATGCAGAACGTAGTAGAAGTGACACGCCGCCATATTTTCTTGCTACCAACGCCAGTCCTCATTAAGATTTTAATTTCCCACTTTGCTTCCTCATTAAGATTTTAATTTCCCACTTTGCTTTGAATTTAATATGTAAATGGGTCATGGTTTCCCTAATAACAACACTCATTTTAGGCAATAAACATATATTTTCGCTCACAGAGTGCACAAAATGTAACAACACCTGTCATGTGTTTTCTCTTGAGTTCATACGAAGAGTATGCAACACCAAGGCAGGGAGGGATATGTGGAACACTTGACTGTAATATCAGCCCCCTGTATACCAAGAAAGTCATTACATTGTAATACATCAGATTTTATTTTAAACATCTGACATTAAACACTTTCAAAATTTAAGGCGTTTTGAGTATATACTTTATGGCATGATTTGTTGTTAAATGTTATAATGTTCAACAACAAGAATATAGGAAAGGGAGAGGGTTTTCCCTAAAAACAAAACAGAAACTCAAACTTGTAAATAAAGCGCATTTCTCTGCTAATGTTACACTGAAAACATGTTGGTTATTGCAAATGTTCCCCCTGCAACTCTTCTAAGGGGCTCTTTAATTAAAAACCGTAAACTGTGAAATAAATATGGGGAAATAATAAATGGGTATACAATTCGTTTACTAGCACCTTATGCCATATTATTCAGTATAGGGAGGCAGGGCAAAGGGAACCACGTGGAAAAAAGGATTTACATAAATACATTTAATAGTATTTAACTAGAAGAATGGCAGCAGTGGATAGTGTTACCTGAGAACATTACTCGTGAGTGGAAGTCGAAGTAAGCACCAGTAATTCGTATCAGACACTTTTCTTTTTGTAATTTGTTCATTCCTGATAATTAGAATTGCATGGTGTAAAGTTGGAATTACTTTTTAAATGCTAATCAAGTATTACTGCATCCATTAAGGATATGCGAGGGTTTGACGCTAACTTGATATCATCACTTCCAATACTGTCCTGAGGTGAAACTTCTTACAAATGGAATTTGACAAGAGGAATGCTAATTTCTTTAAGGATTAGAAATAAAAATATTAATTGCGACTAATCTTAGCCTTCCGGTAAGGACGACATTGAAGGAGGAAAATGAACTTTCTTAGGAAACGTGTTGAATCAGCTTATTGATGCAAAAATACTCTAATCTGGTAAATTTAATACAGACTTTGCGTTTGCAATGCACTTATTTTTATCTACGATTCCTTTCGCTCTAAACCCTGATTCTTTTTCCCATAACATCATGGGTAAAAGGAATCATTGCTGATATTTAGAGAGCTGTGTATTACTCTGTAGTTATACAGCAGTAATATGCTGTTTAAAAATTTTAATTGATACTAGAAGTCTACAGAGAGTTTAAAAGCTTTCTGAGTCAAATGTTATAGGTCCAACACAAAGGCCCTTCAAAATATAGTGATTCCTCCTGCCCTGCCTTTCCCTAAATATATCTTAATCTAAATCTAAAGGTTGTCTTGAAAAATAGTGAGAAACTGTTTAAATAACGTTATTTAAAAGATTAATTTTCCTAAGAGTTGCAGCCCTACTTATGACAAGGCAGTGAAAAGATTTCAGCTCAAATGCAAATCGAGATTCTTTAGCCAAGTCATTTTTATTAAATCCGAACCTTTTTCAGCAACCATAATGACGGGAGCATTCAAATTACCACTAGGGAGAGAAGGTATTATTGACGCATCCATGACTCTTAAACCCTTAACACCGTATACTCTAAGCTCTGGATCCACTACAGCCCATGGATCAGACTGTGGTCCCATCTTGCATGTGCCAGTAGCGTGGCAAGACGATCTCGCATTTCCTGCAATAATACATCTCCAGTACATTTTGGTTCCAAAAGGCAGATGCCCACATGGGGGAGAAGGTGTCAGATTCGGTTTGTACCCTAATTTATGGTAAATGTCGGTCTGAGCAACCATTAATGCTACTTGAAATCCTTCTACTAAAGCTTCTATATCATTGATGTTAGATAGAAAGTTTGGTTTAATTTTAGGTTGAACAAACGGATTCGTAGAGTTTATGTAAATGATTCCTTTGCTTCTTGGCTTACAAAGTGTTGGTACAATAGTTACCTGATTATAATATGATGATGGTTCCTTAAAGGTAGGAGAAGAACTTGTCAAAGATGACTTAAGGAAAAAACGCAGATCTGGACCTTCAAAATCTGCTTGTTTTGATCTATAAAATGCCAGAACTTGAGCTGTTCCTGGTGAAGATAAAGGCCCTCTTTTATTGAATAGGAATTCCTTTATATCCCAAAACCTTTCATCACTGCTTTTAGGCAAAGTTGATGTCCAAGTTAGGTTCATGGTTATGCCTCCAGCCACAACATGATCCTGAAGATTATATCCCACTTTGAGTTCAGTTACAACAGGTATATCCAAAGGTTCGAGGAATTCACGTGGGCCTATACCAGAAAGCATGAGCAGTTGCGGACTATTTATTGTCCCTGCACATAGAATGATTTCCTTCGTAGCGTAAACATCCCGGAGAATTCTTGTATTTGAATTTAACATGTATTCTACGCCAAATGCTCTTTTCGTTACGGAATCAATTAAAATTTTTGTAACTATTGCATTAGTAATTATATGGAGATTGGGTCTAGCATATCTAATAGGTTCAAGAAAAGCATTGCTTGTACTGCATCGTAGTCCATCTTTAGAAGTAGCCTGAGTCAGTGTTACTCCTTTTACGTGACCATTACTGCATTCAAAATGTGTAAAACCTACTTCTTTGAAAGCTTCCAGAAACGCAATCACATTTATGTCCTGGTATGGAAATGTTTGAACATTGAGATAGCCTCCGGTGCCATGAAGGTCGTTGCTACAAGTTAGGTCCAAATTATTTTCAGATTTCTTGAAGTACTTCAGAGTATTGTTATACGACCACCCAGAGTTTCCTAAATCAGCCCAATGATCGAAATCTGAAGGGTGGCCGCGAGCATATCGCATGCAGTTAATGGCGCTTGTTCCACCCAAAACCTTCCCTCTACGCCATTCACAAGACTGTCCTCTACAGGAGGTAGGTTCAGGTTCTGTTCTGAAGGTCCAGCAAAGCTCTTCGTTTTCCACATTCAGGAATGGAACCAGTGCGGGAACAGATGTAGCTAACGGCTCTTGGTACCCAGCCTCCAAGAGCAGGATCCGCCATTCTTTTATCTCGGACAACCTACACAGTAAACAGAAGGTATTTTGAGTGGATTTTAAAACAACAACAACAACAAACCAAGTGTTTTAATTCCTTCTCCATAGTACAGTTAATACAGATTAATAACCAACATATGGCCATCAAAATCACCACCACCGCTATCACCACTATCTTCCTGCCAATACACTCCTTCCTGACTCAGATTTTTTTTTCAGGTTTTCTCACTCCATAACGAGCAAATGCCGGGGAGATACTCTAAACTTAAATCTCGGGGATGTTTCCTTCCCAGATTTCCATTACCAAAATCATTGCATTGTATGTGTTACCAGTGCCCATCGCCTGTGGTGCCATGTGCAGTAAGAACGAGCGTTAAATACTACTAAAAGCAATCACCAATGGCATGGAATTATAACCTATGTTTCGTTTACTTCCAAATTGCTATGGCCGGTCGCCAACAGCAAGAAAACAATAGGAAAAGACAACACTACGAAATACTTTATTACAGGATCAAAATATAACGAAGAACCAAAAGAATCGTATTGCACATGAAAAGAAACAAAACTGCGAGATAATTGCATAAATTACAAGAAGTACCCTAGGAGAACCACCACCGCCACCTTCGCCGCCACCACTACCATCACAACAAACGTCAATAACTGGATAGCTGCATGACCGTTCTCCTGAGCTCATACCAAGAGCATATAATAGGGTATAAAAGTTTGGCTACCTCCACTTGTAAGCTTCTGGGTACCTATGATAAGATGTATATTGCAACCTTTTCTACCAAATTTATCATTTCCAAAAGGAAAATCGACCGACTGATGAGTGGTTACCGCGCACGCACACACATACACTTACTCGCAATTCTCTTTAAAATAATGGTATATACCTACTCATTTTAGTATATCTGAAGAGCAGCTATTATGGTAGAGAAAGTATTGAGACTGCAATATATCAAATTAACGATGAAGATGGCTCTGCGGTAACGTGTGAGGCTCCATTATGGAGGTCTTGGCCACTCTGGCCACGAGCTCTTTCGTTGCTTTTCCCGGTCTGTAGGCGAATCCAGGGCGGTTCCCCTTCTACCACATTCAATAATTTTATGTCCCCATCATTTCCTCTCATTTGTTTCAAGGTTGTAGGACCAGACGATAACAGTTGGTGTGTTGTGGCAGGACGGTGGAATTTGCGCTATGTAAAGATTTCCCCCAGGTTTTTGGCGGGATTCCTGGGAGCTGTCTCGCTTATTCCCGGAGCTCCCATGCTGCGGGTGTATCAGGTAGAGCTAACCGGGGCCAGGATTGGCGTCATGTTAGAACCATTTGGAAGCCGTTCTTGCTAGCGCATATCGTCATCGAGATCCAGTCGCCTTCTAGTCTCTCCTTCAGCCCCCCACCCCAAAGGGTCATGTTTGAGGCACTATGGTCTGTATGCGCTACTGTACTCCACTTCCTGCAAGAGGCCCCTCCGTGTGATTACTCCTAATACATCAAACTTGACTTTATTTTCTCTACCAGTGATAAGGGAAATGCTGCTTTCCACCTAAGAGCTCAATTTTAAGAATTTATAAACCAATACACGTTTTCAGTTCCCTGAATACAAAGAAAAGTAATATTACAAAAATGTCTCTTTGCTTGTCTATCGTCCATGAACTGAAAATCTGTGAAGTCAGATAAGAATCAAATTCCGCATTTAAGTGTAACGTCTGTGAAGAATGTAGTACGAAGATTTTCAACGAAATTACTCGCATCTGAAACCTCCTTATATTTTGCAAGACATTGTTTGTTTGTTTTTTGTTTTTTTTCAAACGCAGTCGGCATATTTTGTATTTAAAATCTTATATTTTCCATTCACATGACATTCTCTACATCGCCATAACAAGTTATTGTTAAAAAGCTTATTCTTCTATCTACTTCAAGATAATCAGGATAAACATTAGCAGAAATTTTCCTTATTATTTGGTTCCTTGTAAGTAGAAGGGAAAAGTCTAATGTGTTCCATTCATATGATGCACTCTAGCTGTTCGGTAAATAAACCTTTCATTCAAAACATTAATATGTTATCTACATCATGCTAATCAAGATAAACATAAGCAGAATTAATCTTATTACAAGCTTCCTTGTAAGTAGAAGGGAAATAAGAAAATGCGCGGGCAAAGCGATAGTCTCGTCCTTTAAAGCCGGTCGCTATGTGAAACAATTGAAATTTCTATCTCTTTGCTTGCCAGGAATAAATAAACGAGAAACGAGAAAAATGATGTCTTCCCGTTTGAGAAAAGTTTAAGTGGCTAAAAAATGAAACCAATAATCCAGAATATCTCGAAAACGGTTAACTCTACAAAAAATGAACATGACATAAATTGTGTGTTTTAATGAGACCTACATTTCTTATGTATTAATTTTTCGTATATCCCTTACGGTTTGCCAATTATTCATCCAGAATTACTCATCAGAAGCTATTCCCAGAAAATTCAAGATATACACTTCGTTTGTCATAAAAGTATCTTATACATAAGGTATTTTAATCAAAATTGTTAGAGCCATTTTTGAAAAAAAATCAAAATTTTCGAAAAAAGGTTCCATGTAAAGGGTAGATTGCTGGGGGGGTATTTTCTTGAAAATCTTCGTCGTATCCTTGGAAGATACCAAACTTAAATACTAAGTTTAGTATTTAACGGTCTTTTCATTTTTGAGCTATGCTGTCCAAAGACGCACACAAAGACCTTTTTCTAATTTTTTTTTTTATTCAGGGGGTGTATTTTCGGTGAAATCTCCGTATTAAATTTTTGAGTGCATTGCATTACCTTCTCTATACACTATGTACATAGTACCTGTAGAGAAAGTAAAAATATCATACAGTTTGTATATAACACTGCATCTTGAATGTGCTGAAAATGTCCTTTGATATCCTAATCGTGCTAATTGATTTTTACATAGTTTTGTATAGTCAGGCAACTGAAACACTAAAAGTCACTGCAAGAAGTATTCAGATTTCGTTAAAAAAATACTTTATTTATATCAAATGCACGTTATTGTTAATAACGATTGCCAAGGAACTTCGTGCGGCGGCTGAGTAAGGAGGTCCTGTAGGTAGAAAATAACGAAAAAATCAAAATTATAACTTAATGGTGTTGACATTAAGCTTTATGTTTCCAAATTTTTATAACTGAATTACGATTCTTTATACTTCAAAAAGTTTTAAAACCTAGGACCTGCGTTGTTTGTCCATTAAATACATACTAGCAGGTCTTTGCTCCAACGCCTGTTGCAATAATTTAAAAAAAGACAAAGAAAAAAACTGGGGAAACTATCTACATACGCAGAGCCTAGCAGAAGCATATCAAACACCATGTGAGCCTGCACTACTAATAAAATGCTTACACGGGAAAACTAAAAATCAAAATGAATGTTACAATTCCCTTATTTGGAAGAGGTGCCCCCAAACTGTATGTGTTTTTAATCTAGTTGTAAGGATAGCATTGTCTAATGCTGCTGCTTTATTTAGTTATGGAAATACAGCAAAAATAATTGTTCTGGAGTACCTCTTATTAAAGAGAAGAGTTATGCGAGGGATTGAAGAATAACGCAAAACCTGTATTGAAATTAAACATGAAGCACTTGCCCATGATGCTAGACAGAGAAACAGGAGGAAGAAAAGAGCTGCAGAGATCCAGGAAGAAGAAGCTGATAACAGTCATGGTGGATTTTAAGTATGCAACCCACTTCCTAAGCAAGACATATTTTGTTAATGTTTTCTGCAATTTTTATGTTTCAACACTTACACGTACCTAATTCTAAGATCATGTTATAGATGTTTCAATGAAATTTGATACACACTTATTTTCTGTTATGGTGCAGTAGAGTTTCTTTATTTTTATAGAGATTGTGCTATGAAATAAACAACAGTTTTAAAAATAAAAACCTCCTCGTTTTTAAAAATCATCAAAACTCACAGAAAATAAGAAACTGTTAAAATGAAAGAACTGAGAAGTAAAATATATTTGGATATCAAATCTGGAGCAGTGCGTAAATGCTGTATATCAGCACTTTGAACTCTAATAAAATTGATTGATGTTGTGAGTAATGTGCTCACCTGAAAAAAAATACTACACCAAAATATAACGTCATATACTCGACTTAAATGCGTTTTTATACAGCTTCTTGAAAGGGATAGCGAGAAAAAGCTACATTAAGTTTAATCGTGTCTGGAAAATTTAGTAAAGCGAAATGTTCTTTAAAGACCAAATTGCTTTTAAAAAGACACAGTTATAGTGTACATACATGTATTAAAATAACTGTGTAATATGACACTGCTTTATTTTGGCGATGGTAAGGAGTTTACCTTCAGAAGATATTTCTGCCTACAAGCCCACTTAAGTTGAACTTTTTTAACTGCTAAGGCACCATTCTTTTGTGTTTCGTGAGGTCTTTCAAAGAGCATGCAATACTAAGTCCAGCATACAGGAGTCTGTTTTTCAACATTTAGTTTATATTCTAGCTTTCTGCATGGACTTGTGCAACAAAATAGAATATATTAAAACAATTTCGGCCAATACAGGAATGGGCAATAAGTATGCACATACACAATCATACATGTAATCTTATACATAAGTAACACAATGATGAAGAGTTCCATTTTCAGCAATATGGGGCTCCAATACACTAAGCATGAACAGTGTGAAGCTTTATAGCCGAAGAACTTACAATTATTGGACATCACGACATCACGAAGGAAATCATTCAAGATCTACAGGTTCTTACCCCCAAGTATTTCTTTCTTGAGGCTATTTTTAATGAAGAGGATTTTGCGGGAACTTGCGCTTGTTGACATGATTCAATTCACTAAGCAGACATGACAAGAACCTGTTAAAAATGGAGAAGTGAGAAGTAAAATATACTTGGATATGAAATCTGCAGCAGCGCGTAGATGATGACGATCAGCACTTTGAACACTCACAAACGTGATTGATGTTATGAGAATGTGCTCACCTGTTAGCCACCACGCAACCTGCGGAACCACCTCCAATTATAACGAAGTCATACTGGTCCTCGTAAAGTTGCTGAGAACTCCGGTATGGGTTTCGATCCAGCAGATTCAAAATCGTTGCCAGGAACACGGTGGCCGTACTTACTCTGCATCCTTGTTCCGTGCCTGGTCCTTTACACAATGGTATTAACATTCCTGTTGAACGAGAAAATTAACTGCGTTACTGATTGCTGAGAGAAGAGAGATTCGAATCAAAATCATGTAGTGCAGTTATAGAGCAATAGAAACACTTACTGGAAGGGATGTCTAATTTCACGCTAAGAAACCGGAAAAAATTACATTTTCAAGACAGTCATTTGGCTGCTGGATTGTAAGAGCACAATCAAGGAAATTGTTTGGTGTTTCTGTATAGTTATTACCAGAAATTTGATTCAGATGACAAATTTTAGAGATATATGGAGTAAAATTAACAAAATATTGCATTTGCTTAAGCATAAATAACGTATCGTTTTATTTACTCGCATAAAGGATTATTTTTTACAAATTTAAATTATTATAACTATAAGTATGTTCTGAGCTGATAAGCCGTGTTTGCTGGAGTTTTCTCGTCCAGGCGTTTCGTTCACAAATGTGGTAGCCATCAGTGGCATCGGAGCCTTCTTAAGGAAGACTCCTTTGCACTTTTTTTTCATTATTTATTTATTTCTAGAATAACGAATAAACATTTGAAGCACTATCAAAAGTTAGGGAAAAAGCAAAGTAAACAGAAAATGATGGTGAATGAATAGGAATTAAGGGCGCGGTACTGTTTGCACCCACGGTTTTAGGAGTGGGGTAAACCTGAGCCACAGAGGTCCCTATCGGGAGAACATGGAGGGCTGGGAGATAAGCTTAACCAAGATACAGCTTACCACCGTTGCGACTTCAGGCTGAGGAAACAAATAGCTGGGGGGAGGACACTTTTATTTGGTTGTGCCTCTGTGGTCTCCAAAAACAGTACTTGCCCTTTGGGAGGTATTGTGGCTTGAGAGAACTACCACTCTTCCGCTGATTGGAAATGCTGTGTAGAAGTTATAGAACGGAGGCGAAAACCTCTTGCACTGCGAACTATGAGAGATTTAATGAGCTACCACCTCCAAGAAGAAGAGATGGAGTAAAGGAACCACAGGAGAATGCAGGCCGCAGACAGGACACAGAGCCGCGCGGAAATAACTAACAATTCCCATTATGTGAACTACCCAGAGAGGGCTATGAACGACCCGTAAAATCCAAGCAGCCCTCTGATGTTCACGAGGAATACTCTTTCCTTTAAGTAAGCATCCGCGCCATCAGTCCGGTATCGCCATACGCCACGAAACCTATAAGAACAACTTAAACATGAGAGCGAAACGGAATTAAAAGGAAATGAGGGAAAGGAAATCATGATAGATGAGAAACCACCGCAGCGTTAGCCTACTGGAGGAGGAAAGCTACGAAAAAACCAAGGCCAGATTGGGTGCTCCACGTAAATCGTACCTAATCCTCTCAAATGTAACCCTGACACGTAGGTGCGGAGTGATCTCGCTCAGCCAAATCTTCAGCTCCCTGGAGAGCTTAGAAAGTTTATGGTCGATGTGGTCTCCCATGTGTATAAGTGATCAACTCGGCGTTTTGTCCGTTTCTTTAATCTTGCAAAGTGTTGATTTTGCGATGAGTTTGGAGAAGGTTTCCTCAGCTATGCTCTTCAGGAGCTTGGCTTGCAGGGCCTCTAACGTCTCCCGAAGGTCGGTGAGCTCCAATCTCTCACCGCGTTTTCCGATTATGCCCTTGAAGCTATTCCAGAATGAAGTCCAAGAAAGCTGGCTATTGGTTTTGAGTTAGCAGCAATATATGCACCTAAAGGTCTATTTTTCTCAACTGAAGTGTATAAATGTCACCTCCACATGAAGAAGTGTATTTGAAGAAAAGAACATGTAGGATTAATTCGCAAATACAGGGATATATCGAGGTGGATTTCCTTCGTTCTAAAGATGCATTTGACGGATGGTTTGAAAAACAGTCCCAAAACAGAGCAGTAAAGCTTAGCGAGTTCTTTTTTATTATTTTGTGGACAGATGGTTGGAAAACAGTACACTTTTGAAGCTCCTTAGGAGGCGCCATAGTACCAGAAATGCAATAGAACGGTAGTACAACAAAATCAACAGTATGCTTGGGAAACGGAGCCCTAAAATCAAGGGTGACATCGAATGTATGAAGACCGAAACCAAACCATTGTAATTGTACTATATAACGGAGGGGGAAACCTCGCGCAGGATGATATATAGGGGATCCATTACGGCTATCACCATGCAGGAGAACGGAATGAATTGAAGGAACCACAGTATGCTATAGGCCGTAGACAGACAGTCCAAAGAGACGCGCAGAAGTCGCAGAGAGTCCCTGTCTCGAAGACTCTTCCTATTATTGCGGCTGGCCACAGAGGGCGATGAACAAACGACTCGTTCAATCAAGGAGGCATCTAATGCCTACCGGGAATACTCTGTCCTTTAAGCAAGCATCCGCGCAATTTGTCCGGCATCGTTCTACACCTTGATACCTAAAAGTACATCTGAATCATGAGAAAAGAACGGAATGAAAGGGAAACTATGTGTTAGATGTAAAACAATCACATCATTAGCTTGCGAACAAGGAAACCCACGAAAAAGCTATGGTCAGAATGAGCATTCGAGGGAATCGAACTCGGGACCTCCCAAATGCGAGCCTCATGCGATACCACGGAGCCATCTCGCTCTGCTCTATGTCTAATGAGGGCAGACTTGAATAGGAAAGGAAATGAAGGGAAACGGCTACATTTAATTAATCGAAAGGATGCTAAAAATGAACAAAAATAAAAAGTACGAGGAGAATGGTAATATCAGTGATTGGTTGAATACAATCTCCTACTTACGAAAAAAAAAAAAAACGATTAAAATATATATAATAAACGGTATAGGATAAATTAAGTCACGGAGGGGATTCGGCATTTCACCTCAATCTACAAGACCCTTTGTACCTACGCCCTTGTGGAGCACTCCGGGAGGAAGGATGAGACGAGAGGAGACAGAGGGTGACCGGCCTAAGGAGTCGCAGCAGAGCAGAGAACACGGACCCTACCGTTTCCATGTTAAACTCTCCGGCGGCTAGTACAACCAGGTACTAGCGTGCTTACACATCCCACTGCGGGGGGGTACTAAAGCTACCAGACAGTATCTTTTTCCATGCCATGCAGCGCTGAGACAATTCGTCTACACTAACAGCCCTGAAACAGACCAACTAGACGAAGGGTAAAGTTAAATAAGAAGTGAGGTAAAATGGAGGGACACAAAATTTGTGGGATATAATGAACCTTCACAGTATTCGTCTGGCAACCCGCGGAACCCTCGAAAAAAACGACAGCATTGGACCAAGAAGACCGGCCGCGGAAATCTAACCCACGAACTCCCGAATGCCAAATGCGCTATCACCTGCGCCTCCTCGCTCGGTTAAGTATAATTTAAAACTGTATACAATGAAAATAGGAGTTTTTAAAAATGACAGACCTAACTCTTTACTCGGAAGTTATTGACGATACATACAATCTTATTTTGAATATGCCTAAGCAACTTTTTATGTTAGCAACATAAACCCCCAGGGGTGCGTTTAATTGGCTGATTCGGATTATATTGGGTGCTTTTTAAAGGTTATCGTACTTCCAAAAATGCATTTGGTTATTACGTGCAATGGTGGGCATACGAAACGTGCTCGGCGTAATTTACATCGAGCGCTATTCACAGGCTACCCCCGACTGTCCATAATATGCATCTAGCAAAATTAGGTGATATAGTTCAATTTTCCCTTATCACTTCACTTCACTTCGTGACATAGCGGCATAATGAAACGCGCGCGAAATAGCTTCTTTTTGTTTACGTTTCACTCGCTAGAGGTCGAACACAAGACCTCTTTGAACTCTAGCAACACTCACTGGATCACATTCTTTAAACTGTAAGCGATAAATATGCCTAGGCCTGACAATGCATATGTTATAAAACAAAGCTTCGGACTGCAGCGTTCCGGTTGTATCGGACAAACAACAGGAGGGTTGTATCTGACAATGTTTACAACTTTAAAAGTTTAAATTCTGAATATTATCATTTTATTTTATTGGGAGGGAGAAAAAATGTCATAATTGGGATGAAAATCACACGAAGGATGCCGTAGAAAAAGATCGACATCATGAAACGACAATTAGGGAAGTTAGTAAAAGATATTGTGAACCTAAAAGTACCTTAGGTTATAGACTTCAAGCTCTTGCCTTTGAGTAAAATTGAGTTTTTAGCTCTAGTTTATCAGTATGCAGAGGAACTAAAAATCAAGCATAGATTCAACAAAATAGCGATGAAAACTGGGAAAAACTTTTGCTATGACTTTATGCAGAGGCATACAGACTTGCGATTAAGAACTGCTGAATCCACCAACCTTCAGAGAGCAGCTGGTTTCTGTGAGGAACAGGTCGATCGATCTTTTTTTCAAGCTAAATGACGCAATGGAAAAGTTTTAAGTTTTGTCCTTCGAAGATTTTTAATGCCGACAAAACTGGTGCCACACCAACAAACTTAAAGTAATGTCTGTCAAAGGCAAAAAGCAAGTAGGTAAACTTATCTTAGCAGAAAGGCGTAGGAAAGTCACACTACTTCTATCAATAAATGCTTCAGGGAATCTGTTTATTCCTCCTTACTTCGTTCTTCCACAGGTAAGATTAGACAACGAGTTAAAAAAGGATGCACCATTAGGAAGTGTATCCGATGCTCAACCAAATGGGTGGATGACAGCAGCTGGATTTCTAAAGTGGCTAAATGTTTTTACAGAACGGGTTAATCCAACTGAAAAATATCCTGCTCTTTTGATTGTTGATGGTCACTCAAACCACGAAGATCTAGATGTGATCACATTTGCAAAACAAAATCACATCCACATGATGAGTTTGTGAAAAGGACAAAAGTAGAGTCAGTAAAAATCAAAAAAGACTGGTAGACCTGAAGCTGAAGAAAGAGCTCAAAAATCTTGGAACTTTGAGGAAGAATTGTAGGATGAGGATGGATGGACTACTAGTGCTATTTCCAACAAAATTTTTCAAAAGTACTGGATACAGTGTAATATTTGCAAAAACTTTAAAATTGTGCAGATCTTGAAATTAACAGCCTTTATTATAAAGGAGAGCCGTGTCTTTCTAAAAAAAACCACAAATGTCATCGATTGAATTATTATAATATGATTTTTCTATACTTATAATAAGTAACGTATGGGAGGTTACTTCTTTTTATATTATTTTGTATAACCATCTATGTTTAGCAATAAAAAGTTGTTTTATGATTTAAAAAAACGACGTTATTTCAAGCACATCACCGTGTCCAATACAACCCTCCAGAAATCAGAAAGGTCAAAACGCAAGGTTCAGACCAAACTGAAACGAATGTGTGGTGTTACATTTGCATCACGCTTGTTTTTACATCTGCACTAGAAATCATTCTTACAAAAGCTTGCTGTTCTCTCTATTTCACATTAATCGATACAAACAATTGTAGAAAGATTTGTATTATATATTTTGTTATAGGTACAAGAGAGATAGAGGAGACTGAAGGGATAATCAAATATTCAAAAAACGGGTTCCTCTATGATAGTTTTGAAATATCATACTCTTTGAACGACATCCTGTGATAAATGATGACTTAGCTCTTCAAAAAATGCATTGTGACTCTGTCCAATTTTCACTATCATTTTACTAATATGATCTAGCTCAATTTCAACGGTAACTTCATTTAAGGTAAAAAATTCAAAGGATTATACACAGAAAAAACTTGCTAAATAATAAATAGAACTACTAATCATGATAATTTTGTTATTACTGCTCACAATCACTCCAATAAATTAATCTATTTAAATTTTTCTGGTCAATTCACTTTTCTTTGCAATGTAACAGCGCAAGGAAGTATGCCCGAAGCAGCCTCTTCTCTGGATGGTTCATTTGCTGGGTTATCGAACAAAAGATCCATCTAATCTTTCGCGGTAGCAGCAATTATCGTCATAACCTCCCTCGGAGAACACACTTGCTGCCGCATCAGAAATGCTTCTCTATAACTGGCTAACTCATGTGAACATACGCTTATTTAACCGCTTGATTTTCCGAGACAGTTCAAGCGTGTTCGGAAGGTGGAGTGAAAGAAAATTCCAAATCAATCCTGTTATATCTCGATAGCACCTCTCGTGTTTTCGCTGGGCGAGAGCACCTGTTTTCAAATAGTCAGTTGATCCGTCGGCTTCTTTTATGCAATAACGGAGGCTCAAGCTGCTTTACAGTATAACAAAGACATGGAAAATTCAAACCAATAACAATGAACAATTCACAAATGGTTAATTTCACAGAAAAGTATTTGACATACATTGTGTGTTTTAAAGAGATATAAACTTAGCAAGATTTTCTCTGTGCCATGATTTACAAGCTAAATACAATTATTATGCCAAACATTTTCTCCGGTTCTTGGCTGAAAAGTCAATATACACATTTAGTAATTATGAATATAGTTTTATAATATGACATGGAATTATTTTTAAAAATAAGAAAATAGCGAAATTTTCTTGTGGCATTGTATACAGTGTCCGAGCTTAAACGCAAAGTTTTTACTCGTCTTATTTCCGTACTTGAGTTATGGTCTTTACACACACGCGCGCGCGCACGAACAAACAAGGGTCGTTTCTAAAAGTGCTGATATTATGTTCAGGGCAACTCATAAATATATTTCCAGATAAATCTTGTTAAGTAGGTATCCAATGTTTGGGTTGAATACAATACTTTCTCCACATATGGGTGAGAAGGTAACAAAAAATGAATGAATGAAACAGGGCATTTTCTTGGTGATGCGGAATCAAATAACCGTTAGGTCGGGAATGGTTAAACATACAACAGTGAACAGTTCGGAAACAGCTAATGCTATCAGGGAAATAACTTGGCGTTAATTGCGTATTTTAATGAGCTCTATATTTTCCTTAACATTTTTATCTAAGTAATATGATCAGCCAATTACACAGATTTTTGTAGAAATGGAAACATGTTCATAGACTGCCTGAAATCCAAGATATATGTTTTGTCTTACCGATATCTCCAACATGTTTTAATTAAAATCGTTAGAGCCGATATTCAGAAAATAAGGGGTAACAAAAACATTTAAATAAATGAAGTGCTTCCTAGAATGCTTGGAGCCTGTACTACTACAATTTATTCGTAGGAATAGGTTGATGTTTATAGTTTAATGGTTGCTAGAAGATAAGCGCGCTAATATGTAACCATGCGGTTGAGCGCCCTTAAACACCATCACCATCATTGCTAGAAGCTAGGACAGACTGGAGAAAACAGACAACACATCGTATGTTACTCGTATGTTCTGAATATCTCTAAGTTAAATAAATTGTTATTATCTGCCTTTTCAAGACGCAAAACGTTGTAATTTCTCGAAAGCTTGAATAATTCAGAAATATTCTAAACATAAATTATTAAAACTTTATTTCCTTTCAATATGATCACTGCATTTCATTTATCATCATTGTGATCACCTGTAGTTCCCATGCAGATTCTGTGGGCGTTAAGACAAATTACATTCTTTATGTTGGATTCACAGACTTTTTCTACCGTTATTCTTACAAAGGCTATTCTTTTATCTGCGTCATGCTAATCGAAATAAACATTAACAAAAGTGGTCTTATTACTCATTTTCTTTCTGGTACAAGGGAAATAAGGGGGTATGTTAGGCTAAAGCGATAATAACACATTTTAAGAGCTGGTTGCTATGTGATGATCTTCAAATTCGGTTCTCTTTGTATGACCAGGAGAAAGAAAGTGAATCACAACTTTCTGCTTGAGAAAATTATAATAATTGTAAAATTTTAATAATTGTAAAATGTCTCAGAAATGGATACCACCCCCCAAAAAGAAAATTTTGTCTATCACTTACGGTTTACCAGTTATGCAAAAAAGATCTCGAATGAGGAGAACCCCGAGGCTATTCTCAGAAAATCCAAGATATACATTTAATTTGCCATAAGAACATTTTAAACATGTGGTATTTTAATCCAACTCATTAAAACCATTTTGGAGAAGAAAAAAAATAACGAAACTTTTTCAATGTAAAGGATAATTAATGAGGGGGAATTTTCTTAAAAATCTTCATGTCACACCCGTGCGTGCGTGCGTGACTGGTAGGCTCGTGGTGAGCCTAGGTGTTGTTGCTGTGTACCTACCCTGGTAAGGGTTTAACCACAGGAATGAGGTGCAGGTTGAGGTTTTAATTTTGGAGTTTTCAAGTGTTGGTGTTAAGGAGGTAGCGCTGGTAGGCTCCTCGAGCGGTTGCTTTTCAGGAGCAGCTCCTTTCCTGTGCTCCGCTGGTGTTTATTTTTTATTTAATTATGGTGGTGAAAGTTTGATAGACCTCTCCCATTGGGAGGGGGGAGTGCTTTGTTCAGCTGTTACGCTGTTGGCTGGTTTGAAGCCGTTGTTACCGGGGGTGCCCACAAGCCATGCGGGGAACCCGGAACCGCCTCTTTCGGCGTTCAGAGGGTAAGTACTCCCCCAGAGATCTGACAAGTGCGTTCTCATGGTCGCCCAATCTGGCGTAGAATTTTTTAGCCCGGCGCCTAATATCTTCCACATATGGGAGGGCCGAAGCTTCATGTAGTAGCCTCAAAGGGAAACGTCGACATACAGAATATATTGACCGAAGTCCTCTATTCTGTACCCGCTGTAACCAGAGAAGCCAGGAGTCTGCTGCCATACCCCACACTTCGCAGGCATAGAGCATCAGGGGGACTACAAGCGCCTTGAAAAGGCGTGTCACACCCTTGGAATATACTGAACTTAAATACCGAATTTGGTATTTAACCGACTTTTCGTGTTTGAGTTACGCTGTTTTGGGATTCAGAGGTCCCAAAACTTGTATTTCTGGTGAAATCTCGTATTGAAATTTTGGATGAAATAATTACAACAAATAGAAGAAGAGACATTTAAAATCTGATGTGTAACAGACACATGAATTTCTCTACCTATTCTGCAACAAACTATTCTTAGAAAGGCTTATTCTATTGTGCACCTCATATTAATCGAGACAAACATTAGTAGAAATATTTTTAATTCTTATTTTCTTTATGTGATGAAATTGAAATTGCATTGTCTTTGCATGACTGGGCTGAAAAAAGAAATAACGATTTACCATTTGAGAAAAGTATAACATTCTGAAATTTTAAATAAATAACAAGGAATATCTCCGGAATGGTTAACCCCACAAAGAAAGAAACAATTGCATGTGATATACTGTGTGTTAAAACAAGATCTACATTTCTTGTATAACAAGATTTTGTCTATTTCTTACAGGTTTATGAGATATGCAAAAGTAATCCAGAATGAAAAGAATTGCAGAGGCTCTTTACAGATAATTCTAGATATACATTTCATTTGTCATGAACAAACCTTAAACGTTTGGTATTTTAATAAAATCGTTAGAGCCATTTTTGAAAAATACAAAATTTTGAAAACTTTTTTAAACTAAAGGATAGTTTGGGTGGGGAGATTTTATTGCAAATATTCGTGTCGCATTCTTAGAAAGAAAGCAAAACACGGGACGGATTTTCCCTGGTCGCAAATGTCTGGGATTCTGAATTATTTACACGAAGAAAATATCTCCCACGCGTTATTAAGGAGACGGTCTGTGAATTTTCCAAAACAACGTATTTTGCTCACTAATTTTTATTTATTTTACATCTTATGCGTGTGTAAAGAAGCTTGGTTCAAACGTTTAGTGCACATTGTGTTGGATTATGCTTTTAAATCACACGTTTAGCCAGTTTACAAAAAAAAATGCATACGATTCAATTTTCAAACTTTTTAAGCAATATTTCAGATTTAGGTTCCTTATTGAGATATAAAATAAGTTTACTACGAAAAATAATTTTTTATGAGATTGCTGGCACCACATACTTGAGTTTTATTTATGGAAGCTCTTTATACTACAATGGCGTTTAGAATCATATTGTATATTGGGCGTGAAAGATTGAAAATTCTGATCATTGGCCTTTACCAGGTTTGAGGTTCTCCAGGTGCCGTAAATCTACGACATGGGATCGCTGACTTTAATGCCCTTCCTAAAAAAAGCCATGCAAGGATTTTTACGCCTGAAAAAAAATCCGTCACTCTGCTCCGTTACTTGGACACGCTACTTTAGGAATTGGTGGTTAACATGGTACCACTAGACCACGTAGAACGACATAACACATTTGTATTATACTCATATATGCAGAGAGAGTTTTAGCTACCATCATAAGCAACATTTTGAATGTTGAAAAACGTCTAAAATATTAGAACAGAGAAAAATTCATCAGAGAGTTTATCCATAAAAACTGGGCTTAAATTCTGCTTATGTTTCTTTATTCAATAGTGTATATTTTTACTTAAAATTATAATTTAGAAACTGATTAACACATTTTCAGCTAATTTTTCAAGAAGAGATTCAAGAAATGTTGGGGAAAAAATGTAAAAAGTATCAGAAAAAGCCTCTTTCACTACGATAACAGAAATATTTACACCAAAATGTTTGTAGAGAATTGGACGTAATAAGCTCTTCTTTCCCTAGTTACCCTCCCCGTATGGGCCCAGGACTGGCAAGCCAGTGCCTAGGGTCACAGGCCCGCTGAGGGGCAGACGGACTCTGGATCAGAGAGAGTAACCGGGATGGGTAGTCAACCCCGCCTTCCTCTGATGTCTGGAATGAGGGTGACGAAGCTGATATGAAATGACGGTGAAATGGATGAAAGGAAAAATGCTTATAGAGCAAATGGTGGAATGGCGGGAAAACCGGAGAAGGCCCGTACAGACACCGTTTTTTCCACCACAAATCCCACATACAGTCCCCTGGGATCGACCCCAGGCCACCTTGGCGAGGGCCGAGCGGTAACCACTCGGCCATGGAGCCGCCTTGAAAAGTTTAAAAAAAAAATTGTAATTGTTTTATCATTTTTACCATTTTTCCCGAAACAGTGCTTGAATCAAATGAAATTCTTTAGCCATTCATTTACTGGTAACTAAAATATATGACCTTGATAGATGAATAATTCAGCTTAATTTTACTAATATTTACTTGCCTTCTTAATAAATCACCAGCTCATGATTACTCTACTGTCACAGCATAATGATATTCTTGCAAATGAATAACTTCAGTTGTGCGACCGCTGTTCAGCTTTTTCCTCGTGAGTATGTGACAGTGATGACTGAGGTTAGTGGATTTTCTGACACTGAAGCAAAATATGTATATTTTACGCAACACTGCTGACGCGACATCTCGATCAGGAAATGTAACTCTAGGTTCCTTGTTTTACTTCCCAACTTCTGCTCAAGGACGAACACTAAAGTAGAAGAAACACCTGGATATCTTAATTACACTACTCATTTCTAAAACTCGCACATAATACACACTAGAGTAACAGCGTTAAAATGACATTTTTAAGATAGCTTTGTAGTATGGTGGAAATCTTTACAATAGTCATCCACATATATACACAACGTTTCAGAATGTTAAGTAAATCATAGAGCTTTATTTTTAGTTATTTACTTACATTTTAGACGTACATTCATTAACATCGAGGAAGGTGGCGTCGCAAAAACGTGTGCGACTCGTATTTGGGAAGTCCCGGGTTCGATTTCAGGCGACCGCCCCTCGGAGTTTTTTCGAGTCGCAAGGCGAATGCTGCAGTGGTTTCTTTCATGTGCCAAATTGCTTGTCCCGCCAGGTTGTTCCATTATTATTTTATTCATCCTTCGCCGCGCAGGTCTCTTTTAGGGTTGGAAGTGTCCGCGACGGTGTTTCATTGCGGCAGGTAGGGAAAAAGTATGCTCTGGAACTCTCGCTTTCCTCGGCCTTCCGCTGTTCGCCAGAGTATAAGTATCGCCACTTGGGGCGTTCGGGCCTGGTCCCTCTCGGGTGGGTGACCACTCAGGTAGGAAGCCAGCCCGCGCCGGCTGCACAGAGGGAAACACCCTGCCCACATTACTTCGACACAGACATAAACGCTTGAACAAGACTACATCTTTTATATCACACGGGTAAATCCGCGAGAAAAGCGGATAGGTACCGTGGTGATTTGCCCCCGCCCGAGTACGCTCGGGCGACTAGTTCCTGCTCCTGGTTCCTATTTGGGGGAAGGTCTCCGGTCTGCCTGTCCGACCGTCGGGGGTCTCGATCTGGTAACTTCTGTGTCGTCGTTCCTGGCTCCGTGTCTCCTCTCACCTCAGCCCTCCCGGGGCACACCTCTAGCGAGGCATACGTTCAATGCCGCCTGGGTAGTGTGGTGGTAGCGTGTCTGCCTCACAATCAAAAAAGTCGTGAGTTCGAATCCCGCTTAGGGTGAGTTACCCGGATAAGGTTTTTAAAACACTGGTCTCTATATACTACTCTCTTGTTTTTACACATCTTAGTTATGCCGTGTTCCTATGGGTCAACTCTACTAACGAATATAGGATATGTATCGCACAGAAAAGAATTCTATGCACCATCTTTAAGTTAAAGAGTATGGACTCCTGTAAACCTTATTTTATGCAATATAACATTTTAACGTTTCCTTCCATTTATATTTTTAAGAGCTTACTCTTTTTAAAATCAAATGAGAAATTTTATAAAAATTCAGATTTTCAGAATTACAACACACGAAATGCATATTTATTATCCATTGAAAATCATAAACTCGCAAAATATGAAAAATCACCTGCATATTCTGGCGTTATGGTTTGTAATAAGTTACCGTTGAATATACAAAAATTGCCTTACAACAGCTTTAAGCAAAATAAAAAACGATTTTTAGTGAATCAATGTTTCTATTTAGTGAAAGAGTTTTTAAGTTACAAGTTTTAAAATGTTATTAGTTATGTATTTTACCATGTTATCAGTTATTATTTTACTGTGTTGTTCTTATTATACTGACGTGTAAATCCATGTACTATAGGCATGTTACAAATAAATCTCAATTCAATTCAATTCTCGATCCTACCGGCTTACCTACCTATACGTTAATAATTACATACTTTTTATGAGAAGGATATAACTTTAAGCTCTTGTAAAAATGTTCCTCGCAATTAACAAATTAATACAAGCTCCGAACATATACTGCAAGCTCAAAATATTTTATTGTTCAGTTTATTTCTGCAAGATGCAAGGAGACTGCATTTTCAAAAGCAAATAAAATGAAAATATACTCAGCCAATTGGTCCTTACGCCTTGACATTTCCTTCCCAATTTTCCTTTCTAAAATATAATTTTATTGCATATATCACCAGTATCAACAGTTGTACCGAAGGGGGCTATCTCATGCACTGCGATCTACGAGAGATCTATTGCGCTTACCACTATCTAGGTAGAAAGGATGATGTAAAGGAACCACAGAAGGCTATAGACCGTATGCAGGCATGCCACAAAGATGCGCAGAGGTCCATAACGGTTCCTTATTCGAAGATCCGCACCATTACTAGAGCTGCCCAGAGTGTGCAATGAACGAATTGTCAATCAAGCAGCCCTCTAGTGTCCACGGGAAATACTCTTTCGTTTGAACAAGCATTCACGGCATCAATTCGTGGTAACCACGAAAACTTTCGAGCACACACGAAACACGAGATGGAAACGGAATGAAAGGGAAATGATGAAAATAAAAATCATGGTGGTTGAGAAACAACCCAAGCATCCGCCTACCGACCAGGGCAAACCACGAAAACCCAAGGTCCGAGTGGACGATCGACGGGAATTGAACCAGGTGCCTCCTGAGAGCGAGCCTCACACGCTACCATGGACCCATCTCGCTCGGTCCGTACTCAGTAAGGATGGACGTTATATATATATATATATATATATATATATATATATATATCTTTATACATATGGACCGAGAAGAAGAAGAAGAAGAAGAAGAAGGAAAAATCAATACATTTTTGAATACCATATATGTTTATATCAACTGAAGCACACTTGTATAAACTATCACAGCTATGACAAAATTTAAATGACAAATATTATAGTTATTCATGAAATATAAAAATTGAGGATTCATGCACTTAAAACATCATGAAAACAACACATTAATAATTTATCTAACTTTTAGCCATAATGTGACAGATGCCTATCCCTATAGCTAATATTTATATAAATTACTATCACTTAATTAAGCCGTGCTTAGTGTATTAGAGGGCTAATTTTATGAAAAATTATCCTAGAATGTGGTTTTTTAGTTGGACTGAAGTGCTATTTCATCTGCTTTGGTTTTAAAAAAATCTAGTGCATGATTTTGTATACAAAAATGTATACCATTCCTTAGACACCGTTTCTGTGAATTTTTCCTTTTTTTAGTTTGAACTCATGTCAATGTACAGAGGCAGGTAAATAACTCTTTATGAAAAACAACATTACCCTTTTTCACCTTAAGTTCAATTTTCATACATTTTCCATTTTAAAAGTCTATCTTCTCCCACTAAATAGAGATAGATTGATGAAAATGTTCCATGGTATACTTCAAATGCATGCGATAATATGTCTTATTTTAATTTTGATGAAAGTCGTGGCTTTTTAAAACGGCAGCACAATCCTGTATTGATTTTACCATATTTTTACTAGGTTAGAAGACAATTAAAACATCTACTATATGAAAATTTGCCAAAAATAATGGGCACAAAAATAATTTATTTCACCAACTGGCCAAATATATTTTTGTTTGATGTAAGTTATTGTTTTAAATGCAAACTGCTTGCATGTTAGACAAAAAAGCTGTACAATAAAATATTTGAGCTCTCAATATAGGTTCCAGTCATTCATGGTGAGAAATATTAATGTATAATATGGTGGTAAACTTATATAATTTTCAAAAATGTAAATACATGTTATAAATAGCATAAATAAATAAAAGTAAATGTCTATGACTCACTTAAAAATGTTGAACATGTATGTAGTTGGAAGCATAGTTTATATAGGTATTGCATATGTGTGTATATGTGTATGCATGTGTATATGCATGTGTATGTGCATGCATGAGCACATTCCTCTTATCACTGAATGTATTCATGTTATGGTCGATTAGTACAATACTTGTGAATAATAGCCCTGCAATGTATGATACCTTTTAAGCCAAATGAGAAGATACCACAATTGATTAAAGAGAATTTATTTCAAATTATGCCATACCGTATGCTCCAGTCTTTCTTGTAGGATCTGTATTATTTTTAAATTCTCCCATTCTTGTCCATAGTTACTCTACCACAAGGAAAACAAGTACACTTGCTCTTCAGGCCCTTTTCTGCCTACTGCACCTGACTCAAATATTTATATAGAAGTGTGCTGTCTAGAAGATGTCATTATGTTATTTTATGTTTGTATATTTTGTTCAGTGCAACTCTAGTTGTGAAAGTAGCAATAGAATACATTGACCAAAAAGGAGATTGGGAAAAACCATAAGTGGGGAGTATAAAGTTTTAATGAAAGAAAACTTAAGCTTGGGAAATATGGCCATGCACTTATGAGCACATATCAAATAAGCCAATAGACTTCACACAATATTTTAGAGTGTTTTAGGACATTTCTAGAGTGCAATCTTTGTTTAAAATATTTATCACTTGTAAGCATACATTATTTCCCACTAATAAACAATTACTCTGTCAATTCAAAATCTTCTCGGGCTTCTAGCCAGGTAATAACTTGGCTTGACACCAACGTTTCGATTTTGAATTAATACGTCGCCAGGAAAGCTTCAGTTCTTATTTTAAATTACTCTGTTGTAACAATTACTAAGTGTAGCAGATGTGATGGATTTGAAGAGCATGTGAATGGCTAAGGAATATAGTATGTCTGATACTGTGTATGTTTCTATCAATTCCATCATCTTTTGATGGTTTTTACCTTTCTATGTGCATGAAATAGTTTAAGTGAGCACGAGAAAACTCATAGTTAGGGACTGGATCATACTTACGAATTGTAAGTGTCCTTTTTAACAATACAAAGCTGTGACAAATTAGTGCCATTGGCACTGATACATGATTTTTCATTTAATCTCCAGACAATGGTCAGATAATTAAGAGAATCACAATATAAATAATATAATGTTGATTAAAATAATTCCATTATGTTTTTGGTTAATATTTTTTACATTATGAATTATGAATACATTATTAATATAGTTTTCTGAATTCTAAGGCTTAATTATCATCATCATTATCATCTACTCTCTCTCTCTCTCTCTCTCTCTCTCTCTCTCTCTCTCTCTCTCTCTCTCTCTCTCTCTCTCTCTCTCTCTCTCTCTCTTGCTCATGGTTTA
Organism: Hymenopus coronatus; assembly: GCA_030762935.1. Taxonomy (NCBI): domain Eukaryota; kingdom Metazoa; phylum Arthropoda; class Insecta; order Mantodea; family Hymenopodidae; genus Hymenopus; species Hymenopus coronatus. The sequence continues at coordinate 400,591,977 of CM060900.1, read as the reverse complement.
CTAATTACACAAAAATTCCTTCCAAATGAAAGGGCCTTCACAGGGTATTCCAATAAAATTAAAAATATTCACATTGTTTGTCATGTAAAATTTCTTAAATACTTTAATCAAAGCCATTTCTTATTTTTTAAAAAACGAATACCAATAAAAATGTTTCCTTGTAAAGGGGAGGTTCCAGGTAGGGATTTTCTTAAAAAATATATTTTGTGTTGTGGCTCTCTCTCTCTCTCTCTCTCTCTCTCTCTCTCTCTCTCTCTCTCTCTCTCTCTCTCTCTCTCTCTCTCTCTCTCTCTCTCTCTCTCTCTCACTCACTCACTCTCTCTCACTCTCTCCCTCTCCCTCCTTCTCCCTCCCTCCCTCTCTCTCATTCCCTCTCTCTCATTCCCTCTTTCTCTCACTCCCTCTCTTTCTCTCACCCCCATGCCTCCCACCCACACCTATTCAGGAGGCCTCAAAACACGTATTTCTGATAGAATCTTGACATCAAATGTTTGGATGAAATACCATCTTTCCTGTTACCTACTAGGTATAGGTAGGCAGCAGGGAAAGAAAACATTTAACAAGAGAACTTACTTATTTAGCTTGCCAAAGTTGAGTTATGACTGACTTTAATAGTAGTGTAGCAATCTGCTCAAGATGAGTTAACAAATCACTACCTTGCATTACTGTGCAGCAAGCAGGCTGTATACTGGTTAAAAGGTGTCATTTGATTTAAAATACACATGTAAGCACAGTTTCTTTACAAATATCTAATAGACTAGTATGGGAATAGTGGATGCAAGTGTGATAAACAGGATAGTATTTTTATTTTTCTGACCTTCTCATGTGCTTCATTTAATTATTTAATCCTGTTTTAGTATCTGCAGTTGCTTTCTTCTGCTTACTGTTCTCGTAAAATTCTGCATATTTTAATTAGTGTAATAACAATGCACTCTATTGAAGATCAGTATTTGAAAAGTAGAATGTGTATTTACAATAAATAAGAGTCAGGTGTTTAGAAATCTATAACAATAAAAATTGGCAGCCAAAGAAGGCAATAAAATGTAAAAAAGGTTTAATAAATTAAAAAAAAAAAAAAACAACAAAAAAAACTTATGTTTTGCATTTTAATAGGTTTAACATATGTAATAGCACCATTTGGTTCCATATAATATAAGTATACATTTCTATTACTGCACATTACCATCACATGTTGCTGTAAATATTATTTGTTAGACTCTGCCAGCATTAACTAATGATTTACGCTAATCTATTGAAAACTGTGACTGTGTGCTAGACATTGAAATGCTGTTAAAAGAATCCTCATTTTATTGTTACCACTCCTTGAAGCAAGAGCAGATTTGTGCTCTGTTGTTAACACAACATATTGATTGATAAAATACTTAATGATTAACATTCTTTTCATAAACCTTATTTAATGAAACTGTTCCATGAGTTAAAACACATGGGTACCAAATTCAAAGTATAACTGTGAGGTTTCCTTTACAATGGTTTACTGAATTTGGGCATCATAACTAAATGTTGTTATATCTGTGTTAATATTACTGTAACGGACCATTAATATTCATCAAAATGTTTTCCTTACAACAATTCCTGATTTGGGAACCTGATTTCAAACTGAAATGCTGAAGCCTTAGCACATATCAAACCTTAAAATACAAAGATGGTCACATTCCAACATAAAGGATGCCCAAGTAGTGTCCATTATCTAAGACAGACAATTCCATCTTGGATGCTTGACAAAAGAGCAGCAAGTTACTCATAGCTCACAGAACTTGCCTGCACAGTGTAATATAGCTGGGAATTGAGGACAAGCTATTGTAATGCTGAATCAACTGTTGGAATAAACTGGCAGGAGAGCAAGTATCGTGCTATGAACTTCGCCAAGTGAAGTATTGAATTACATTCTCCCTCCATCCAGCTACAAGGTTTGTGGTTGAGTATGTGTGAATGCTCTGACTCAGATGAGTTGAATAGGAACAGCCTGATCTAAGAATTACCTGCATGTAATAAAATGTTTGACAATACATTGAAAAGGTTTTTATAGATTTAAAAAAGGCAAAATATGGTGTTTATATTTTTAAATAGACAACTAACTAGACCTTAAACAGGCAGAACAATAACTGTTTCTATCACTTCCAAATTCCTTAAAGCACATTTATATCTACCTAACCTTTCATTTATTACCACTCAGTAAATAAGGTATTTTGTCTGTCATCTGAGTTCCACTAACAAATAGGCCTTATATCTTGAACTATAAAGCTTATTACTGATTCATAGCCTTTATTGTTGCTGATTATTAAAATTATGACGTGGACAACATTTTTAATGCCTTGGTATTATTTCTCTGCTGTTTGCATATTATGTCTGATATAATTGGCCCAGTGATCCTTACAATTAATGTTTGCTATTGATTTTGCTAACAATTGCATTAAAAATTTGTTCTAAAAGTGATCCCAGATTTTACTTCTTATTTAAGTTTAAACCAAATTGTTTAAGACAGCAACAATGTACCCATATTCACATGCTCTAAAGATAACAGGTGAAACATAAAATCTATTTCTTAGTTTTGTTTGGTTCTGATTTATAGAGGTAGTAATGAGGTAGTCTGTGTCTTCAGATTCTCGTTCTACTTCTTCAGTTCTATTTGACTACTCACTTTCCATGGCCCCATGTTTACTCCTTAGCTTAGGTGTATCAAGAAAATCCCATCTTGTACTGTTTGTTTTCTAGTTACTGTGTCATTTAGATCAAATCAAATCAAATCAAATCAAATCAAATTTATTCACCATAGGATTTCTTATTACAGATTATTATCTACGAGCAATAATGAATATTGGAAGAACAAGGTGGGAAGGTGGGATTAGAGTTGTAAATATACTTTATAATACCAAACTGCATTGTATAATGCTGTATTAATCATAGAATAGTGCTGGGTCTCCACTGCCTCAACAATCAACACTCTATAGAACTTCAAAAAGAGGTAATGTGAAACATGCTGAGTCATACTATAGCCATTTCTAGACATGATCGGGCCACTCCTACTTGGCAACATTGCACAACTAGTTCTTTGCCATCCTGGTACACATCTGTTAAAGGCCTGAAAACCTCCAAATATTTTTCAAATTTTAAAGAGAACTGATTTATTATCTTGATACACTATGGCTGTTGACTTGTCATTCCACAATAAACATTTTCTTTTAAGGCTGCTTTTATTTTTGTGGGGAATGGGACGGTTTAATGAAAACAAAGCTTAAATAGTCATTAAATATGGCTGTATTTAGTAGGAATTTTTGTTTAAATGAAGAATTCATTACCATATTTTCAGTTTCAGCATAAAAATAGCTAAATACACAGTGTACTCAACATATTTTCCAGCACTGGTGAAGAACAATACTGTTTAGCAAAGACATGTTGAATCAATGTGTTTTGCAAGACTTGTTGGTCAGTGGAGACATTTGCTGATTGCTGAGGCAGCGGAGACTGACCTTAATATGTATAATACATGAAACCCTCACTACCACAAATATCAAATTATGGCCGCGCCATGGTCAAGTGGTTATACCACTCACCTCTCACCTAGACAGCCAGGATTTGCTCCCAAATGGCCGCATGTGATGTTTGTGGTGGACAAAGTGGCATAGGGGTGGGTTTTCTATCACCTGTGTCATTGCCTGCAGTGTCACAAGTAGTAATTGTAGATCAGGTGATTCATCTATTTTTAAGCAATGCACTAGGGCATGACATTAGAATAAGCATGGCGCTTAGTGAATTTAAAGCTAATGAATGCAATTTTTCTCAACACACTTCATGAGCTACAGTTCCACATATCACAGGAGAGGATCATGTGGCAAACAACCAATACATTCACTAGTATAAAATATTTGAATCTGCCACCATCATCAGCTGTAAATGAAAGCAAATCCACACAAAAACCAGGAACAATTTTTTTGCAGTAACAACCAAAAAGCTGGTTTTGTTACAATGGAATCTTCAATACATGGATGACCATGCAGATGCACCAAAACTAGTTGAGGATAAAATACTGGAAATGTCTGATGAAGAGGCTGATTGAACAAGAGAAATGTTGAATAAAAATTACCCGAGTACATTTTCATTGGTGATTGATTATGTTCAATTGCTTAAGGACCTTCTTGGCTGCTTTTTAATAAAGACATCACAAATCTGGAATAAAGTATTCTAATTTATTTTCAGTACTTTCATGGAATCTATTGTGAAACAGTAATGCTATTTGTGTGTTCTTTCTTTTGCAAGAACGAGTGAGGTTATTCTTTATTAAAGTAAAAGCCAAGTTGATATACAAAATATCACAATATTCATTTTATATAGATTTTTGTTTCTTAATATTGCTACTTATCTATTTAATTTAGTAAGAAATAATAATTAATTTGTGTTTCTTGTAGTGTAAGTATCAAAAGATTATAACAGTATTGGTATGACCAAATTAAGTTTTAAAACAAAATATGTTCAATTTCCTCATAATCATGTCATCAATCCAAGCATTGCTACCAATGATACCATCCATTATAGCATATAATCCCCTGTGCTATTGTAACAAAAGCAAAGCTCTGATTTTATATCATGCCACAACATTATGCAACATTCCAGAAAAGTGTTTTAATTTATGCATAATAGGCAAATCAAACCAGATCCACTACAATGTTACTTCTTGTCCTCCTCTAACAGCATCACTGAAATAAGATTTATTTTCAGAGAGAGAGTATTGGAATACAATCACTGGATTTTTATGTAACATTTAAACCTTTAATTTAATACAAACACTTTTTCAAAACTAATACAGATAATACCTTTGAACATTTAAGACAGTAAGAAAAATATTTTACTATTCAGTTATGCTAAGAGAATAATCTTTTACTACTAAATGCAATAGAAATATACATGTCTTACTTTTATGTATGTACAGTTGTATACACATTAGTTACAGTATTTTCTTATGCAACAATGCAAGATTTTGCTACTTCTTAAAAGTTTTCAAATGTTCACATTGGATTATATGTAATTACATGAGTAAAGTCTTTTTCTTCTGAAGAGTCATAGCCTTTATCATATAAACTGCACTTTCAATTGGGTTTCACTAGGTTGTATTAATATGGTCATTTAAGCCTTCCCCTTACCACAAATTTCATAAGGCAAAACTGCAATTTTTCTCCTGTTTACTTTTTGCAAGCAGTTAGGGACTTTCTAACTATCTAAACTTAATGTGCACAAACTAACTCACTTAAATTTAATATTTGTGATAAGTTTACACATCGAAAATGTGCTGCATCTTAAATTAATTGGCACCATTTTGAGAGCAATAAGATTTCTGGTCTCTGCAAATAGAACTAGGAAATAAGGAATGCACGCGCACGCGCACACGCGCGCACCCCCACCCCCACCCCCACCCCCACCCACACCCACACTCACACCCACACACACACACATACACACACACACACACACACACCCCTCTCTTTCAATAGTAGATTTTAAAACGTGTTTCTCTCCTAAATGTCCATCAAGAAAGTTAATTAATCAACTCAATTAATGAGCTTTTAGAATGGGAAACACATTGATACTTTTGTCAAGTAAAACTACTAGGATTGACTAATTTATTCTATTAAAACAAAATTCCAAAGAATGCTCTTTAAATGAAAGGTGGCATATCATAAGAAGAGTGAAGAGAAACTTGCAAATCAGACCTAATGATGATATAAGAAATGTGAAACTGGGACAAACTGACAAATTAACAGTAGCCCAACACTGTTTCTCAACTACGCATAACATAGAATAGGAAATAAACATCATTAAACATGCTAAAACCCACACAGAACTAACATTTTGGGAGAAAAACCATACAATAAAAATGTCATCAGAATTATGATCTTTGGAATACCCCCTTAATCCAACTCACAATCAGGTGTCCAGAAGGCACCACATCATATCATCGAGTACTTCTTCTCGACACTGAAGATGAAATATGATCAAATTTGAAAACTGTGTTAAGTGGGACTAAATTGGTTTTACTTAACTCATAAACTTTCTACTTAGTAACTTAAGATATTTTACCAAAAACATTTCCATTCCAAAAAACATAGCTTACATTAGTATTTTAACTGCTGTCAGTAAATTTAAGGTATTTTTTTGAAACTGAATTTGTATGTTGCAATTCTATTTGTTGAAAGACCGCCATGGCTAAATAAAAACCACATATTGGAATGACCATAGTGATGCTCACTATTAAATTATTATATTCATCATATCATCAAGTTCTTCTCAAAATATTAGCTGAAGAAGATGAAATATTATCATATTTTGAAAACTATGTTAAGTGGGACTAAATTGTTTTTACTGCCCTCATATACTTTCTACCTAGTATACCATAAGATATTTTGCCAAAGATATTTTCTATTCCAAAAAGCATTCAGTAAACTTAAGCTATTTTGTTGAAACTGAATTATAGTATTATATTGCATTTCTATTTTTTGAAAGGCTTCCATGGCTAATTAAAAACCATGGATTGGAATGACCATGGTGAAGCTCATGATTAAATTAAAATTATATGTGGGTTAACACATCAATCTGAGCTTTATTTTTGTTCAATTATATAGAACTAGTTTCTCATGTCATCACTCACATTGTCATTTAGTTGTTAATTGTTGGCCCTTGAGGATGCACTTTTTGCTCTGATGACTCTAGTGTGCATTTAATGAACTTCTATTTGAAGCTGTATTCTGCTGGCAACTCAAAGTTCATATCATTGTAGGAATATCTTTAACCATTCCCCTAGTTCTATCTGCTCTTTTGCTGATTTTAATAGCCTAATCTTGATATGTATGTTAAGGTTTCCTCCCCAAAAATAGTGAGCAAACGCTGATCTGTCTGTCTGTTTCAGTTTGTTTGTACAGAGTTCCTGTAGTTTGTTAGTTAGTGTTCTAGCACTCGCTTCTGCTCCGTGCTTCTGCTCCGTGCTTCTGCTGCTCCCTGATAACGTGTTCAAACTTGCCATTCCTGCAGCTATGCCACCAGCACGCAGACGTTATTATACCAGGCGAAGAAATATCGACACAATAACACAAGCGATAGACAACAATTTGCAAACAGATTGATACCACTGTATTAAACTGTGGACAGTGCCCGATTCTGGCACATTATTAGGATGGAAGCTACATCTAGACTAAGATCAACTACTCTTCAAGGTGCTATTATTGGCACTATATATATAATCCATTCAAGAAGAGATCTACATGAAGACGAACACAATCATCTTCAAGACTTTCAAGATACCATCATAGGCATGAATCAAATGTCTGCAGTTGCTCAAAAAGCCAATTTAATATTCAACCTAAATCTATGCAGATGGTATAGTAAACGCAAAGCTAGAATTCAAGCAAACGAATATCTATACACAGTTGGAGTTTTTAAAAAAGCATTATGCCGCTACCCAAGCTCGCATAGAGCCCACTATAGAAGTGTTTAGATTGGTTTGTTCACTCTGGATTTCTATTACCAAGTATAGACATTCGTTGGCTTGAATTCTAGCTTTGCGTTTACTATACCATCTGCATGGATTTAGGTTGAATATTAAATTGGCTTTTTGAACAACTGCAGACATTTGATGCATGCCTATTATGTACAGAGTTCCTGTAGTTTGTTGGTTAGGTTTATCTTTGTTTTTCCAGCATGTACCTTCTCACAGTCCTTGCTCACCACTCTATAAATGCCTGACTTTTTCCTTGGAGGTATTATCCTTATAATTTGTTTCAATAGATTTGTCACACTGTAGTGGTTTGTTGGAGCTAAAAAGATGATGAATTTAGTATAAAATTTATGTCAATAAATGATTAAGCAAGTATGAAAAAATTTGGGAAACAACATTATAAGGATAATACTTCTCCAGAAAAGAAGCCGGTAATTTGCAAAATGGATTGATGATGATGACAATGATGATGATGATGATGATGATGATGACAAAGACGATGATGATGATAAATATATTTTACTGTCATTCAACTTGTACAGCAATACACGTTACATTAAAGTTCAGTATATTCAGTTTCAAGAAATTCAATAACTGTATGAACAGAATCATTCACTAGCAGCTTATATAATCTATCTTTAAAGATATTTAGAGGTAATTCTTTTTAACCTAATCCCGGCTTGTTATACCTATATCTTTGATCCCAGAACTACATTAGAGGTATGTGACTTGGTTAATCTTTAATAAGGTATTTCTATACAAGTGCAACTCCTAGTGTTATAGTTGTGCACATCTCCCCAAACTGCTATGTTGAAGCATTATTTCTAAGATGTATAGATTAACTACTGTCAAACACTGCAATCTAATAAACAGCGGTTTACAATAAGCTAATTTACCTGAGTCAGTGATTACCCTAGCAAGTTTTTTCTGCAACAATAAAATGTCATGCACATGTCCACTACTTCCCCATAAAAAAATTCCATAACTTATAATACTTTGAAAAAAATCAAAATATGCTGATCTTACATAGTTATCTGAAATGTTATTTTTTAATTACTTATCAAATACATAATTCTAGAAAGCCTAGCTGTTATATTTTTTATATATGGTTCCCAAGACAATTTACTATTAATAAGCATACCTAAACATTTAACAGTCTCTATTTCAAAGTGATTCGGTATATTTCTTAAACCAAAATACATTTCCTGAATTTTACTTTCATTTAGTAGGAATCCATTTGCTCTGAACCATAAGGAATCTTGAGAAAGTGTATTTTGTACTAAAGTTTGAAGTGAGTTTAGGCCTGAACTTTCATTTAGAAATTTCAGTGCTTATCTTGAAAAACAAAGAGAAATCGAACCTTCATAATAGAGAAACACAAAACGAAACAGACACATAGATCAGCAGTTGCTCATTACTTTTTGGAAGAAAATCATAATATGGATAACAAGATTAAACTATTGAAATCAGTGAAAGGGCACACAGAACTAGGGAAATGGGAAAGGTATTCATAAAATGATTCGAATATAGGACAGTGAATTTTTGAGTTACCACAAAAGACAGGCCCATACAGCAGTTCATAAAATGTCCACTACAATCATTGGATAAAACCAAGGTCCAAAAATTAACAAATAGCTGACATTGCAGGAGATGGCCCTATGAATTAGTTCTACGTAATTGAACAGGAAGTGAAGCTCAGAATGATGTGTCAGCTCATATATGACTTTAATGTTAAAGTTGCTATGTTTGATCAAGCACCAAAGTCAGAAATCAGGTAATTATTTGGATCATGGCAAGGAAATCTTACTTAAACCAAACAGCATTCACCTCTCATCTCAATTAAATCTACCAAAATACAAGACAATGTTAAATGTTTATGTACATTAATTTTATATTTCAGAACTGAAGTCCACATCTCAATTAAATCTACCAAAATGCAAGACAATGTTAAATGTATATGTACATTAATTTTATATTTCAGAACTGAAGTCCACAATACAAAATTTACAAAATAACATGATCACCTTAATTCTTAACATATGGACTGGACGGCAATATTTGAGCCTCTATGTAGAGCATTAAAAGGCACAAATTATGAATAATAAACTACTTTACATCTTGATTATAGAATACAGATATATAATCAATAGTCATTTGTTCCTTTATGATGCAGTAATTCTATGTATATAATCATATTAAACCTTTTACACTTATAATAATAAGCGATTTCTCTTGAGAAGTAAAATAAGGCTAGATCAATGATCTTCTGAGCCCTTATAGGCACATATGAGCAAAAGAAATGCTATTTTAGTAAATCTTATGCAAATATTATCAACTCATTAGCAGCAAATAAGAACATTTTTACTAACATAACTGAAGAGTGATAGTTGAAACCAAATTACCATCATGTTTAAACGTAAAACCATATCATTATTCTCATATAGTTTAAAATTAATAGGAATTCTATGATCCAATCACAAATGTAACAGTATTGAGGTCTAAATCTCTATTCATAATCAACAGTTTTGGAGCTTTTTATATCAAGCTTAATTTTTATTGGTCTAGCAAATATAGATATAAAAAATTTCAGTTTGAACTGCAGTAAGGAATATTTTCATTGATGTGTGACAGAAGATTCATCCTCAAAAGCTCTTTAAAATGAAGCTATACCTGTTTGAAAGTATTTAGATTCTGTTTCAGAGCATCTTAATATGAGGATATTCACAGTTAAATTCCTAAATATTGTATTTTTAAGCTAATTTTTACTTTGTATAATATGTATACTTACAATAAGTAAAGGAAGTATTGTATTCCACCCAAAGATTCAAAAGTTGAGATTTCACAGGAAGTATATGTCTTGAGGCGCCTAAACCCCAAAAAAGGCATTTTTAGAAAACGGTAAATATGTGCGTGTTCGTGTGTGTGCTGTGTATGAGAGATGCATAAACCAAAAACAAGAAGTAGTTGTTGTTGTTCCTGTTCTTATCTTTTTATTACTTCACTGAATTCCATTCTGAACAAAGAATTTTTTTGTGTGATACATAAAGGATGAGTTATGTAGATAGGTATGTACACAATTTCAGTAGTAATTTTCTGGTTTTCCAGTTCCAAATAGAGACTCTCAGATATCTGGTTAATAAGCTCAATCCTAAGATAAGCAAATTAGCTTGCTACATATATTTATTTTTCCTGTATTTTGTTAACCAGTTTCATATCCCTTACACTTTTACCTGGTGTGGAAGTGATTCAAATATCCATGGTTGTTAGTGTGATATTAATGAACTGGCCATCCATTCACAGCCGAACGTCATACCCATTAAGAGAATAAGTTATAATACAGAGGTCTATCCACTGGATCTACAGTCATCTTCATACTTATGGCGATTAATCTGTTACAATAATATCAATAAATACATGGTATACAACCTCAAGGGCCGCACCATGGCCGAGTGGTTAGACCACTTGCCTCTCACCTAGACAGCTGAAGTTCGATCCCAAGCGACCGCATGCGAGATTTGTGGTGGACAAAGCTGGGGCGGGTTTTCTCCAGGTATTCCGGTTTCCCCCACCATAGCATTCCACCGGTGCTCCATCATCATTCATGTAACATCAGTGTCACCGCCTGCGGTGCCACAAGTAATTAAAGTGGGCGTTAAACACTACCAAAAAAAAAAAAGAACAACCTCAAGGAATGTCAGTATGCTTTTTGAATAGTTTTAATAAATTCATACAGAGGGTACTGCATAGGCTATGTCCAAAATGTTCAATTTCTGCATGTTTTTTCTAATAAAATATCCTTAGCTACCTCATTTAACATAACTTAACAATGAACTATTTTTATGATTTCATAACTTTATTTTTATAGCTGTAGAATATTTCTAAGCAATATTACTCAGAGCGGTGGAATAATGTTCTCAAATTTTGGAAACTTAATTGTGTATTGTCTCTGAACAGTTACAGTTTATTAACACTCAGGTTAAGAGGTTATTTCTCAAACTTGTAAATTTCTAGCTACCTCAGTTAAATAGTCTTTAAGAAAATTATACCCAAGCCCTAAAGAAAGAGATAAATTGACTAAAATAAAATAAAATATTTTAAATCACTGAAGGTTAGTTTAACTGAGTAAAAATGTTTCATTTTCAATTAAATGACTGCAATTAGGTAAGAGGTTTCAAATCAATACAATCAATAGCTTTGCAAAAGCTAAATATAAGTTTAAAGTCATTGAAACTTTTCCACAGTGAAGCAAATAGTTAAATTATGGAAACTGAATTGACATTAAGTACTCAAATATTGCTATACTTTTCAATTTACTTACAGGACATGTTTCAAATATGTCCCAACTGTAGTTTGTTAAATGGAGCAATATTAGTGCTTAATATTGATTAAATGTCTAATATCACTGAATTAATTTAAGTTTAGATATCCAATATCTTTAATATAGCCTGTACAATCTCCACTTACTTTGTGTTTAAACCTCAATACAATTATATTTATTTTTTGGAGATCTGTTTCCTTTTTCCTGCCGTTAGATAAAAATAGCAGCCTCATACTTAATCTACTGAATATATGTACAAAAATGGTATTATGGTACTTCATTGTTTATAACCATACAGTACCATAATATTTTCCTTATTTATAATATTTCTGCCCCATGAATCAAGTATTTTACACACATATATGGTTGTATTGTACATTTAGTTATAACTTGAAACTAGTAAGTACATTATTTTGAAACATAAACAGATTCATGATACAAGGGTATTTTGATAAGTTCACGGAATCTGCAGATATGGTCATCACTAGTGCAACAAGATACAGGCATAATAATTAGCCATCCTATATAAGTGTACAGGTGGCATTTCAGTGCTCTGAATGGACAGCTGTGTTATGATGATTTATTTATTGTTCCTGGTGTAAGAAATTTTGAAGATGGAAAAGAATGAGATTTGAGCAGTGATAGAGTACTTTGTTAAGAAAGATATGAGAGCAAGTGAGATTAATGCTGACTCATTCAACACATTGGAACACTCTGCTCCTTCATATTCAACTGTTCGTAAGTGGACCAATGAATTTAACTTGATTGGGAGACCATAGAAGACAGTCCACATAGTGGTGTGCCAAAATGTGTCACCACCCCAGAAATGGCTACAAAAGTCCATGAAATGGCCTTGGAGGATTGCCAACTGCAAGTGCAAGAAATTGTTAAAGCTGTTTCAATATCATGTCAAAGGACTCATCACATTTTGACTGAGCAATTGGGTATGAAAAAATTATCTTCCAAATGGATGCCATGACTATTAACACAAGATCAAAAATGCATCAGAGTGCAAATTTCAGAACAATGTTTGACCCATTTTCAGAAATATCCACAAGATTTTTTGTGCCAATTTATGACCGCAGATAAAGTATGGGTCCGCTACTATACACTAGAAACAAAAAAACAATTAAAACAGTAGAAACATGCTGATTCTCCACCTCCAAATCAGGCGTAAAAATCCTTAGCATGGCTTCCTTTGGAAGGGAAGTAAAGCCGTTGGTCCCGTGTCGTAGATTTACGGCACTTAAAAGAACCTCAAGCCTGATTGAGAGGCCTCTGAGCAAAATTAATAATTTCACGCCCAATTTAGAATGGGACGCTGAGAACCACAGCAGCTAAAGAGCGTCCATAAATAACAGGACATTCACATTCTCCACCTCCAAAGAAAGCAAAGGCAATACAGTCAACCAGAAGGGTTATGGCATCAGTTTTTTGGGATGCAAAAGGGATTCCGCTGATGGATTCCAAATGGTTGAACATTTACGGGAGAATACTATGCTAACCTCTTCGCCCAATTATAGCAAAAGGTATGCCAAAAAAGGCCAAGTTTAGCAAGGAAGAAAGTCATCTTCCTTCAAGACAATATGCGCCCACACACATGTGTTATTACCATGGTAAAAATACATAAACTGATATATGATTTGTTGCCCCACATATCTTATTCACCTAATATGGCTTTGTCAAACTTCTGTCTCTTCCCTAAGCTCAAAAGTTTCCTCAGTGAACAGAAATTCTGATCAAATAAGAGCTGAAAGCCAGAGCTGATGAGTATTTGGCAGCCCCGGAGGAATCTCATTTTTGAGAAGGAATAAAAGCATTGGAACACTGATGGGCCAAATGAACTATGGTACAAGGAGACCACATTGAAATATAAAAGTAGTTTGAAGCAGGTCAGTTATTATTTTGGGTTTCATTACAAGAACTTATTAAATGACCCTTGTATTTTAAACTGGTGGAATTTAATTCTGCATCCATAACTCTCTCTTTTCTGATTTGTTCTCTTTTCATCCTGTGTTTAATATGGTGAATATATTATGGATAACTGATTCACAAGATGTGAATGATCAAAATATTTGTGTGTTTGTGGTTCAATAGATTTGAAATGTGTTAAGAGCTTATATAAATGTCCCATTAATAAAACAATGACATTCTACATAATCATCCAAAGTGAATTTACTGAAAAACAATAACTGGATTTGTTCTCCCATAGAAACTGTTACACACATAAAATGTGTTCTTGACACACGAAAGTATATTCTAAGCACACACAGAAAGAAGGAATTTAATTTTTCTTAGACTGTAATATCATAGTATTACATTACTACATTAAATTCTGTGGCACTACAGCACACAAAGGGCCTGTGTCTGCCAACTTTACTGCTGGCCGCATATACAGTTACACAGACATAAAAGTGGATGACCATCTAAGCAATATGCAGAGGTGATGTAGCCAGGATCACAAATTCTTCAGCCAGAAAATTGACTCATAAGGCCTGGATCTGTCCAACTCAGCTCATCACTTTCCTCATAATTCTGACTGGGTACCAACCTATACCTATAACTTAAAATTTGAACCCTCATGGGCACATTCCTTAGCTAGAAATCGTCATTCCCACAGTACCATGATGCAAGACACATTACTACATTACTTACAACAAAAGATTATATCACAGTAATACTATAAAAACAGTACAATGCAAATACAAAATATAGATATTGCATACAAAAGTAACCAAATGACTGCAGGGCAAATAATAATTCTATCACTACATTACATGGATTTTTGAGCCTGTACAGTAATAGTTTTAACAGTCTAATGGAGATTATCACAGTATATTTTGAATTTTGATGCAGGAATAAAATGGCTATGTAGTTCTTATGTGTTGAAAATTATATTCTGAAGTAGGGTATGGTATGCAAATGTTGCCTTCCAAAATAAAGTACATCTTTGTCTTAGTCATTTTAGTAAAAATATATATTTTGGTACTTTTGAGGACATAATAAAGAAGAATTCTCTCAGCATTCTTAGGAGCATAGGCAAAGAGAAACAAAATAAAGGTCATGAGAAGATAATTAGATGACTGAACCAAAAATATGTAGTTTATGCTAAAGTGGATAAAGGAAATAAGATTGTCATTTTGGTTGAACAAGATTACAATACCAGCATGCTAGAATTACAGACAAATTTACAGAAATAAAATCAGATCCACTTAATAAGTGCA
The DNA here is from genome assembly GCA_030762935.1 of Hymenopus coronatus. Lineage (NCBI taxonomy): Eukaryota > Metazoa > Arthropoda > Insecta > Mantodea > Hymenopodidae > Hymenopus > Hymenopus coronatus. Next base: position 400,576,934 of record CM060900.1, on the reverse strand, counting down.
TAAAAGTAGTCAATGAAGCATTGATGAACAGCTGCATAATACATAAAGCAGAACAACATATGTTGAAACAAACAACCCCAACTTAGCTCGCAGTTACAGGTCACCTAAAATTCTCAAACCCAGAAAGTGCTTGAGACGAATAATAAATAACATAGATACACCTTCCTACTATCTTGCAAAATGGTTATGTAATCGATTCAAGGTGCTCCCAAAATTTGAAAGCTGTAATATTACCAATTCTCTTGAGTTGATTGAGAAGATCAAAGATGTTAAAGTAGAACCACAGATAAACTAGTATCATTTGATGTTAAATCTCTGTTTCCCAGAATTCCAAAAGAAAAACTTTTGATAGTGGTACAAAAATGGCTAACGACATCAGTTTAGAAGAGAATGTGAATCACGAATATGTCAAATTAACAGAAATTTGTATAGAACAGACATACTTCACATTCCAGGATAAATTTTATAAGCAGTATTCTGGATTAGCTATAGGCAATCCATTGTCATCATTTTTAGCTAATCTTTACATGAGTCAATTTGAAACCCATATTACCACTGCTTTTCCTAGCATCTATACAACTTGGTACAGATACATGAATGACATATTTGCCATAGTAAAGCACAAGCATACCACAGATGCCTTAAACAACTTTGAAATTTCCGGGAGACTATAATAAACTTTACTTTAGAAATTGAAACTGACAACACTCTACCATTTCTAGATTTGAAACTCAGACAAACTTACATTTGGAATCAATAGGAAAAATTCACATACCAACAATTACATAAAAGCAGAAGGTTTTAATTCTATTTCTCATAAACATGCAATAACCAACAATCTAGTGTACAGGATAACTACAGTATGGAATATACAGGAATAGTAAGAACAGCACAGAAAAATGATTTCATCCAATAACTTCTTGATCAAAAGATTAAGAGGTTTAAATAACTGAGAGATATAAGGAAGTTACAACACTACTAGAAATTAAAGAGAAGAAAGCATTCAGAAGATTCACATATTATCCGCAGGCCACCCATTAATTTCAAAAGATCTTTAGAGAGTTGAATAGCATGCAAGAACCCAGACACAGCTACAGCATAAAAACTCTGATCAAACATCTTACAAAAAGGAAAATACCTCCAGGTATTTATAAAATTAGTTGTTCAGACTGTAAAGATGTATACATCAGACGGACAAAACAAAACATAGACACATGTCTTAAAGAACATTCTAGAAACATAAAAAATAAAGAAATGGATAGCCCAGCTGTTGCTGTGCATTTTTGGGAGAAAAATCACATTAATAAAAATGAAACTCGCCTTCTAAAATCTGTAAACAAGACCGTAGAACTAAACTCATGGGAAACTATCTACATGAAAAAATTTGGGGAAACTTCATGAATTTTGATTTGCCAGCAGAAGACAACATTCTTTTGAAACTCATAGAATCAGCACCATATACTGCCTGTAGCAAGACCAAAATGTTTCTGAGAATCCCACAATTTGGCCGTAGCTGAGGACGTAGGTGAAACAATTGTCCTAAAGGAAAACAAGGTTTGTGAAGCATAAGAGTATTTATGCTAAATCAATGTTAGTTAATTATAATATAAATTAATATTTGTTTGCATTTCTGCCATTTCCTACAAATATATAGGAACATATTTGTCAAAGAGAAGTCCTTGGATTCCAAAAGAATTATGTTTTACCATGTTCAGAAATTATTTTTAAAATATGATGGGTAACATCCATCTCCATATTATTCCTCATTATTTTGTTGACTTGCAGCCAGTGTCACTGGCTTGATTAACATCCCCATTTGGCTCCACAGCTTGTTGTCTCTCCTCCTGCTGCCTCTCTATAATTGTACTGGGTTCCTCTTGAGCAGTTTCATTGTCCATGCTGTACATATCTGCAAACAATCCAATTATGAGTAAACATAATTTAGTGTAACTGCAACAATTGTTACAGCATTGATATGCAATGAACAATACAGTTTTGGAAAGCCTGCTTGTAAAATATTGCCTATTAAACACTTTCTTGAAAGCAACAAAAGTACATTTAGAAACACTGTTTTATACTTATATGCTATGAAAAGTAATATTTTTTTTGGTAGTGTTTAATGCCCGCTTTAACTACTTATGGCACCACAGGTGGTGACACTGATGATACATGAATGAAGATGGAGCACTGGTGGAATGCGATGGCAGGGGAAACCGGAGAACCCGGAGAAAACCCACCCCAGCACCACTTTGTCTACCACAAATCTCACATGCAGTCGCTTGGGATCGAACCCGGGACGTCTAGGTGAGAGGCAAGTGGTCTAACCACTCGGCCATGGTGCGGCCCAAAAAGTAATAAATTACAAAGCAAATACATTATGGAACATACTACAGATAAAGAGGTATCCTATGATAAAAGCAAAAAGAGGCTTTTTCAGTAACACAAAATAGAAGATATAAAAATAAGAAAACCAAAAGACAGAATTTCTAAGTAGTGAGAATTGAAAGGTTGGATTGATAAAGGTTCATATTGTAGTTAAAGAAAATGAGCTGATGTTCAACCTCACAAAAGAAGCAGCTAAGGACAGAAATGTAGACATTGTTAATGATAAAGTACTGAGAAGCAAGATTATTCTTATATATAAACTAAAGATAAATGGCAGATGGATTGAAGCAATACTAGAAAAGAAATTATTTGTAAAGCATTCTTTCCATCTGTAAAACACTGACTCAGGCAGACAATCCCAGTAACAGTAGAAACAACAGCAATGATATCTGGACATGGGATTTTAAATTATACCTCCACAATTTAAAGATAGTTCAAAACCCATATTGTTCCTGCAACATGGACAGTCAAATTGTACAAAATATAGCACTTAGTTTATGAATGCAACCCAATGAGAAAAGGTTTTCTGCATTAATCAAATAAATAACAGAAGAGTAATTTGACCTCCAACTAAAATTTTGTTAGCAACTAAATATTTAAAATTGATTATGAAATTTATATATAGCATAGAGTTAGAGAAATTGGTAACTTAGCAGGATAGATAGTCTAATAATAATAATGATCATCATCATCATCATCATCATGAGGAGGATGAGAATAACAATAACAATAGTGATAATAATGATAATAACCATCGTATCAACAACAAAAACAACAATAACAATGATGATGATGATGAGGATAATAGACTAACAAATAAGATAGAAAGCATAAAAAAGTGTGTTAATATATTTTATATTCAACAACAAATGTAAAATTATTGTCAAAAAGGTATACGACTATATGTAGTGCTTACATGTTATATATAATACTCTAAATGTAATGGAGAATATTTAGGTAACAAATATATTGGTGGCAAGAAAAACAACATAATGATAACATAGATATGGAATAGGAGAGATATGACATATGGATTGAACAATAAAAGGGAAGGCCTTCTACATTTGCCAGTGCTGCTGAATATTTATTTGTGGACAGATCTACTTATAAGTTACAGAGTATTTCAGCTAAAATTTTCATTTTATGAGATTTTAAAGCTTAGTTTGCTGATGATCTGTTAGTTACTGCACATGGCGAAGTAACTGCCAGAACAAAATACTGTAACTGGATTGCAACAAAATACTTCTAACTTGAAATCTTAAGTGAATATATACATTAAATTAATAAATAAATATAGTTAAAAAAATAATAACATTCCATGGAACAGCAGATAAGAGACAAAGTAGCATTGATTCTGAAATGAACATATTTTGAATGTTATGTTGATCCATAAAATAATACTTAGAAATGCATCAAAGAATGCATCACTAAAATAGAAATATAGATAGTGAACTTTACCTCTTTCTGGTCCCAGCAGGCTTAAAACAACTGGTAAGAATACTAGGCCATGGAACAGTCCCATAATGACCACAGCAGTGAAGAGCTGTGAAAGATATAAAAAGAGGCATTCCAATTTAAGCAAACATTTGCATTCCTAATGAATACAAGAGTCACTAGATAAGTATTGAGACATGGAATATTGGCCACCCTTTGGGAAAACATTGTTGCTGTGTTGAAATAGCTGCCTCATTGCTAATACAATGATAGTGGGCAGAGCATTGTTGTACCATGCATTTTCCCTTATTTTATATTTGAAGTATGGAAAGTGTGAACATTCTTGCAAGTGCAATGGAGATTAAGAGAGAGCAGTTTCGTGCAATAATATTGTATGACTTCAAATGAGACTTAAATGAAATTCAGTCTCATGAGGTTCGAGAGGGGCTTTTGGAGACTATTCTCTGTCATATGACACTGTGCTCTGCTGGTTTGGAGAATTCAAGAGGGTAATAGCAATCTCTTAAAGATGTAGAGTGGCAGACCAACAATAGTAGCAACTGAGAAAAACATCACAACTGTGCAAACAATAATTAGGGAACATCCAAGACTAACCTAAAGGACATTGAGCCAGCATTAGTGATTGGTTTGCTGAGTATTTCAACCATCCTTCATGAACACCCTTGCAAAAAATTTCTTCAAGACATGTGCTCCATAGTTTAATTGTTTTTTCTTTCACACAAGCCATGTGTAGACAGGAGTTGGATAGGTAGAGTCAAACTGAAAAATTCAATGCCATAGCCGGGATTTGAACCATGGATCTCCAGGTAATTTGAGATCACCTTGTGGTTTACCGGGAAATATTCAAGTTGTTGAGAAATTTAATGCTATGTCAGCATGTTACCATGGTAGCTTAGTGATAGAGCAACCAGCTAGATACTGGAAGATCTGTGGTTCAAATCCTGGATATGCCATTGAATTTTTCAGTTTGACTCTACCTATTCATAGGCTCCATAATTTATTTGAAGCACAGAAAGCCCTGCAGGGTGGAATGACGCCAAGAAATGCTACAGAGGTTTAACTGTGGAAAATCTTGCGGTGTTTCAGATATTATCATGGGTGATGGAATTTGGATATATCAGTTAGACCCTGAAACAAAATGTCAGTCCTCCATTTGGATGTTCCCAGATGACCAGCCAACCTGTGCTGGAAAAAAATAATGGTTGCTTTATTTTTCACCACTAGTTTTCACTTGGCAACAGTTATGCTTGAAAATCAGAATACTGATACTGCAAAATGGTACACAGGAGCTTGTCTTTGGAAAGCATTTTAAAAATCCAAGTAAAACATCTAGACAGCATTAAGGGGCATTGCATTGCATCATAACAATATATCTGCTCACATTACTACTGTAACAATGGAGTTTCTGCAAGGAACTCATCCACCCTAAAGTCATGATCTGACACCGTGATTTCTTCAGCATTAAGGGGCATTGCATTGCATCATAACAATGTATCTGCTCACATTGCTACTGTAACAATGGAGTTTCTGCAAGGAACTCATCCACCCTAAAGTCATGATCTGGCACTGTGATTTCTTCCTGTTCCCCACAGAGAAAAGTCAGCTATGAGGTCAGTCACCGAAGAAGCTGTTGCAGCATACAACAAAGAGATGAGATGAATGGGGTTTAAGGGTGCTCAACTGCTAGGTCATCAGCACCCTTAACATAAAACTGGGGAGTTAAAACACCTGAGCTGTATGCTAAAACGGATCTCTATCAAAAGAGCTAAAATATAGATAAAATCAGCATAAACAACTAAAACCACGATAAAATAACTGTCCAGTCCTGAATCCAGAGCTGGCAATAAAACTATGACACTAAAACTACTAAAACAAGAGGGAACATAAAACAATAGTGACTAAAAGTTTCAAGGGTTATAAAAAAATTTCAAAAACCTCACGTATCACTCAAGTATCTGCACCAAAACTATAACAGCCAAAATAAAACAAGGTACTTAAGGCGTATGTAACTTTAGATAAAAATTTAAAAACATTCTTCACCGTTCCGGGATCATCGGCCAGGACCTCCAAAAGCCTGGCCGGCAGTCGTAGAGTGGCTCTTAGTGGTGCTAATGGAGCACACTCTACAAACACGTGCCTGACTGAAAGCGTTTCGCCACAGAGTGGACAGACAGGTGGAGGTTCCCTCTGAAATAAGTGGCTATGACTAAAAATACAGTGGCCAATACGCAATCTTGCTAAAATAACTTCCTCGTGATGAGAGCGACGTGAGGTAGTCACCCAGTATATTGGGAGCTCCTTCACCTCCCGAAGTTTGTTGCCGCGAAGAGCGGACCACTCTCCATGCCAGCTCGAAATTACCGCTCTGCAGACAACAAGTCTAAAATCTTCGGCCGTCACAAAGTTAGTGGTAACACTGGGCGCAGATGATGCCTTCTTTGCCGCCAAATCCGCCAGTTCATTCCCCGGCACGCCAACGTATCCAGGAATCCAAGTGCACTCCACAGCCACACCCGAAGTGTGCAAAATGTGGAGGATGTCCTGAATGCGCTGTACTAGAGGATGGTAAACGTACAGCTCACGAAGGCGCTGAAGTGCACTAAGGGAATCACTCACAAGAAGACAGTCACCCAAGTTTCGACGGCGAATATATAAAACGGCTCGGTAAATAGCATACAGCTCTGCAGAATAAATTGATGTGCTACTCGGCAAACGGAAAGTAAATGGTTCGTTTCGAGTGACAAAGGTACATCCAACTCCATCGGCGCACTTACTGCCATCGGTATATATATATATATGACTGCGGCCACTGTATTTTGATAAAAATTCTAAAAAACAAGAACGGATACTAAACATAGGTGTAGAAGATTTCGCATAAGCCGTCATCCCGAGATCTATGTGGGAGGAAGCACGTAACCAAGGTGGGTGAACCCTCTCCCCCTTGGGAAACATGTCAGGTATTTCAAGACCGTGCGTTCGAAGCAGCTCCCGGAAGCGAAATCCTGCAGGCGTTGGACTACGAAAGAGGTTTTTATAATGGTCGTCCAATCCGGAATAAAAAAAGGAAGTAAACGATGGATGCGCAGGTATGCACTTCAGGCTACAGCCACAGTTAGATAGAAGAGCATCCCGCCGACAACGCAGAGGGGGCTCAGCAGATTCGGCATAGAGGCTCACAACAGGGCTAGTTGGAAACGCTCCAACAGCCATCCGGATGCCCCGATTGTGGACAGTATCTAACTTCCTCAGCACAGATGGGCTCTCGCACAAGCCCGAGGGAGCCCCAAAGCGGGTGGTGGGCATTTAGATCCCCTACCAACAAAACAGGTAATGGTAGCTGGGAGACTAGGTCTTCCAGATCAGTGCGCGAGAGGCCATCAGAAGGAGGTACATAAATACTGCAGATGGTGAAGCTAATAAAAGGTAGCTTAATCCTGACAGCAATGGATTGTATGTCAGCTTGAATGGGTACAGATGTAGTGAAGATGTCATCTATGATTAGAATCATAGTGCCCCCATGTGCAGGTACTCCAACTGCCGGAGATATATCACACCGGACAGAAGAGTACTGCCTGAAGGTAAGGTTGTCTTGGGGACGAAACTTGATCTCTTGTAAGCATACGACCAAAGGCTGATGCTGTTGGAGCAACAAGTCCAGTTCTGGCCGATGTGGTCTAATGCCGCGTATGTTCCATTATAGGATAGCCATGGTCTCTAGGGTGGGATATGTTCTAAATAGAAAGGCGTTTCTGCATACTGGCCGGTGCTGGTCGGTTTAATTTATTCTTTTTAGCCGTTGGACTAACACTTTTTGCAGGAGCTCGATCCTGCCGCTTACGCACTGTCCCTCTGGCAGTGAGGGCAGAATCCTCCTGGTCCATCTCCTCCACATGGGAGGACTGCTTACCCATAGAAAATTTCGGCTCGAGAATCTCGAACCGATTTTGGGTTCTGACCAGCGGAGATGGACGTCGCCGATCGGAGCTCCTCCCAGAAGATTCTTCAGAAGAGGATCTACGTGGAGAATGATGGGGACTTTTACCACCCTTGGGTGTTTTGGGCGCAGACGTGTCATACCCTTTAAGGAAGTCCGTCCTAACGTAACTTTTCTTGAAATTCTTTGCTGGTGCAGAATAGATTACGGTTTTTCCGGTCTTATTGCCGGAGGTCGACGGTTGCGGCGACAATTGTTGTCGAATATGTCCTACTGCGGCGGATTTGGCGGATGGTGGACGTGGATATTGAGGTCTTCGGTAGTGGTGTGGCAACGATGATCTTTTCCGCAATTGTAACCCCGTTAATATCGCCGGTTTGTGTGGCGATTTCCCGCTTCGGTACAGGTTTAGCTGTAACAGAGCTGTAAGAACCGGACTGCGGGTCTGAGGGCTGTCGAATACGCAGGAGTTTACGGGCTTCGGAGAAAGACACCTTCTCTTTCACCCGTATCTCCTGGATGGCTCTCTCCTCTGCAAAACGGGGGCAGGCTCGGTAACTAGATGGATGTACCCCGCCGCAGTTCACACAACTTGCAGTTTTAACGCAATCCCCATCGTGGGATGCGTCGCTACATTTTGCACACGTTGACCGACCAGAACAAAATTCGCTGGTATGCCCAAACTGCTGGCACTTGTAACATCGTAAAGGGTTGGGAATATAAGGCCTAACCTCGATGGCTTCGTACCCTGCCTTAATTCTTTGTAGGAGATCTACCCGATCAAAGGTAAGGAACAGGGTACGGGTAGGCACAAAATCGCCATTAACTTTCCGCTGAACCCTATAAACGGATGTTACGCCTTGTTCTGCAAGATGCTCTTGAAGCTCCTCATTGGACAAACCGTCCAATGCGCGGGTGGTGATAACGCCACGCGAGGAGTTCAAGGTCTTATGCTTTTCGACCTTAACCGGATAACTGCCTAAAAGTTTCGCCTTAAGAATTTTCATTGCCTGGGAAGTTGATAATGCCTCAACCAGGAGGGCTGCATTTCGGGCTCTAACACAGGATTTAACCGGACCAGGAAATTTGTCTAAACCGTTCTCAATAGCGAAAGGGCTGACGGATGTAAAGTTTTTACCTTCCTCTGTTCTTAATACGACGAAGTAGCGAGGATCATCGGACTCAGCCACTTCCTTTCCCAACACTAAATTAGTTCTTGATTTTAATTTTGCCATAAATGATATGGGTTATATTCATCCCCCAGAGCTTCCCACCCACCACAGAGCCCAACACGGGGTCACCCCATTGGGTGACAGGGCTACACAGGGGATATAGCGGGCTCGCCGTCCCACTCACCCTGGAGTTCGGTGTAATACCTAGTCCTGGCCAATTGACTAGGGGTGGGTTACTCCCTAGCCTCCCATTTAGGCAAATCAGAAACCAAAGCGGTGTATAGCGGTGTATTAGGCTGCACACCCTCCCCAGTTACTGAAAGACAGAAGCCCAGGCTCAGGTACGCAACCCTCAACCAACCATGATATTCCTTTTCACCGACATGGGTCTCCACGCACAGCCTAAACGTGGGTGGGCATTTTGGCCTACTGACTCCCTCACCACTCTGAGGTTGCCCACAGAGGGAGTCAAGGTGGCTCGGGACCCCGGGTGCACCTAACCCATACCTACCGAAGTAGGCCCCTGGGGGGATACAAAGAAGGGTTATCTGCACTGCCAGAAACTGAGTACCTAGCGTGGATACTTCCAGAAGTAGCTCTAGAGAATGGAATGCTGCATATAGTACCTGGAAGAATACTTTGTGAAACTGAGATAAACAAATTATTTCTATGAGTATTCATTATTCGCTGTACAATTTTTATCTAGTGACTCTCATATAAATAAAATTCCACCTTGAATATAAATAATTACATTCTAGGTATAAAGGTAAAAAAAAAAAAGTTAAGAACTTGACAGACACATAAAAACAATATTTTGCTCCACTTACTGGTATTTTAAAGGTCTGGGAGAGTTTTTAACTTTTGATTATCATGCACCACTGTTTTAAATAATCATTCACTTTTAATTTTATAAAAGTATCAGATTAGAATGTTGCAGGGAAAACAAATTGTTGCAAGTTAGAGCACAGTTTGTAGAACCTCCTGTAATCATCCTGGTTACTTATTTGGCAGAGTAACTGTCCTCATGTTGTAATCTTATCTCCAATTTAAGTAGCTTTTTATTATTAAATTTAGCACATTGTGTAAGAGCTATTTTCAAACAATAATATAGGATGACATGCAATAAATTGCATAAACAGTTGTTCCCACCTTTCAAGAGGATGAAAGTCATCTTTATCTGGCTATTTTTAACCATTACTATGTCTGCTTAAGAACTGGATTAGAAGGACTATTTAAAATTCTGCCATCATTACATTGCACCATAAGACTATTATTCAAGCTTTAAATGTATTTAAATGGCAAACATTGAAATTAAAGAAAAAATAATCAAGTTATTTGCTTGTAGAACTGTGGGAAATTTGTGTTTGGAGTTGTGTGGGTTATATATGGTATATTAAGGATAGGCTATATAGGACGAGAATACTTCATGCACCACAACCTATAGGAGATCTATCGTGACTACCACTCCCCAGGAGGAAGGGATGAAATGAAGTGACCACAGGAGACAACAGGCCACAGAAATCCATGGAAGTCCCTGTTCCTAGCTGCAAGTCCCAATTCACTATTAACAGAAAGTGCAATGAGTAACCCATCAAGTATACACAGTGTAACTCTTTACTGTGAAAAAGCATCTATGCCATCTGCCCAGTACTGCCATATGCCATGAAACCTAGAAGTATATTTGAAACATGAAAAAAAAATACAATGAAAGGGAAATTAAGGAAAGAATGTTGTGGTAGATAAGAAAAAATATCTTAGTATTCACCTACTAGCAAGGGAATTTCAGAAAAATTTAAGTTCAAAATGGGCACAATGGGAATCAAACTCAAAATCTTACAAATGGGAGCCATACACATTACCATGGAGCCATCTTCCTCTGTATGTTGAAAACCAAGGAAAAAATTAGTACAATTTGCTTTTGGTGCAGGTCACAGCGGCTGCTGCTGTGTAGGAGCACAAGAGCACGTGAACCTTCAATATTTCTTAATGAATCTCCTTTTTCTCTTTCAGGAAACATTTAATAAAATGCGCTATCCGGCGCCACTTGTTTAAATATGCCGCGCTCTACTCTCCAGATTGAACACAGCCGAGAAATCGAGTATGTGGCAACAACGCTTGTAGCACAGGCCTCGTGTGCTAGCGTATAACTATCGTTTAGCAGCTCTGCGCTTGCACGAACAACAAAACATCTCGGAATTTTACAGCCAGAAATGAGCACAGTGCGACCATGCACATTAACACTTCCAGGGTTCTGTTTATCAGCGGGAGGTGCTGCTATCTTTGAAATTTAGTTGAAACTATCTGGAAGTGCAACTGCAATCTTTGTGAGACTTACTATTTTTCTTAGTAATTTGAATTTTATGCGAGAGTTAAGCAGTTCAAAACAGAAAACAACCTCAACGAAGAAACTTTTCTGCAATTAACCGAGCTACTGAAGATTGTTATCACTACAACCATGACTACATCAGAACCAGAAATATGCTTTTCCATAATCAAAAGAATCGACTTTCAGCACTGGAAATGCTTGATATTGAGAATAAACTGGTCAACAGCATAAAAGACTTTAATCACTGAGTGTTAGAAAAGTTTGCACATTTGAAAAACCGGCGCATGGAATTTCTGTACAAATAAATTTGGTGTTAATTGCGTAATTCAAACAATGTTAATGCCATTCTTCACATGAACTGCCTCAAAGCACTTCACCCCTTCATCACCTCATATTGATGTTAACTCTCGGAGAAATTCAACATCTTTACAATGCTGGATGGGTGATGATTTGATTAACAAATTTATAATTCTTGTCATTGGGCACTATCATTGTTTCTAATATTACTGGATTTGATGTTGCGGCGACGGCGGTAGCAGCAGCGGCAGTGGCTGCGGTGGTGGTAAATTGCTGATTTTGTGAACACCTAAATTTTTAATCCACACGCCGCCACTGGCAGGCCACTTTATTGGACCCAAATAGATCCACAGTGCAGAAATATAATCACCAGAACAATTCACTGCCAATAAGTGCAAACAATTTGCAAAATATTTAAGCAGCTGTTTCTTTAGTAAACTAAAACTTCCATTAATGAACAAAGCCACATTTAGGGAGAAGTGATATTGATGTAAACCAGGTTCTATAAAAACTATACTAGAATGAAGAGACAGAGAGAGAGAGAGAGAGAGAGAGAGAGAGAGAGAGAGAGAGAGAGAGAGAGAGAGAGACAGAAACAGAGACAGAGACAGAGTGAGACAGAGACAGAGAGAGAGACAGAGACAGAGACAGACAGACAGACAGACAGAGACAGAGAGAGAGAGAGAGAGAGAGAGAGAGAGACAGAGAGAGAGAGAGAGAGAGACAGAGAGAGAGAGAGAGAGAGAGAGAGAGAGAGAGAGATATATTTCCATCTCGTTTCTTAACTCTGACAATAGCAGCACTCACAATACAAATAACAATGCAACTTCACTTGATGAGTACACAGAACACTTTTCACACCAGAAATGGATACACTAACTCACCAGCAAATGCTATGTTCAGGAGAGGAGGAAAAAGAAAATTTATTAACAATCACAGTATTTCTCAATGCACTTCTGATGATTACACGAGTGAGAGCACTTATCTTTCCAACCATGAAGTTAGTTGGTGCCTATTATGTGATAATTGAGGTTCATAGCTGCCTCCTAATATCTAAAGGTTAATAAAGTTAAAAATAAACATGCTTTGAATACTACATCAAAGAATCCATCCTCATTACTGAACAAGCCCTCGGTCCATGTTAAGTGCAGGGTCTGGAAGGATAATAATGTACTTGAAGTGATATTTGGCTGGATTCTTCCAATCTGCCTACTGATTGTTGAAGTTAACATTAGTTAGCAATTCACATAAGTTTATCAATCTTCTCTACAGATTTATAGCCCATTACTACTTCAACTTGATGCCATTGCACAGTGTTTATTTGTTTACTGGTATTGGTGCATCCAGAGAGGTGCTAAGAGAGGATTTAGCCCATTTGCACTTCAACATAGTACATTCTTAGGTCTATGGAGTGTATTTTATTTTCATACAGGTAAATCAAATAATTGTATTTCAAATTAAAACTTACTCTCTAGGACTTTCACTTGTGATACTAAATGCAGTACATGTTTTGTAGGCTGTCATCTGTATTGGTACTACATTAATGTTATGGGCAATGCTGCAACATACACTGCATTAAAGTATGAGTGAAACTCCTAGAATGTATAAGAGAGTCAGTTCTGCTTTGAATTTAAATTGATTTCACTGAATAGTCTTCTGCTTATTTTAGTTTTATTAATGTATATTAATTCTACTGAGTGATTACACTAGTCTGTGCTTTAAAACTTTTTGTCAAATGATTTCTTAAAAGTGGAAATTCTTGAATCAACTTTTTGTGCTGATTCTAAAAATAACTTCTATTTTTCTCTATCATGTTAGGTTTTTATACAAAATAAGAAGTAATGTTTTGACAATTTTACTTATGAGTGTAGAAAAGCATTCAAATACCATTTCACGCAAGGTAATGTTTTCTTCAACAAACATTTTAAGAATACTCTCAAGAACTCCCCTAATTTATTTTATGACTATGTGTTAACAAAACAAGAAGCCAAATTCTTTCATTTAAATTTTTTCAAACTTTCTCTTCTTTGACTTCCTTCCAGATCCTTGATGATGATCTTTCCTCCTCAAAATCCAACAGTAGTCGGCCATCATAGTTTCATTCCATCTCTCCTGGTATCTCCTCCCTGTTTACTTAATATCTAGGTGAAAATGTTTACCTTGCTCTTCACTATAATGTTCTGGATTTTCCAGAAAGTAGTCAATACATGAATGGAGAAAATATACTTTTACACTCATGTTAAAACCCACCTTCTTGAAATTTTTCAACATTGTTTCGACAATGGCCTTATAATTAGGATCTTTGTTATTGGCTAAGAAGTTTTCACTAATTGATCAGAAGGTGTCCCATGCTTCTTTTTCTCTCTCATTCATTGTCTTCTCAAAATCTTCATCCTTTATCAATTTTTTTATTTGAGAACCAACATAAATTCTAGCCTTTAATTTGTTTTGTGCAATGAAGGGAAATTTCTTGGAAAGGTACATGAAGCAGGGTCCATCCTGTGGTAGAGTCCTTACAAATTGCTTTATCAAGTTCAATTTTATGAGTAGGGGTGGAAACCATATATTTTGTCTCTCTACAAGCAGTTCATGCATGATATTTTCAATTCCAGGCAAAAGCTTCTCCGCTCTGCCCATACTCTCACACTCCAATGTCTTTGTTTTGCCTGACTGTTCCAGTTGCATAGAAAACAGGCTTTTTTGTGAACCCAGCTTGTTGTCCTAATTGTATACCAATAACTTTGAAATCACCGCCAATAAGCCATTTGTGTTCCTCAAATTGGATAGTTCAGTTTTCAACTGCCTCTTTCATTTTAACTCAATGTGAGACAGGAATGGACCCATACACATTCCCATTATGCAGTGTCATGCCTTTGAGGGTCCTCTTTGATGAATCTATAAAAAGTCTCCAACAAGTAGGATCATGTACAATGTCATAAACTTGTTTATGTTATTGCAGTAAACCAAGGACTCAATCAGTTCCTTTTTCTCTGTGTCTGTACCATGAGTAATGTGTTCCTGGTTCAAGAAGATCCCTTTTTTTAAGATAGGAGTATAGCAATTCTGCAGATTCCTTAGACAAATTCAAATCATCTACTAGATCATTTAGTTCACTCTGAGAGAACAGTTGTGTAGTCAACTTGTATTGAGGGTGGTAGATATCATCAGAATCATCTTCAGTGATTGCATGAAATTCACTTTCAACATCATCATTTTCCAAGTTCTATAAAATAGCTGGAGAAAGAGGAGAAAGTAGATATTTTCCATGTAGAACTAGTCTGATGACTGAAGAAATAATTGGTTACACAATGTGTTTCTTATTTTTTGAATTGCACCCCTGAACATTAGCTAAACAGAACAACAGTCATTAAGGTGGTCTTTAGGCTCCCTCCACACCTTAGGTATTACAAATGCCATGCTTGATTTCTTTTCTTTTATTCACAATCTTAATCCTTGAACACACTAGCTGTCTTTGGAGCCCAGATCTTGTCTTAGTCACCAAGTTTCATTTTAAAATAAGCATGGTACGCTTTTTTCACAAAGTCTTGTTTTATTAGTTCTCTACTGAATCACTATATAATTTCCACAAATGTAACAAAAAAAATTTGGATTGTTCATACATTTGTATGTAGACATAATGTGTTTATAGCTTCAATCACAATATGCCTCTGATATTACAACACTAGTCTGCATTTATAACAATACCTAAATTACAAATAGTAGCCACCATCTAGAGGTGTAACAACCTAAAATCTTACAAGTCTGTATTGAGAAATTTCCTTTCAAGAAGTGATAAATTTCCCTTCAACAATACACATCATCTACTGGCTCAACTCTATATTTTGAAGCCAAATTGTGAAAAAAAATGTATATGATAGAGATAAACTAAAATAATTTCTGAATTTAGCATAAAAAAAACAAGTCAGAATCATTTATTAGTTTTCAGTCATCTGATATCATGCAGACTAATGTTATGTTATATTTTTAGCTAGTGCTTAATGCAGGTAGCTGACTCAGAAACTTGATCTTTCAAATGGTAGAGGATGGAAAGTGAAACAACTCAGAAATCACTTAGCTGCATCATATACATAGCTACATGGCTCTTTAAGCCCTTTACTAATATGAATGGAAGGGTTCCACCAAGAGCTGATGCCTTTCACCTATTATGGATGAAATGGTTCTGCATGTGAATTAGGTCTATGTTATTTTGCAGTTTGTGAACAATTGCTTTTGATAATAACTTTTTTTGGCTCCTGCTGAATATATGGCAGTCTCTGCTTATTTTAATATACTGAAGGCTAAAAGCCATTATAAAAGGAGTTTGAGTTATATGTGGCCCCTATGGTGCCCCAATGTGTTTGGAACTTTTTATTCAGTGAATCATAATCTCACTACAAAAAGCATTTTCATAGCTTGATAAAACAATAGACTAACTAATGATAAAAAGTATAAAGAAATATAACTGAGACTGTGTTGCCTTTGCTTTTCTATGTTACATCTGAGCAAGACTGTATTTAAGTCAGAAATAAGATGTCCAACTAAGTCGTTCATTCCCTGAACATGCAAGTGCAAAGTATATTTTCTCATATCTCAATGTAGGCACATAATTATTACCAAACATATTAATGATAACATACAAAACAAAAAGTCCTGAACAAGTATGATCTACTCCTCCAGAGGAACACAAATGCCAGGAAGGTGCTAAATCCTCCATAAAGGATGGCTGCACCCATATCTCTATTGGCTCCAATTGCTCGCTCTGTAAAATGAAGAATTAAGCAAAATGATTGCTGATGATCATGTGTATGAAACATTTAATAAAATAAATTTCTGTTGACTGAATATAATAACATACACATAACTAAGGGTCATGATTAGCAAAGAACTCAATGAGGGAAGCATCAAACCTCCTTGAATTTCCTGTGAAAGAAGTTTTATGAGATAAGAATGCCATATCCAAAAATTATTTGCCAGTTTGAGCTGCAGGGTCTGGAAACTAAAGCTAGAATACTTTAATAGCAACCCAGAATGCATTGTGGATGGACATCCCTATGAAATTGCTTTTGTTGCATTATTTGTCATACACAATGTTAGCAAAGAAACCCTTTCAAAAAGTAAAATGCAAGTCATATATCAAAAACCATCTCTAATTTACACAGTCTTAGGTTTGAGCAAATTAAAATTAATAATCTTCAGATATATCTTGTTTTTGATCCATCTTAATTTGAAACTAAACAACAAGATGTGTCAATATAGAGTATTAGGGGTTTAGGTTTAGATATTTGAAAGTGATGAGGTTAAAGAAGGGGGTCATTCTTAGTTGCACACACAACTGAAAACCTTTTATTCTAATGGAATGAAAAATGTGGTGTAATGCTAGCAAAATGTATCATAGAAAAGGCTACTTATATTGAAAAATGACATCTTGTTTTTATCTGTAACAGAAATATATACTTCCCAAAAATGAGTTTGCTCTCACTTTTTGAATCACCCTCATAATTCTGCATATTATAAAAACATTTATGGCAAGTTTGTGTGATTTTGATGACAAAAATCTAGTACCTGGCCATATTATTAGATGCATCTTGATTTTTCACTATAATATAAGATTAAGAGGCAACAGTTGAACTAATATTGTTTTTATTTTTATTTTTATTTTTATAAGCCTACATTGAAACATTATATTTTCTTAAACACTGATGAAGAATTTAGCATATAATGTGCATGCTTATGGTTATACTTGGATATGTTTCTGAGTTGTTATTAGATGCTTACAATTTTATGAAAGTTTTAGTACCTAGTTGAGCCACCTTTGAGAGCTATCAATGCTTTAATTTGACTTGGCATGCTATTTGTATATGCTGAACTGTCTCTTGTATATGTGGATGATGATTCCAGACCTTTATGATCTTTCCAATAAGCCTAGTTTTCATAGTAATCACTTCTTTTGCCACTTGTTTCTTCACTAGCTTCCAGACATTTTCAATCGGGTTCATATCTGGTGAATTCCCGGGCTTTGGCAACAAAAGTATATTTTGCTCTCCCAGAGAAGCTATCACTGATTTTGCACTGCGACATCATGCCCCATTCTTGCATAAATATGAATAATTCTCCATTTGGGAACCAGTCTCTTATTTGAGGCAGCAGCCTACTCTTCAACCCTTGTTTGTACTGCTCCTGCCACATTGTTCCTTGAACAACATAGAGATGTTCAGTGCCTTTGCCTTTGATGACTGACCATATCGTGACTTTGGTGGGATGTACCATAGTCTGCACACTACAATCTGGATGTTACTTTTCACAAGGATGCCTTCGCACAAACTGAGCTTTGTTTGCAAGAATTTCAAAAGTGCTTTCTTCACTAAAGCAAACTGAAACAAAAGAAGCCAATGTGAATTGTTTCAAATGTGACCTCTAGTTCCAGATAATCCATTTCACATATAAAGTTTAACTCATTAAGATTTTCATATTTACTGATTTCCAGAAATTTAGGTCTTTATCCTGGAGCTCCTTTGCCCAGCTGAGTCATTTAGCAACCATAGCAAGAGTTAATTTTGGTTTCTTAAGAGATCTCCAGCCTTTTAATTTCATTTCTGAAAGTTTTTACCTAATAGTTCTTTCAGATGAAGCAATTCCACTCTCTGCAAGCTTGAATTTAATTTCTTTTGCTCTAGTAAACTTGTTTCTTTCACAGATATGTTTCAAGCAACACACACCTCTTGGTGTGAGGTCTGTTTTTGCACACATTTATTCGTCCATAGTGGGGAAGTCCATACCAAAGTCAATTTTCTTTTTAATTTGCCTCACAGATGATTTAGACACATCCAAACTTCAAGAAAACTCGTGATTTGAAAACAAATCAGTTTTAATCAAGGTTTTCAGGTTTTTACCTCTGAAATTTTTTGAGGTGTCAGATCACAAGATCTGCCCATTATGTTGTGAATAGAAAACACAAAATCATAAAGCTCATCTTTCAAACCATAATAATCACCTTTCAAACCACAAATAAACTGACAAATTTAAGTATTAATAGCACAAGCTTATAATGCACCTTCACCTTTTGTTAGCACTACTGCAATTAATGCTTGTGAAGCAACAATTTCGGCTCTTACAACACAGAAACAGCATAACACACATTCATTGTAGACAACATTAGTCCCCTAACATTGTCTACTGAGACTCACAGTGATAGATGAACATTGTTGTTACACTAGTCCTCAGAATTCAGTGAACCATGAAATAGCTTCTAATGATATGACCAGGTACTGTACTTTGAATAAAATATCTCCTCTTGTGGGTTGAAAAGCCCTAGCAATTTACCATTTTTTTGTTTTAGATAGTTTGATTCACTGTACTACTGTGGTTTATTTCTGTGAAAAGATAATGTAATTGTTATCAAAATACTCTTTTGAGTAATAACTATAAAATATATTTAACTTTAAATATTACATAAATTGCACTTCTTATTTCCTAATTTATTTTAGTTTCAAACCTGAAATAAATATATACACTTCTTTTTTTTTAATACATAATATAAGTGTATATATATACATACATTAAAAAGTAATCATACGGCTTAAAGGGTTTTCAAAACTGCTTTAATAAACAAAATCAGTAAGTAAAATTATTAAAAGTTATTAATAGTTATTAGAAAGATTAAATTAAGCTTAAAAGAATTTGTATAACAAAGCACTGCAAAAGTACTAGGAGGTTAAGGTATGCTATGCCTAAAAAGCTTCAGAAAGTGGTGCAAGGCAAATAATGTAGCATTTCAAACATAAATAAACCATTGTATGAATTACATGAACCTGTATCATTAACATTATATCACTTACTTCAATTTACTTTGTACTTGTTTTAAATGGAGCTTTGTTTTTTAAACAGGAACCTATCAAATGTGTTCAAATATGTGATGTAAAGCGTTACTGATACTGATTCACTAAATTTGCATACAACAATATAGAAGATCACTGTCCAAATGTTTCTACTAAAAAAAGTGAATCAACAAACCTTCTCGACTTCCTAAAAGCTGAGAATATCTGATGCCCACATGGGTAGCATAGTCTACTGATAAGCTGCCACAGATCAACACAACTAATGATGAGGCAATTTCCAAGTGTATATCCATCCAGTATAAGGAGCCCAGGAGATCCACAATTGTGCAAATCACACATGCCATGACAAAGAGGGATATTCGAAGATTCAAAAACAATAGAGCACTGATTATTCCAACTCCACAAATGGCCAATTGGAGGTTCCTGACCATACCCTTCCGTACATTCTGAAACATAAATGGTAACAAGTGAGCTGGATGGCTGTACTGAAGTAACACCTTCTTATTATTATTATTAATGTGATGTGATTGAGGTTACTGAAATTTTTTCTGAATTTTCCTTGAAAGTATCAGAAGATATATGGAAAAATAGTAATAGAAATTTCATCAGTTGAATTAGAATACTCAACTAATAATATAAAATATTAACTGTTAATTATATAAGAATCTTTATAATGAACTAGATAACCGTTTCCCGAGGAATGTAAAGTAGTAACGTGAATATTCCACAAGACAAATATTTATTTATGTAGAAGATAAAGTTCAAAGTAATGCCGAATTTACGTAAACATTTATATTTAAAAAATGTTGGTAAACCTTTTCTGAAGTTTGATCTTGTAAAACTTGTGTAAGTTGAATGTTGTTGTTTTATCATATTGCATGGGCTCGCTGTGAAGGCAAAAGGAAAGACTACAGCTGTGTAAGTTTATTGCAAAATGTGTAGAAGGGGCGTGGAGGAAATTATTACATTTAACTGCTTGTATAAACAACAATGCCTTGTAGAAAATCAAATAGGATGTATGTTTGTTGTTTATTGCTATTAATACAACTCAATTACATTTTCAATATAGGTTTATATGGTCGTCAATAGCTTAAAAATAAATCACAGCCTGCCTTTCAGAAACCAGTTTTGTTTCAATAATGAATGTTTGAATATTTATGTTTCAAACTGTTAACGATAATGACTATATTTTAGTATTCAGTGGACTTAGATTGTGACTGGTTGTAAGCACAGAGGATATAAGAAATTGTAAGTATTTGTTTCATAAATCACAACTTCCAAATGAGTGAACCTGAATCGTGTAAAAAGTTAAGTGGCTCACAATATAGAAAAAATGCTAAATTAAAGCAAGAAAAAAATAGGTTTGGAAAGGGTAAAAAGTTTAACAGTTTTTTTCTACAACATTGCTCAGCGAAAGAAAAAATCAAAGCTGCTCAAGATGCTGCTGTTAGTACACATTCTACTAATCAAGAATTAAGGGAAACAAGTACATTTTCACAGTGTAGTGATATGGGTGAAAGTACCAATAATTTCAATGCATGTGATTCAAGAGGATATGAAGATAGTAAATTTGTTAAAACATGTAATGGTCCCGCTAAATGGATTAAATGTGATACAACATGACACTACATACTAAGACATGGCGTAACACAATATATCAACAAAAATTTTTAGTGCACAAGGCAACAGTATTCTGACACTACCAGATACCTTTTTCAATTACTATTCAGACAAACTTTAATTAATGATGAAATGCATTCTAGATCATGGTTTGTGTTTTCTAAAAGTAAATGCACAATTTATTGTGCTACCTGTAGGCCCTTTAGAAACACATCTACCGTAACTACAGAAGGTTACAATGACTGGAAAAATGCAAATCTACATATGAAAGAATATGAAAATTCTTATAAATATAAATGTGTAATTACAATGTTAGCAAGAAAAAATATGGCTGTAAGAATTGATAGGGCTTTGCTACTTCAAACAGAAGAGGAAATTAAGTATTGAAGGAAAGTTGTCAAGTGTACATTAGCAACAGTAAAATCCCTTGCTATGCGTGGTTTGCCATTTAGAGGCACAGATGAAAAGTTTGGTTCTAACAATTGTGGAAATTATATCATGCCATTAGAACTGATTGCACAGTTTGACCCATTTCTCTCCGAGCATGTAAAGAGATTTGGAAATAAAGGAAGAGGTACAACATCAAAATTTGTGATGAGTTCATTAACATAAAGTCCCTGGAGGTTGTAAACTTTATAGTAAATAAAATAAAAGCAGATAAGTACTTTTCCATAATTTTAGATTCAACTCCTGACATTGCACATACAGATCAATTAGCATTCATCATTCGATACGTAACTGAATGTGGCTCACCAGTAGAAAGGTTTGTGAAATTTCTGTCTAACTGTGGTCATAAGTCTAGCAACAGCTGTGATGGAAACTTTGAATGAGCTTGGTCTTGCTATTAAAAATTGCTGTGCTCAGTCCTATGATAATGCTAGTAATATGTCAGACACATAGTCAGGTCTTCAAGCATGAATTAAAGACTTAAATCCCCTTGCTGTGTGTGTTCCATGCTTGATTCATTCTCTCAATCTTGTTAGTTCTTCTGCTGTGCAATGTTGTATGCCTGCAGTAAACCTCTTTGGTGTTATTCAGGAGCTATATAACTTTTTCTCAGTGTTAACAAACAGGTGGAAACTTTTATTATCTCATCTGAAACCAAACTCTACAGTGCTGAAAAGTATTTCACAAACAAGATGGTCAGCCAGATACAATGCTTGTCGTAGTTTGTGTTCTTTGTGGTTAGATGTCCAATCAGCTCAAGCTGCATTATTTGACGACAACATAGAGAAACTCCTTACTCATTCTGAAGCTGCAGGTCTTCATCATTCACTTCAAAATTTGGAGACATGCTTTACTGCATTATTGTGGAATAATATTTTAGAAAGGCTTGACAGTGCAACATCTGTTGAGGCTGAATTAGAAGTTGTCATCAATCTTTAGAATTCATTAGTAACATATCTTGAATGAAAAAGAAGTATGTTTGATCTTTACAAGGAAAAAGCTATGAACCTGTGTAGTGAAGATACATACATTATGACTGCACCTGGAAACATAGATGTAAGTTGCAACATGGTGAGCAAAGTGAAAATTTTGCATTTTCTGGCAGAAATAATTACAGAATAAATGCTTTTAATGTTATTATTAACAGCATGCATGAAAAATTGAAACGTAGATGTAATGCCTACAAAGGATTGTTTGCTAATTTTGACTTTCGTACTAAGCTCTGCGAGTTAGACACAAATTTTTTTTTCGAACGGGCTCAAACTTTAAGAGCAACTTGCTCGGACAACATAGAGAATGAATTTGTCAACAAATGCATTCACCTTCGATGCTATACGGGTGAGGACAATTTAAATAAAAAAATGTCATTGCTGTGTCTACAAAATACTACATAAGAAAGGTCTCTTGGATGTTTATCCTAATGTTGGTGTATTGCTAGGTATATTTCTATGCCCATCTATAGCAAATTGTTTGGCAGATATATCATTATCAGCATTCAAGAGAGTTAAAAATGATCAACATTCAACAGCATGCCAATTCTTTGCATCGAGTCTGATGTGCTTCATCACATTGGCTTCGATGACGTTGTCAATGCTTTCTCTACGAAGAAAGTATGAAGGAAATCATTATAATTTTGAAGTAAGCATTTAATTTATTATTAATTTATTTATGAATTGTAACCTTTATTTAATGTTGTTTCATTTAAAACTAATTTAAACTCAATGACATGTATAATGGCTACTTATATTGATGGGGGGAAATTGGGTGTGGAAAATGTTAGCAGTGCCTAGAGGCGGCAAAATACCTAAATCCGGCCCTGGTTCAGAGTTCAAACATTTAAGCTAAAAGCTGCTGGTAATTGTATATTGTGAGGGTATAAGGAATTATTTCCTGCAAAGAAACATGTAAGACTGCAGTTTGTATATTTCAGCTTAGATTAAGTATTTATTAAAGCTTAATGTTGTGTTCTGAATGCAATGCAGTCTTGCATCCCATTAGTAGATGGGACCATTCATATCCTGAGTTTTGCTGGTTAAAATAAAGCCCTACTCTTGTGACTTTAGTTATTCATAATATGTAGTAAGTCACTTCATCTTCATATTCATCATCATCTTTGTCAGTATATGCATTTACAGTAGTATGTACAAGTAACAGTATTTATAAATTTATATTTTAAATTCTTGAATGTTGAAGGGTATATGCTCCAAGAGAGCTTTGGTTATTGAACGTTTAAATTTGCTGTAGACCAGTTCTTTATAATGTCCAGCAATATTATATTATACAAGTTGATTCCACGATGGGAAATGCTACTGCGACTCTTATTTGTACTGCAGAATGTGGTATGTATATAATTCAAAGATCTAGTATTGTGTGCGTAATACATATTATTTGTTTTAAAAAGTTTCCTGTTTTTGTGAATGACGATAGTGTTTCAAGTATATATAGAAGGGAGAGGTAAGATATTTAATTCCTTAAATACTGTTTGCTTGATGTTTTCACAGGAACTTGCTTTATTATTTTTAATAGTTTCTTTTGTAATTTAAAGATAGAAAATAGATTTGTGGACATGCCCCATACTAGAATACCATAGGTTAAAATGGAGTGAACATTTTCAAAATACATAGATCTTAATACACTCATGGTACATACTGTACTTGCTACTCTGAATGCTTAGCAGATTTTGGACAATTTGCTGGCTAGATAATCAATATGTGTGTTCCATTTTAGCTATGAATCAATCCAAACTCCTAAGAAGTTTGTTTCATTGCCTTTGTTTATGGGGTGACTATTAATGCAAATCTGTAGTTCTTTGTAAGTTTTACCTGGGCTGAAGTTTATAAAAGTTGTCTTATCTACATTTAAGTGGAGCTTATTTCCTGCTAGCCAATTATGAAGGACTATGTTCTTTCGATTTATATAATTTTCCAGTGCAGAGAGGTTACTATTTATATGTATAATATTGGTGTCATCTGCAAATAAAGTTACTTGAGTATCATTGAAATTTGATGGCTAGTCATTTATACAAATTAACAAAAAAATAGGTCCCAAAATTGACCCTTGTGGAACTCCATTTTTTAGAGATGCTGAAATAGAATGACATTCATTAACTTCCATTTTTTGTACCCTTTGGCTAAGACAGGACTTAAACCTATCATTCACTATACCTCTTATGCCAACTTTATCTAGTTTATCCAATAATATTTTATGATTGAATGTATCAAAAGACTTTGAAAGATCTAGAAATATGCCAACTGCTCGCTGATTATGATCTGTTGCTTTAAGAATATTATATACAAACAAGTTTCATAATGGACTTACCCTTTCGGAAACCAAACTGAGAGTGTGTAAACATATCACATTTTTCAAGAAAGGGTACCACTCTATTATACATTATCCATTCTAGTATCTTTGAAAACACAGACAAGATTGAGATAGGTCTATAATTTTCAGGATTATCCCTGTCTTCTTTTTTGAAGATTAGAAGTATTATAGCTATTTTGAATACCTGGGGAAAAGTGCCACAGCTTAATGAAGCATTACATATATCTGCTAATGGCTCAGCAATATATACTACACAGGCTTTAAGTACCAAGTCTGGTATATCATCTGAGCCACATGAATATTTAGTTTTTAGTTTTTTCACAACAGCAGTAATTTCAATCTTTGTTACTGGACTCGGATAGATCAAGTGGACGTTTTCTATACCCAACATATGTGGGTTTTTATGTGTGGGTTGCAGGGAGTTTAAGATTCCAACCATGTTTAAAAATGGCTGATAAAAGCATTTGCAACATTTGTTGGTTTCTGGGCACCTTAAGATTAATTTTCTCATTATTAGATTTAATTGTTCCTGTTTCTTTCATTACTATCTGCTAGAGAGCTTCAGTTTTTTGTTTTTTTTTGTTTTTTTTTTATTTATTGTTTCAATTGCATAGCCCCTTTTAACATCAATGGTCATATCGGGGGGGGGGGGGGGCTTTGACTTGTGAAACTGTAGGTTCAGAACATTAGGTTAATAAACTTTATATTACTAAACACATGCACATTTACTCTCACATTCATACTTCCAGACTCTATGGGGGATAGGGAATAATTCTGGTTAAAGAAAAATTCCCTGCCCCAGCCGGGAATCGAACCCGGGACCTCCGGTTGAGAAGTCAGAACTTTAGTTTTGTTTGGTGCATTTAGAATAAATCTGCTGTTATGCTGCTTTTTAGCTTCATTAATTGCTTTCTTAAGTGTGGATGTGTAAGTTTTGTAGTATTTTTTAAAAATCTCATTAGTTGAAATTTTATTTATTTGGCGAAGCAATTCTTTTCTACTGCCGGATGTTAATTTCACACCTTTTAACCCTTTTTAGAGGAAAGGCAAGATTGAAGCAATGTTTAAATACTGTAAGAAACAGATCACATTTTTCATGAAGATGTCTTGAACTTAGTATGTAACCCCAGTTTTCTTTACCTAACAGGAAACTCAAATAATTTAAGCTTTCATTGCTATATATTCCCTTGTATGTTATTTCTTCTGGTGATACAGTTTCTGGATTAATGTGCATATGCAGCAGAACCACATTATGGTCTAAATGACCAGTATCAATATTTTCACATCTGTAAGCGATTATAATTTGATCAAGGCATGTTTCAGAAGTGGCTGTTATATGGGTGGGTGTGTTAATTATGGTTTTTAAATTATGTGAGTGAATAATGGATAATATTTCTGCTGTATACTTATCTTTTGGTAGAAAATTTAGGTTAAAGTCACCACTTAATTTATTTGACTTGTTTTTCAGAGTAGCAAGTAATGTGTCAAATTCCTTTAGAAATGCTTTTATACACCCATCTGGAATCCTTATATACAAGTAAGTGTTAATTTACTTTTCTTACTGTTTTTTTCAATAACTGTATATTCAAAACATTTTTCCTCATTAAGATAGTTTTTTTTATTTATTGTTTTAAATGACATGCCATCCTTGACCAATATGGCAGCTCCCCCATTTTTAAATAGTTTTCTACAATATACATTCACAATTCCAAAACCTTTGACTTTATATAATGGAATTTCATGTTCATGCATTCACTGTTTAGTAAGGCATGGAACATTGATTTGTTTGAATTGTGAGGCCAGTAATAAATCTAATTCATCTATTTTTAGATGTTGTATCTTTAAATGTAAGAGAGTTAATTTTCTTCTGCACATTTCCTACCATACCTGAAGTTGCAGTAGCATTACTTAACCTTATTTGAGGGAAAAAATCTTATGTATTTTTAAAATGTTGTTCACCATCTAAACTGTCTGACCATTTCCCTGATTTTTGCACATTTGAATTACTTTACTAATGATTTTGCCTAGTTGATATGACCCCTTATGGTTTAAATGGAGTACATCCTATCCTATATTTAATTTATTTATTTCATCCTATATTTATATTATTTTGAGGTATTTATATAAATATTATGGTATGATTGTTATGAAATTAAAAATATAAACTAAAAATATAATTGATTATATATATTTTTAATAAACAATTATTTGTTTCAGATTTATCTGAAAATTTACTTTCTCTTGGAAAAAATCACTGAAAAGGGATACTCCAGACCTACAAAAAGAAAAAGGCCACCAATTTGGATCAAACCAGACACCCATATGCTTTGCCTTGTTTGAAGAGAAACATCCTCCAAAAGAGTGGGCAGAAACTGCTTATAAGTTGTTCCAGTCAATCTTGTGCATAATACAAAAGAGCCTATCAACTTATCTCCAATTATTAGAGGGGAGAAGTTCAGTGAAAAGTGGTGCTGGAAATAAGCTTGCGCACTCTGTGAGGACTTTCAAGGTCCACATATGATTATGAAAATTCAACACTTAATTACACGTGAAACATGCTTCATCAGCCACTAGCACCTGTGATGAAAAATTAGGATTGTGCACACACTGCTCCTTTAGCCATTTACAGAATGCTACTCTAGCTGGGTAATTGTTTACTCCAAGGAGCTGCAATCTTTGAATATAATATTTATAAAGTAGCTGTTCTCTTACTATTCTATGAACTGCCCAATTTGATACACCAAGAGTACATGCCATACATCATGTACTTGCACTTGGATCCCCTTCTGCCAGCTGAAAAATATCTTCCTCTGCATACAGTACCACATTCGAGCACTGTGGCACTTAGTTTTCAGGTTTGGGTATCACACTTCCCAATTCTCACTGAGCTACTGCGGCAAATGACCTTGTGTTTGGAATTCTCCTATTGAGAAACTTATCCCTGTACAAGTGTTGCGCTTCACATGTGTTGCATTCAGTCTTGTCGTAAGCAAGAAGCATAGCTAGATACTCTTGGCTTGTAAAGCCTGCCATAATTGTGAATGCATTTAATGCATCTGAAGCACTGAAGTTGTTTTGCACGGTGTTGAGGCAAATAGTTTTACTGCCAACATTCCTGACCCTCCACTCTATACCCATGCCAATTTTGTGCAGTTGTCAAGATATACGATTTTATTCCATTGGACATGCTGGAATCCAATTTGTTACTATAATTTTATGACTAAATTATTTATTTTAGCAACAAATAGTAAAGACATGAATAACTTATCTTTTGTAGCTCTACCTTGCTATTTTAATTGCAGAAGTAAATGATAAAGGAATGGTGACATATTCAAACATTTGATCAAAATGGAAATGGCATGTTATTTATGGATGATCTTTAACTACTGTGGTTCTCAGCATCCCATTCTAAATTGGGCATGAAAGACTGCTTAATTTTGCTCAGAGGCCTCTCTATCAGGCTTGAGGTTCTTTTTCGTGCTGTAAATCTATGACATGGGACCAACAGCTTTACTTCGCTTCCAAAGGAAGCCATGCTAAGGATTTTTATGGCCGAAAAAATCCATCATCCTCCACTGTGTTTGAACCTGTGTCCTTGGGTATATGAAGTTAGCATGGTAACCATTACACCATGGAGGCCGACAAAAAAAAAAATTTGATCAATTTTATGTTTTATTTAGGCAACCATGCACTATAGAGGAAAAGGTACAGGAACTAATGTTTCAGTTTAATGTCAGAAGTTCCTGTTGAAGTCCGTGCACTCATACCCTTAACACCTTGTATACAATGCAGTATCTAGAAGCCGTGACATTTGATGCTGAATTGACTGTGAATTCAATACCATGTAGTTACTGTATACAAGTGAAAAATAATTCTAGAAATTCTGGAAGGTTTGTTTTAATTAATTGAGAATTGTATACATCCACATCTACACAGAAACAAAGAAATGCAATATATGTTTATAAAAAATTCAAATTATCAAAGTTCTGGGCATGAAAAAAAGTTTGTTGATCATAATTGTTATTTTCTGAACTAGTTGAGTTATTAGAATGTGAAAAATAAGTTATTATCCAAGGACATGAAAAAAATATTTTTTGTTACATAGTGAAAAGCTTTCAAAGATGCTAAATAAAATGAAGCAAAAACTCAATAAGCAAAGTGGGATCTTAATTGTTCCTTTAAAACAGTGTGCTCCCAGCATATTAAAATCATTAGTGCAAGTACAAATCAAGTATACCCCCTAACTGTTTAAAACATTCAGTTGTAAAACTCTTGCATAAAAATGGTAATAAGCACTCAACAGAGAACTATTATCCAATAACATTGGTTTCATCAATTTTGAGAGAGTTGGCAAAATATAATTTCTAATCAAACAATATCACTTGTAGAAAAGCATAACCTTTTAAATAACCTTAAACATGGTTTTAGAAAATGGAGATCAACAAATGATGCAATAATAGAAATAGTTGAAGATCTTATTGACAGTTTAGTTGCATATTTTTTAACCTAAGTAAGGCTTTTGATTTTGCAGACCATGAAAAGCAGTGCCATATTTTTGGCCAGAGAATGCCTGTAAGCAGCTTGCTGGCACTGTATTATTAAAAACAAACTACAGCAATACCAAATTGGTGGTGTACCATTTAAAATAATTAGATCATATTTATGATAGGATACAAGTTAAAATTACACAGAAATGTACTCAGCTAATAAAGGGATATTACTTAAATATACATTGCATGAAATATGCTATACTCCAAGGCTCAGCATTGAGCCCCTGCTATCCGTAGTAAACAAGAGCAATATACTGTTTTTACAAAATGGGAGTTATTGCATATGCAGATGACACTTCTATTGAAAACTTATAAAAACTAGGCACTTATATACAGCAAAATATAAAACATATTGTACAGCTTTCTACATTAAAAAAACTTGTACATTAACATAAAGAAAATGGGATTAATGAACATTCAGACAACCCAAAACAGGTATGAAATTCAGCTACATTTTAAAATAAATAAAGGGGAAATTAACGAACAACCTACATGTTAGGAATAATACTGGATACACCTTTCACCTGGAAGAATCAAAGAGATGAAGTCTTCAACAAAGAAAGTTCAAGTATATTCTTACTAAACCAAATGCCAAAAAATTGTTGATATAAATATATTAATTAATGAATAATTATCAAGAAGAAGACAACTGGTATCATGCTCTAAATTCACTATTTTAAAAATCACTTATTTCAAACATGTTTTGGAAGCTCTTTCCTCCATCCTCAGTGGAGAGTTACTGATTTTTTTTTTTTTTTTTTTTTTTTTTTTTTTTTTTTTTTTTTTTTGTAGATTTTCCCAAAGTGTTAATTCAATTGGATTCCATATTACTTTTAGTAGCTTTGGTTCATTGAGAAAATCATGGTTTTATGTCCAAAAATGGTGTGCTATGGCTGACTTTTCCGATTAGTTATGTTTTACACAAGTTCCTTTTTTACACACTTTTTCACAGTCCCTGCAGCTGTTTTCATATATGCCTGATTATTTTGCAGAGGAAATTTTATCTCTCGTATTTGTGTGGAGGAGGTTTTTTAAGCCATACCAGATAAGTCAGCTGTAGCATTCCACTTTTGGACACAAAAACATGATTTTTTTGGCGAACTAAAACTAGGTACTAAAATCAGTAAGGAATCCAACTGAATTGATAATATGGAAAAAATCTATCAACCCCCCCCCCCCAAAAAGAAAATTCATGAATTATGATTCAACATTAGCAAATGATCTCATCTCAAATTCATCTACTCAAACAAGAGACAACTACAAGCCACTACCACAAGTTGCCAGTAAATCTCCACTGAGGATGGAGATTAGAGCCTCCAAAACATGTTCAAAGTAAGTCTTAGTGTATATACCTCATATACCATATGGAATTAATGTTTTAGGACAGCACTGCTAAGTACACCAAAATACTTTTTAACTATAAAAAAGTGCAATTAGCTAACAGAAGATATATATCCCTAGGAATTGTGATGAAATTATTTCAAAAAATTAAATATTCTAACCTTGTGTTCTCTCTATATTTTTGAGGTAATAATCCACCTATAACAATAAAAAGCATATACCAATTAACAGCCAGAATCATGATCATTTCACAAAAAGGAACACACATTTCCATATGACCTTACACAGATTATAACTTTTCTAAATGAAACCTACTATTGCGGCTTGTATGCTTATAATACACTGCAAATACATATACAGAAAATAAAGCATTAAAACAATTTGAAGGAATTGAAAATATATTATATCAAAGATGATATTATTCAATTGATGAATTTATAAACAGATACATTTTAGTACTATTATGTTTGTGTATTATACATTATTAAATATTGTATACTGCACAAAATTCTGTACATATATTAGCTTAAGGACAAAGTCTAAACATACATTTTCTTTTTTATAAGTTGCAAAAGGGAATTGCAGTAAGGACTTAATGCATTATAGTATGTCACATATTTTGTACTTCACGTTTACTTGACAATGACATAAATTAATTAAATTTTAATTACAGATAAATAAAATGAAACGAATTGTTGGTTATCTGACAGTTCATATTATTTACATTTAATATTAAAGGGTAATTTTATTTTCATAAATTTATCCAATTTTAAGTTTACTTCAGAAATATATATACTTTAATCCAATCAAAACATCTATTTAAAACAACATAACAGAAAACTCAGAAATAAAAACCACACAAAATCATGAGGATTAAGAAGGAGAGGTCAGAACTGTTAGAATATCCATATTGAAATTGTTAAGTGACAACAATTAAAAGTGTCTTCTATGAAGTACTTTTGTTTTTCAAAGATTTGTATCCATTAGCACTGCTAGATGAAGCATGCAAGATCTGTTTGTTCTCACTTTTATATTTTTATATTTTCCTTCTTTTTTTTTCGGTGCTGTAAATCTGTTCCTGCGTGAAATTAAATCACTACAAAATGTTTTCTAACTCCAACAGTTACTTATTAACCTTAAAATTTATCAGGTTTATTCAGTAACATATTTGAAGAACAAAGAAAGTTTAGAGGTTAGACGGTTAAAGCACATGGAAAGAATAAAACTCAGAATGGTAGTAAAGCATATCAAGCAATTGAACAGTGAAGCTAAGTAAACAGTGTGGAAGTGAAAAGTATGGGATTTGCTGGGCTACCATGAAGGGGCTCTGGATGTATTTGATGGCAAACTGAAGAAACCTGATTCCTTGTTACTGGATGCAGAAGAAGCCACAGTATAGGAAAGTGAACAATTATGCAACATCTATGATTCGAGTGCAGCAGTGACAGATGCTGTTTTTCAAAAGATCATGGACAAAGAAATGGCCTGTGAGACATGGGAGGCACTGAAGCAAAATTTCAAGTTGTCGACCAGAAAGCAGCTGTTCAAGGTATGCACAGAGTTTTTCTTGCATAACTGGACACAAGGAGACGATGTTTCCATGCACATTGCCAACTTCAGATGTCTTTGGAATGATCTTAATAATGGACTTAAAGCCAAAAGTGAATAGGCTTTACCTGAAGTAATCTTAGAATGTAAAGTTCTACAGATTTTGACAATAAACTATGAGACATTCAAATCAAGTTGGTGTTGTTGTCAAAAGATGAAGATAAAACACTTGAAGAGTTGCATGCTCAGTTGTGCATGGTTTGGAGGAATGTCACTAAAGGTGTTAAAGTGACAAAGGCATGAGGCATTTCTCATAAAGACAAGAATAAGTGATCACATTAAAGAAAATAAAAAGAATAGTTACAAAGGCAATTGTAATTACTGTAGTAAAGCTGGCAATTGGTTTAAAAGCTGTCACAAATGGATTGCAAATGGAAGACCAGCTAAAAATGCTAAGTTACTGAAGCAAAGGACTGAGGAGAAGACAGTAGTTATAAATGTAGCACTATTGACAGTCTGTAATGCGGCCTGTTCCATAGAAGTAGATGTAGATAATTGGTAAATTGACAACAGTGCAACAAAACATGTAACAAGTTGTTATGACTACTTTGTCAATTTTGAAGATTTGAGAATTTCCATACTATCAAGGCCACTGGACAGGAGACTTTGAAGGCAATAGGGAAAGGATCAATTAGAATCCTATCAATGATTGAAGACAGATGAGAAGAAATTACTCTAAATTATGTCTGGTATGTACCAAAAATTTCTGAACATCTGTTTTCTGTGCTAGCTGTTCATGAATGTAACAAAAACAACTTGTTTGAAGCAATGGCTACTTCCTGTTCCTTGAAGATTTATGGTCAAATAAAGGGTCTGTGAAACTTGTGATCTAAATAGAACTCTGTACAAATCAACCATTAAACCATTAGTTCCTTGACAAGACACTCAAATTCCTTTTGGTGCCAGAAAGAACTTAATTTGGTGCCATCCTAAAGGAGGTGCTAGCCTTTCAATCTTGAAGCAAGTAACTCACTTTTACTGTTGGATAGCCCAAGATCATGAACCAAATCATTTGGATCCTTCAGTGTTAGAAAATGTTTATGGTAACTTCTTCAAAATTTGTGTCAGTGTGTTGTTTTATGTCATCAATGTCATCAACACTTTCAAAATCTTCAGTCACATTTCTGTCATCTAGAAGTTGGTATGGGAAGGCCTGGTTCATGAGGCACTTGTATTGCTGGTTCTAAAGATAAATATTTACCAGTATGGTAAGATTTTGAACTTATTCCAGATATATTTGTCAAGCAGAAGTAGCAGGCAGTTATGTGATCCTTAGATTCCTGCTATATCATAGAAACTACAAAAGGCATATGATGAGACCCTTTTAACCAGTCAGTTAATAATGTCATATATTTGGCACTACAGATTTCCAGAGCCCAAAACTTATTCTGGTCTATTTTATTGTCAAAATAGCACTCATAAGCTCTTTTAATTCTAGGAGACAAATTTCTCTGAACTTTTAAAGTGAACTCACTTCAAATGTAACAGGAATGAATTAATGGTTTTTTGCAACAAGCGGTGTGTAGGACAGGAGCTGGATAGCTACGAGGGGCATACTGAAAGTCATGAGCAACCCATTGTAAAAATTTAAATTTCAACAATGTAACAAAACGAATTGCAGGATCGTAATCTACGGACTTTAAGCCACATGTTGACATATTGTGACGTCATTAGCTCCTATCACGCGACCACAGACGGTGTTTGAAAAATGGCTGACATTGAAGTTTCGTTTCGACAGCATGCTGTCATTGAATTCCTTGTGACAGAAGGAAAATCTGCTCCTGAAATTCATCTCAGACTTCAACGTGCATATGGAGGTGTCTGCATGGGTGCCAGCAGTGTTAGAAGATGGGTGAAACATTTCAAAGACGGAAACACGAGTCTGCAAAATGCGCCTCGTAGCGGGCGTCCTCGAACTACCTCTACAGAACGCAACAAGGAAAGAGTTGATGAGCTCATTACAGGAGATAGGCGTTTCACTGTGAATGAAATTGCTGCGCAACTTGGAATAGGACATAGTGCAGTGCAAGAAATGATCCACAGCTTGGGTTATCGAAAGGTCTGTGCCCATTGGGTCCCCCGTTTATTGACTGAAGACCACAAACTTCAGAGAAGAACCATTGCACAAAACCTTCGTCAGAGATTTCATAATGAAGGTGATGAATTTTTGACGTGTATTGTGACTGGAGATGAGAGCTGGTTCCATCACTATGAGCCAGAAACAAAACGTCAGAGTATGGAATGGCACCACTTGAACTCACCATCAAAGAAGAAAGCGAAGACAGTGCAGTCTGTAGGAAAAGTTATGGGAAGTGTCTTTAGGGCTGCACAAGGTTGCATTCTGGTTAACTTTCTTGAACCTGGACAAACCATAAATTCTGCCCGCTACATCAAGATACTTCTGAAGCTCCGTCGGGCTTTGCGTGATAAACGCCCTGGAAAGAGGATCATCCTTCAACAGGATAATGCGCGTCCGCATACTGCCCGTGCCACTATGGAGAAGATCAGGGCATTAGGGTGGGAAACTCTTCCACATCCTCCCTACAGTCCTGACTTGGCACCCTCCGACTACCATCTATTCAGTTCTGTGAAGGAGCAGATGCGTGGCCAACGCATACGAGATGCTGGAGGATATTCGGAAAGCAGTGCATCAGGGTCTGTGGGCAGCTGGAACGGAGTTCTATCACAAGGGCATTTTCAAACTTGTAGAACGATGGGAAAAATGTGTGCAAAACAATGGAGACCATGTCGAAAAGTGAAAGAAAGTCTGTAGATTATGATGATGTATTTGGTTTGGCTTAAAAATAAATATTAAGATTGTAAAACAGTGTTGCTCATGACTTTCAGTATGCCCCTCGTAGAATCAGACAGAAAAATTCAATACAATAGTAGGGATTTGAACAAGGAATCTCCTGGCCTGTAGCCAGTTGTTCTAACTACGGGCTACCATAGCAATATGCTGACACAGCATTAAATTCAACTGACTTACATGAGCAACTGGGTAGAGACCAGGAGATCTGTGGTTCAAACCCTGTTTATGACATAGTAACAAGAATTGTTTTTATCATTTACACATTTGCAAGACATGATCCTTCTAATAAAATTCACAATACTTAAGAAAACACACTATTAGTTGAAACTACACTTATTAATTCACAACTGAGAACACACATGGTTAGCTTCTTTCATTAAACAAAGCTTCCATACCTCTTGCAACTATGTAGGGCCCTTTCTCTCTGTGACAGACCTTCCTTATCTGTTGTTGGAGTAAACATTGACCTGGGCAGAAAAGCCAATAGTTTTGTGAGGACAAGCTCATTGTTGAACATTGTCATTCCTGAAGTGATAGACAAAAATTGCCAAATGCAAATATGTCATTCGTTGGCCTAATGAAATAAAATTAACTATTTTCTTTTAATCAGTACATTTACTGCCCTATGCTAACAAACATGAAAACAGTTTTTTCTAATATTACAAGAAATTGGTTGATGATGGAATATTTCCGATTTATTTTTGTTTTTGGCAGATGCAAATCATAAGAATCAGCAGAAACTATTTAACATTTTCATTGCTCACCAGTATTATTAAATGGATACCATGCATTGGTTTAGTCTTGGTTATTGAAGTGCTCTACAAAAGACAAAGTATAGCTTCACATTGCATTTAAGTGGTTGAAGCTTCTTTTTGGAAATGAAGTTCATATGATATTACATTGGTGGATCGAAAAGTAATGCACAATGATTCTTTTACAAAACAGTTTAATAGTTAAAAAAGAAAACAAAAAATCAGAAATGAACATACAACTTTTACCTACTTTACAATATAGTCACCAACTTTCCCAACACAACTGTCCCATCATGATACCAGTCTCAATATTCCCTGTTTGTAGAAGTCTGTTTCCCTGGAGTATAGCCATCTGCGGACTGCTAATTTCACTTCTGCATCTGTCGCAAAGCGTTGGCTGGCCTGGAATTTCTTCATGGGATCAAACAGATGAAAGCCTGACAATGCAAGATCCGGACTGTATGGTGAATGCTGGAGCACCTCCCAACCAAATTTGGTGATTTTCTGATGAACAGCAACAACAACATGTGTGGCAAGCATTGTCATGAAGAAGTTGGACATCAGCATTAATGTTGTGGCATTTGTCATAAAGGGCATGACACAGCTTCATCAAAGTTTTAATGTAGGCTGCAGCAATCACAGTGGTTCTGTGCTCAGCAAAGCCCACCAATAAAATACTGTGCATATCCCAGAACACTGTCACATGCACTTTCCTAGCAGATTGAGTCACTTTTAATTTTTTCTTTACTGGGGAACCAGCATGTTTCCACTCCATACTTGCCTGCTTTATTTCAGGTGCATAGTGGTATGACAACAACTCATCGCCAGTGATGATTCCTTTCTATGGTGTACCGCGTTAAGTGATCCAAGCTTGTCATCATCTGCTGGACCTTGTGGTTGTTTGTCCAGTTCTTAGGCACCCAGCAAGCACTAACTTTACGAAACATCAACGTGTCATGAACAATATTGTACACTGCACCATAGGAAATGTTGAACTGTTGCTATAAGGTTCACAGTTGCAGCACTGGTCGTTCAAAATTGTTGCTTCAATGCCTCCAGCATTCTGCAGGGTTGAAGCTGTTACCAGCCTCCCAGAGCATGGCGAATGACTAAGGTTCACATGGCCCTCTTGGAAGAATTCACACCACCTGGAGACATTGCTACAGTCCATACAATCATCCCCATACATGCCACGGATATCCCTGTGAATTTCACTTGGCTTATGCCCCTTGGCCCACAAATATCTAACCACACCTCTCTGTTCTTCACACATGGATGACAATAGCATGTGCACCATCATTGTTGCATAGTGCATGCTTCTCTCAATAGAGCTGCACATGAAACAAAAAATATTCTCTGTAGTAAAAACTTCAAACTACATTTGTGTGAAATTGCGACATTCCAGCTGCAATACCAAGGCATAAAAAATTCATGTTTGATCTGCCCTCATACTATACTTGATTTAAAAACTAGATCTTGTTCTTAATTTGCCTATCTTGTAATGCATTGACCACCTACTTGTTATAAAATCTACAGGTTTCTTATTAAAATATTTATTGCAGTTTTTAGCGCCTTGAAAAACATCATAGAATATTACTTTCTTGTAACATCAAGCACACCTTTCTATAAGCTTAACCATGTCCTGCATGGAGGGCCTATGTGCATATGAGATCCAGTGAGCTGTACTGGTAATCGTTCATGTCAGAGTGATTACTGGGCAGATATCAGACTAAGAAGCAGCTTGCCATAAACAGTCTATTCCTTGGACTCCCAGTTAGAGAATCAATCCTACACTGGGTTCTGGTCTCCCAAGGCACTGTGTTAGATATTGTGCTGAGGCATTCAAGGCACTGGGGCAGGAAAGTCAGTGGCATGAACATTTCCTTTGGGGCAACAGATGAAACCCCATCATATGCTGCCTTCCACCCTTATTTAGGGGAGTAAGGAAAAAGAACTGGGCCATATGGTCTCAGACCAAAAAAAGGCTGCTCAAAACCAGGCCATTGTAAGGGGCAGCCAGAAGAAGAATGAAGAGAAAGAGACTGGCTCTGGCTATTACTGGAGGCAGTAAGCAATCAGGACAGCCTGGCGATACTCTTTAAACACCTCAGAAACCTGGAACTCAGAAAAGAACCAGAGACATGCCAGATGCAACATCTCCTGTGAAGCCACACTAGATGGAAACGTATCCAGTGGTAAACAAGAACCTGGAATGTCCTTCATGGAGATGGCAGTTAAGCCTGGAAATTATCCAGAGCACAAACTCACAGTGACTGAGATCAATGAAATCCTCTGGAAATCCTGGTGAAAGGGTGAATGGAATCCTTGAAGGAAAACATCCACCTCTCTTTAGTACTTCCTCTTTATTGGCACCCTCATAAACTCTGCATGAGGAACTCCTGCAACTGGCTGAGAGTGAACCTCAATGAGATAAAAATCACAGAGGGATCTCTCAGAGTAGTGGAAGGGAAGAAAAGTGATTGATAAGCAGGTAGATTCTCTGGGATAGCAATTAATCTTGCTTTTTAGACTGGGAATCTACCAATGCTAATATGGCAGCCTACATGGACAGGGGTCAATTCCTTGCCAATCATCCCAAAAACTAAGAAAATAAGGAGTGAGTGACTGAGGAGCCAATGGTAAAGGAAATTTAAGAGACCATGGAAACTCAGGACACTGAGACTAATCAAGGTAAGCAATATACATAAACTTAATGTGGATGAGGTTACAATCGTTTAGGTAAATCTTCACCATAGCAAGGCAGCAATTATTAAAAAGGTATTAAAAATGATGGAGAAATGTGTTGATGGTTATATTAGAGGCAATTTTTTAAAGAAATATCCTTTACACAGTTAATAATTTGGTCATCAACCTGGTAAATCTACAGAAACTGTCCTACACTATGTTATATCAGATATAGAAAAGGTATATATTACAAAAATATTGTTCCAGTAGCTTTGACATTGAGGGTGCTTTTGATAGTACCTCTGCTTGAGACAATACTTAAAGCGGTGAATGAAAATGGAGTTCCTGACACTGTTTATTGATGAATCAAAATTCAAAGACATTAAACTTACAAAAAATAAATAAATAAAAATAAAATTTAATAAATAAGATAAATAAATTGTTAAAACTAGAAGAATAGTCAATACCATATCTGAAAGAATTTGTCTGCATTTGGAACAAACTGATCTCCTGGGTGGAGTCTTATCAACTCTCCTTTGAAGCCTTTTTGATTGCTATTCAGGAGCTCTATGGGAATGACAATCTTACCATTGGTTACATTGATGATTTAGTAAATTATCAACAACAAATTTCCTGGAATAGTCTCAGAGGTACTAAAAGTATTTCTGAGGAAAGTTCATCAGTGATGTAACAGATGTGGACTATCTTTCAACCCAATAAACTGACAGTTCTACCCTTTACTAGACTCAGATATAGGAAGGATCTTAAGGAACTTAGTAGGAACAAAGATACAATTGAAGTGAAATACACTATGTGATCAAAAGTACCCAGATACCTGGCTGAAAATGACATACAAGTTCGTGGCACCCTCCATCAGTAATGCTGGAAGTTAATATGGTGTTGGCCCACCCTTAGCCTTGACGACAGCATTCACTCTCGCAGGCATACTTTCAATCAAGAGCTGGAAAGTTTCTTGGGGAATGGCAGTCCATTCTTCATGGCGTGCAGAACTGAGGAGAGGTATCGATGTAGGTTGGTGACGCCTGGCACGAAGTTGGCGTTCCAAAACATCCCAAAGGTGTTCTATAGGATTCGAGTCAGGACTCTGTACAGGCCAGTCCATTACAGGGGTGTTATTGTTGTGTAACCACTCCGCCACAGCCCATGCAGTATGAACAAGTGCTCAATCATGTTAAAAGATGCAAAACAACAAGGGGTGCAAGCCCCCTCCAGAAAAAACACGACCACACCATAACACCACCTCCAAATTTCACTGTTGGCACTCACATGCTGGCAGATGACATTCACCGGGCATTCGCCATACTCACACCCTGCCATTAGATCGCCACATTACGTACTGTGATTCATCACTCCACACAGCGCTTTGCCACTGTTCAATCATGTAATGTTGATGCTGCTTACACCAAGCGAGGTGTCGTTTGGCATTTTCCTGCTTGATGTGTGGCTTATGAGCAGCTGCTTGGCCATGGAATCAAGGTTTCTCACCTCATGCCTAACTGTCATTGTACTTGGAGTGGATCCTGATGCAGTTTGGAATTCCTGTGTGATGGTCTGGATAGATGTCTGCCTATTGCTCTTTATGACCTTCTTCAAATGTCAGCAGTCTCTGTCAGTCAACAGGTGAGGTTGGGCTGTACACTTTTGTGCTGTACATGTCCCTTCACATTTCCACTTCACTATCACATCAGAAACAGTGGACCTAGGGGTGTTTAGGAGTGTGGAAATCTTGCATATAGACTTCTGACACAAATGACACCCAATCATCTGACTACGTTCGAAGTCTGTGAGTTCCACGGAGCGTCCCATTCTGCTGCTTCACGGTGTCTAATGACTACTGAAGTGTGGATAATGAGTAGCAGACAGTGGGTGGCAGCACAATGCACCTAAGAAAAACATATGTTTGTGGAGGTGTCCAGATACCTTTAATCACATAGAATACTTTGGTGTACCTCTGGACAAGAGATTAACCTGGAAAAACATTTGAAGGCAAGCCTTAAAAGGACATACAGAGCCTTAGGGATCTGTAGAAGTATGCTTGGCAAAATGTGGGGATTAAAGCTAAAGTTATGTACTGGGTGTACATCACAAAGGCCTACAACCTCCTGTAATTGGTGGCTTAGGGTTAAACTGAATACTTATACTGCAAGTATAACTAGAGCATTTAGGATTACTGCTACTATTGAACTCCAGTTAAACCTTCCCCCTCTCCATCTTTGGGTGGAAGGGGAAGCTAAAGCTGGTCTATACAGACTTGTGTACAATGGCATTGTGAAACTGGAATTCATATGTTTTGGGCACCTGAATTTTCCTAGGAACAACAGTCTAGATCAAATATTATGTGTGATATGGAAATATGACACTAAGAAGAACAGAAGGTAAGAAATTAACAATTTCATTTCCAGAAATAAGTGAATGGGAACAAGGAATTAGTCCAAGGACACAAAAGGGATTAATATGGTTTACTGACATATCCAAAACTCATGAAGAAAATGAAGCAGGGTTATTTAACTGTGACAGAAAACTTTCTTTCAGCCTTGGATAATATGCCACTGTCTTTCAAGCAGAAATTACCACATTGGTTTGTATATGGGAAAGCTTAGGCAATAACTATAAAAATAGACTCTTAGCACACTTTCTAATAATCAAGTGGCCTTAAAGGGTCTTGAGGGCAGAATGTCCAAATCAAAACTGGTATCTGGAAGTGTATGGAGGCTCTAATGACACTGAACCTACATAATTCAGTGGAACTGGTGTGTGTGCCAGGTCACAGAGGAATCCATGGTAGATGATTCAGCAAAGAAAGGAGCAGAGAATCCTCTGAACTCAGACTTGGGCTATTCTACAAATTTTTCTGGGGTAATCCGAGAATGGATTAGGAAAAGAACACAATGAGCACTGGGCTTCTTTATCAGGACGCAAGCACTCAAAGGCTCTTATCAAAGAGAAAACAAAAAGCAGCACACAATGACTATTTAAAATGAGTGGAATTGCACTAAAATTACCTGTTTGTCTATTAACAACATACTATCAGCTTTATTGGCATATCTACAAAATTGGCAAAGCAATTGATCAAGTAAATAGAATATGCAGAAGAAAAAAATGAAACAGTATCTCATTAGCTGTGTGACTTTGAATCTCTCACAGTATTTAAGGTTAAATACTTTAATCAGAAAATAGTGCAATTACAAAAATTTCAAGATGTCCCTACTAGAAACTTGCAGAATTTGTATAGAAGGCAAAGATCTAGTATAGTAAATAAATGGAAGCACAACAGATCACAGCATAGAACATTTTCTGCTCTTGTAGTAATTAGAGTTAATTCATTATAAGTATGTTCAGCTGGAGGAAGATTATATAATCATTCAATAGATCTATTTATTTATGATGAATATAAAACAGGTTGCTTAGAAATTATACCTTCTCATAGAATGAGAATGACCTTAACAACTGCAATAAATAAAATTATTGATCCTATTGATGATACAACATTTCAAAAAAAGAAAACATTAAGTATATCACAGAAATTCAGCCTTATAGAAGTGTATTTTTAAGTTGACTAAAACTCCAATCATAGAATGTAAAATTGAAATAAGTATTGCCAGGATGGGAAATGTTATTACTAATCACTTCCATACAATATTATTGCAAACTGACTGCTAAAATCATATTTATTTAAGGAGATTTACATGGAAGGATGTGGAAGTGTGATATTACAGATGTGAATGGTGGTAACTTAAATGGTAATTAATTGTTATTTACACATCAAGCTGTGTATAGGACAAGGTTTGGAGAGGTAGAATTAGTCTGAAAAATTCAATGGCATAGCCAGGATATGAACCATGAATCTCCCTGTCTCCATCTAGTTGCTCTTATCACTGAGCTACCATGGCAGCATCCCAACTGTGGCATTGAATTTTTTAGTCTGACTCTAACTTACCCAACAGTGGTACTTAATTTATTTCTAAATCAAGAAATATATATTTGATATTTGGAGCTACAATTTCTACTGTTGCTTTGATTTTGTTATTGAAATAAACCTTTTGTTTATTTTATGTAAAGGAATTTTACTGCCTTTTTTATTACACTTTTCACATGTAGAAAATTTTGCAAGAGTAATCCTAAAGTTTATTATGTAGGGTACTTATTAAAGAAGTTGTCCAAGTTTACAAACTAGGTAAGGGATACTATGCACACTTGAAGTGCTCCTGTACTTTTTTTTTATTATTTTTATTTTATGTAAAGGTGTTTTACTGCTTTTTTTGCTACATTTTTCACATATAAAAATTTTGCAAGAGTAATCCTAAAGTTTATTCTGTATGGTGCTAATTAAAGAAGTTGTCCAAATGTATAAACTAGGTAGGTAATGGCATACTATGGTTACTTTATAAGCTTGAAGTGCTCCTGTACTTTTTTTAACAGCTGGTTAATACTTGCATTCATGCACTATAAGTAATCCATTACACTGTGTCTTAGAATAAGGAGAGAATATTATTAAGAATGTTTTGAGAGCTGGTTAATACTTGCATTCATACACAATAAGTTAACCGTTACACTGTGTTTAAGAATAATGAGAGAATTATTATTAAAATGCTTTGTTCATACATAACAAACATACCTGATTGGTATCCCATGAGATATATTCTTCAGAGTGCAGCCATATTTTGTCTGGTGCTATTTCATCTATTATTTCAAATAAGGATGCCATGGCATCTGCCTGTTCACCAGTGTCATTTAGTCTTTTATTTTGGAAAGAAATGATGGAAGACTGAAAAAAGAAATATACATTACTAAATTCAAATTTATTATAAGCACTGTTTTATTTATGTTCTCTAAATATTCTTATGTGGAAGCCAGAAAATATTATTGTGTCATGAGAATCTGACTACTTTACCTGTTTATATCTGAGGAATCTATTTATGAAGGTAAATTAATTAAATGTAAATAACTATAATAAAGTTGTTTAGTAAACTAAACACTAACTTATGTTACACAGGTATAAGTATCTCTAAATGTTAAATGAGCATAATACTATCATGTATTTTACATCAGTGTAAGCACCAAAAAACTATGAAAAATCAATTTGAGTTGGGTTACCGTAATATTAAAGTCTGACAGAGGAAAGCCACTAAACCTCATAGTGGGAATCATTTGCAGTCCATCAGTTGTCAAGAAAAGGAATTCAAATAAATATCCAGTGAGCTCATCAAGATTCTCCGGGTTTGCTCGTGGATCTACATTGTTGAAAAAAGGAAATAAATTAAGATAAAAAATAACATTTGTTCACATAATGCTATACTTTTGTATAAAAGCCTAAATCTTGCCATTACACATGCTTTTCATAGTCAGCCAAAGAACCATAGCTCTGTATGCCTCTGACCTTCTTAAGTTTTGGCATTCTTTCCTAGAAAGATGAGGTGCACATGATAAGTATATTAATGTAATTGTGCACAGAATTTAATAACTGTGATGTTCATTTGGATTAGAAATTACTGACTTGGAATCAACACAGGAAACACCTTCACGTTGAAGATACAGCAGATATGCTTTGAAACATATCCAGGTAAATTTACTTTTGTGATGTTTCCTGTGTTACAATTCCAACTCAGCAATTTCTAATGATATATTAGTTTGCCTGAAGTTGAAGGTCAGGTTTTTTGTGCATAAGAAAGGTCTTTAACTATTTCTCTGTCCTTTCTGTTTTCTTTTATAACTTTTATGGAGGTTACTCATTTTATTCAGTTTCCAGTTGCTCATATAATCAATGTAATAACTAGTCTTGTATAACTGAAATAGGCTTAATTATATTGAAACCAAACTCTATTTTTACTGCATTTAACCATAGCTGACACCATCATCTTCACTATCATATCATATATAAAAGCTTATGTATCATATAAATCTTATACAAGATATAGGCTTTATCAAACTTACAAAATAATAAAATTATAAATAAAGAAACTGATTCTATGTAAAAAAAAATATATATATATTAGAACCAAAAACAATAACATTATTAAAATTAGATGAAAATACAAAAAAAGTATATAATTAATATTTACAAAGTACCTAATATGAAATTAGGAAGCACTGTTCTGAAAACTAATATATTGTCACGTATGTGATTGACAAGTATTTTTTAATTAGCTTATAGTTTGTTTTAAGTCTCATTATTGTAATTGTTTTAGAATTCCATTTTCTTATAAATTTCTGTATTTCTTAAAAACCGGGTTCTTGGGTTGAATAAGAGGAAGATTT
Source organism: Hymenopus coronatus (assembly GCA_030762935.1). Taxonomy (NCBI): domain Eukaryota; kingdom Metazoa; phylum Arthropoda; class Insecta; order Mantodea; family Hymenopodidae; genus Hymenopus; species Hymenopus coronatus. The sequence continues at coordinate 400,532,118 of CM060900.1, read as the reverse complement.
ATGGTTTTCTTTGTTATTATAACCGGATGTGTCTTCCTCTGATTAATGCAACATCTTACCACATTTTGCAACTTATGAGCTTGAGTGGGCTTTCAACCACTTCCCGGAACCTACGTGACATTTTGTAGACTTAATCCCAAGCACGTCATGTAGGAAGCTCTGTCTTATTTTTAAATACTATATTTTGATTGGTGGATTTATTAAGAGCCTGGGTGTAGATTCTGAAGAACCCCCTAGAGACAATTGTCTTGTATAAAATTGTCTGGAATCTTGAATTCCAGGCGCTTTTGGTTCTCAGTACTTGAAAGAGGCAGACTCGCTGCCCGAGGGACGTCTGAGGCCCCACCCTGGGTCACTGGCACACCGACACACATCTTTCTTCTCGTCGAGCTCATCAACCTAAAAGGTAAGAACCTTTTGTTGAATATTAACTATGTTACCAATTCTTGTCTTTCGTATTTGGAATTAGGTCTCGCTCGACACAAAACGCCTGACACGTTTTTCTTGTTTATTGTAATTTATCTTACTATTTTATTGTAAAGTATATTTGCCTTTCGTACGCTATTTCTCAATATATTTATATTATCTGGATTCCCTTTGCGTCGTTATCATTGCTCTACCATCTGCCTTCCTTTTACTACCCTCAAATAGCTATTCCCCCCTGTGTCCAACTTTAGTTGTGACAATATCAATAATCTTTTACTGGAATAATAACAGCCTTCAATTAAAAGTATTTTAGAGCCAGTTTTACCCTTTTTTCTAAGTTTATAATTTTTATGTTTTCTGGTAGTTCGTTGTATAAACTGCATTATGTTCAAAATTATGTGTAAATAGAAAGTTGTATTATGATTTAGGATATTGTTACATTGTATGTACTTAAGAATTTGTTTTCAATTGAGAATGCAAAGGTCTTGTCAGAACTAAGACTTTATAAACTTATGAAAATGGTATTTTCAGAATTTTTTAGTATATTTTACAGTTGGAGGGAAAATATATTTACAAAGAGCATGTTGTTCTGTTCAACAATTGAAATACTTTTGCTACATCTTTTGTACGAGGACCGTTCAGAAAGTAGCCTCCAGTTGATTGCAAGAAATTCACCAAGTTAAATAAAAATATTTTAACATATACATCTTACAACTACATATTTGCACTATTTTTCTACATAGTTTCCATAACGATTGAGGCACTTATCGTATCTGTTCACAAGCTATGAAATTCCTTCTGCATAAAAATCACCCGCTTGTGCCTGGAGCCAGCCTGTGACCGCATCTTTGAGCTCTTCGTCGTCATCAAACCGCTGGGACCCGAGCCATTTCTTCATATGCATGAAGAGGTGATAATCGCTTGGCGCCAGATCTGGGCTGTAAGGTGGATGGTTGACAACGTCCCACTTGAAGGACTCAAGAAGGTCTGTTGTTCTGCGAGCAGAGTGAGAACGGGCGTTATCGTGCAAAAAAAACGATACCGGAAGTCAGCATACCACGGCGTTGGTTCTGTATAGCCCGTCGTAATTGTTTTAGTGTTTCACAGTACACGTCTTGATTAATGGTCGTCCCACGTTCCATGAATTCAACCAACAACACCCCTTTTGCATCCCAAAACACCGTTGCCATCAATTTTCGGGCAGAAAAATCTTGCCGGGCTTTTATTGGTTTGGTAGGCGAATTTGAATGTGCCCACATCTTTGATTGTTCTTTTGCCTCAGGGTTCACATACTTAATCCAGGTTTCGTCCCCGGTCATGATTCTGTTTAACAATGGTTCACCTTCGGCCTCATAACGTGACAGAAAGTCTAATGCAGAGGCCATTCTTTGAGTTTTGTGGTGGTCGGTAAGAATTTTGGGCACCCATCGTGCACAGAACTTACGGTAACCCAATCTTGCTGTCACTATCTCGTACAAGAGAGTCTTAGAAATCTGTGGAAAATCAGTAGACAACTCCGACATTGTGAAACGTCGGTTTTCACGAACTTTTGCATCAACTGTCTGAACGAGTTCGTCCGTGACCAATGATGGTCTACCACTCCTCTCTTCATCATGAACGTTTTCTCGTCCACTTTTAAATAAACGTACCCATTCACGGACCACTCCTTCACTCATAACTCTTGGTCCGTACACGGCACAAAGCTCACGATGAATAGCTGCTGCAGAATATCCTTTGGCTGTAAAAAAACCTTATAACAGCACGCACTTCACATTTGGCGGGGTTTTCTATTGCAGTACACATTTCAAACGGCCACAAACACTAAACTAGCGCAGGTACGACTTTCACTCGACCATGGCTTGATGCCGACTGACCTCCTGAGTGCGTGAATGCACAGATGGCGTCGCTACTCCCCCCACTACCCGCACTGTGACCGATCGGAGGTTACTTTCTGAACGGCCCTCGTATTTCTCCAGGTCAATGTGTCATGAGTTATTATATTACAGAGTTGTAGTTTAGCTGAGAATGAGCTCATGGAATTACCTGAGCTTTGGACCTGCCCATTCTTAATTAAACCATTATTGCATACAAAGTGCAACAGAATGTATCAGTTTCTATAGAGTACAGTTTTGTACAATTTCTGTATTATACAAAAAAAAATGGCAATCCATATTAATCAGCCAAGTCATACAATGAGTTTTTATCAGTCCAAACCAGCAATTTAAATCTACAAGATTTGAGTTGTTAAATCTGCAATGGCAATTTATTATACCTAATACTATGCTAAATTGAATGAAGTTTACTTTTCCTTATGTTATGTAAGTGTGAAGCAATAACTTTTCCTAAACTTCAGGTTGTACACCTACCTAACACATTATAATACCTTCAATAAGCAGTTGATTACTTATATTTTTTTTCAAGGACTTGAAACTTTCCCAGCGCTGGTTATTAATGATTTCTTCTCAGGGCATCAGCCACGTAAGTGTTGGATTAATTTCCAAGCTTTCAACTCTGTCACCATCATCAGGAAAAGTTCCAACAGTTACCTGGCTGACATCCCAAGTAGAAATCATTCATATTTTTCTTATTTTAACCCACACATATCAGCTCTGGAAAAGCATATTATAGATATGGAGTCCTTTTTGACCTGAAAGTGATTCTAGCAACTGTATGGTGATAAAATGTAAATTATTTCCATAAATATAACTATAACTTTTATGAGATCCATGCACATTTTTAAAATTATAGCTACTTTGTTGCATACTATAATTAAGTTGCATATAAGTTGCAATTATGTCCTAGGTATGTTTGAAAAATAACACATATATTTTTAGTTTACTTAGCTCCAAAAATTTACGTTAACACAAAATACCACATATTATGTAATAATACTGTAATCAGTTGATATGACATGTATTATCACTTACAAGAAATTATGTTGGAAATAAACGTCTACTTGCTCTCAGCCTCACTCACTACTCAACGTTCTGACTTTGACATGTTTTTTTACAAACTTGTAACACTCATTCACATTGTTGATTCACTTTCATGTCCTTTGAGTTTGTGCAGGAATTACACCTTTTTTATTCCAGATTTGGAACATCTGTATCCTGTTTATCATGTTGCTTGCCCTTTAGAAGATCCTTGAAACCTGAAGAAATAATTTCTGAACAAATGCATTGTGTTCTGCACTGGGGAGACATAATTCATCTTTCAATGTGAGGTTTGACTAGTTCTTTTCCCACTTCTGAGAGGAGTTTTCTTTTTGAGTTTTACATCTCATAGCATGTAAAAACTTGCAGTAAGCAATGAGACATACTAAATTAAGTATATAAAAAAGAAACAGCAACTGGCCACCTTCTTCTTCTATGTAACACTGGCTAATGTCTAACCATCTTATCAATTGTATCAACTCCTGACTTTGTTGAGATTTGAACATTATTATTTCAGGTTTTTATATGCATACTCAGTGGCATTAAATGTTTGGTTTATGCAATAAAATAACTAATTTGTTTTGTGTAGGTAATGTTCCTATCACTTCCCCTCAGGTGATCAACTAAATCATGTGTCACTCATTTCCCTTGATTTAGTTCTCTTCCTTCAGCAGATTTCCCTGTATACAATATACAGTTGTGAATTTATGAGATAATAGGTCTCACAATCTACAGTGGCCCACATGGTTATCCTGCACTTTCCAGTTTTTGAAGAAATGTACACCTTAAATAGACACCATCCCCTGAAAATACACATGTGCTCATCAACTGTTATATAAGGCCCAGGGATATAAAATGAAATACATACATCAACAAAAATTTCAAACACAGCCATATAGGTTCAGTGTGATCCAGAAACAGCTTTTCTTTCTTCTCAAATAAGCTTATCATCGAAATGAATATCAGAATATCACAAGATCTTAAAAATCTCATTCTGAATTGAAAAACAGACAAGTCATACTCACCTGACCAAAATTTACTCAATCCAGCACTCAAGATATGGGTGTAAAATTTTATTGTCACCTGCACAATTACTGGTATGCATTACTATTACACTCTGCAGGTGATTGGTGATAAAAAATTTAAGATAATCTGCTCTTGTTGGTAATTTTGGTCTAAGGTAATGTGGAATATGTGCAGATTGATTGATGTGTTAAATTCCTGAAAGCCTGTTTGTGCACATCCTGTGATACTATGTCATTCTTTAGAAGTGGATTAGGTGCACTAGTTTCCTGAATACCATTATCATCTTCTTCACATTCATTAACTTCCACTTCACCTCTGATATACATATCTTCCTCTATCACATCTGTATGAACATCATTCTCATCCTCATTTCCAAAAATTGGTTTATTATCACTCTTATGTACATCTCCTAAAGCTTGTAGCCCCTTTCAAAGTGTATATCAACCATTATGAACAAAATGTAGTACCAAATCTTACTTCAACAAAATGAAATTTCTAACTGTAAATATGTTACAACATTGCATGAATAAGTAGTTCCTATGAATTAGTTAAAGATTGGACATGTAAATGTTGGTTGAGAAGGTGCATTGTTGTAAAGTTTTTATTTTCATAATAAACATAAAATATAACATTGTAAATCACATATTTTATACCTGGCAAATTTTCTGGCCCAAATGCAAAATTTTCTAATTATTCTGCTGTAAATCATGATATAACCATAAATAGTTTGTCCAGTTATAACAGTCCATAAAAAGCATATCTGGAAGATGAGAAGTGATAGATTAGCAGATTATGTTGGCCTTATATCATAAAATTGTTATTTTTAATTAAGTTCTTTTGATAATTTTCTTTATGAAAAATGCATATGAAGAAAATGATTAGCACATTTATACTTAAATTTCATTTTGATGCCGTTGTAAATATACTCACATGTCTCGTCAAGCCACTTTATGTACTTAGAGTACCAGAACGATACACTTCCTGGCTGCACATAAGAATTATTACATAGGCGATCCTCAAGTTTCAAGAGAATTTCCTTATCAGTGAAATAATCAATGCTGGGGCCTGAAAAATATAAAGAAAATTTCTAGTTAGAAATTCATAAATCTCTTATTTAGAATTGTACTGACATATAGGTATTAGACTATCAAACAATGCCCATGGAAGACCAAACTGTTTTCCAGCAGTTTGAAACTTCCAGATGCCAATGAAAACAAATACTGATTTTGACAATAAACAAAACTGGCTTCGAAAACCAGGATTTAACAAGCTTATTCCAAGTATGATACAAAAAAGTGTGGATAGTTTCTCCCTTTGTCAAAGGTCTGATATTGTCACTAATTAGAGAAGCCCATACATTAATATCTTGACCTTAAAACAAAGTGTTTCATACACACAGTATCCTAATATGTATATTTCAACAGGTTTTAAATAATTTAATTTAGTGGAAGATACATTTTGGTTAGAAGAAGCTAATATAGGACAGCTTTTAAATTGTTCTTATTTTTACTATTAGTGTTTTCATAATATTCTAAGTCAACATAAATTGTTTTGCCTTACATATAAATGAACATCTTATTCCTTATCCTGGAGAGCAACAAAATAAAGTTAATATTTAACATTAGTTAATATTAACATAAAAGTATCCGCAATAATAAGTATACATTATGCACAAAAAATGTATAACTATTTATTGAAACTGAGGTGAATTGGTTGTGGTGACACTAATACTTTTAAATGGGCATATTTCAAATACAGACTCATTCATCTTCAGCTCTGATGCATGCTGCCAGGGAATCCCTATTTGTTGTGCTCAAGGATACATTTGGTGTTCAAGGTATGATGAATCTACTAAGTAACTCTAGAGGTAGATTTCAAAGTTTATAAGAGGTCTCTATTTCTCTGAATATGCATTTTGTCCCAAATAAAATTGTTAATTGTGTTGTATTGTTTATAGACTTAAGTAGTTATGCATCTGGCTTAATATTGTGACCAAGGCATGGTATTATCTACAGGCTGGTGGTAAAGTGCATCCCAGTTCATCTACCTGACCTATGGTGTCTCAGAAAAAAGTTGCTTAGTAACCACAGAATAAGCAATTATATGGCTCTTTTCCACAGTTTGATAAATTGTGCTTAGCAGCAATTGGTGTTATAATTTGTAACATTAGTGTCAGGAGTGGGGTAGAATATCACAATGGAGGAAATGATTCAAGACTTATTAGTTGAAATCAAGGTCATGAAATCCAAAATGGAACAGATTGAGGCCAAAATTACATGGCATGAAACATAGCATCTGTATCTAATGGATAAATAAAAAATCTGTTGGAGATGGCCAACCCGTGTTGATGAAATTTTATATTCAAAGAGGGAAGTTTTGTATGTCATTGACCCCCCAAAGCCAGTGGGGAACCGAGGGTTGTTTGAAGTAAAAGAAATGGAATAATTCCTCAAAAATGTGTTATATTATACTGTAATCTTTACTAAGGTGAAAAATATTGCTCTTGAGCCTTTCTAACTCACCTAAAGTTCATGTAATGTATCATAACATTTACCAAAGCTTGTACCAAGGTTTCAATAAACCTTTCATTGTTTAACTTTGTGGCAATCTATTTTCCTCCTGCCTTTCAAGGTGAAAATAAAGCTGTCACAAAGAACCCCACCTGGCGAGGCAACTTTGTGATACCTTTCAACCACAATTTTTGTATGGTTATTAAATATGTGGAATCTGCTCATTATATCAGCATACAGAGGAAACATATGTACATATTATGCAACAGTTTATTTTGGCTTTGATTACAAATTCACAGGCTAGAGAAGTAAAAAACTTAAAATATGTCACAAAGTAACCCCATCTTACGGTTTTCCACACAAGCCATGTGTAGGACAAGTCCAGGCTATGGCACTGAATTTTTCAATCTGACTCTGCCAAGGTTCTGAATGGTATATATGCTGTGTGATACTAAATTTATTCCATATTTTTTGTAGATTTTCTGAAATGTTTTGTCTGCCTAGGGTGTTTAGTGAATGTTATAAATTGGATATTTCTACAGAAAAGTTTTGAGTGTAGTGATTTTTTTCACCCTTTTTAATCTGCTAATTTTATTTTTATTTATTTATTTATTTATTTTTTGTGTTTACCAATTCTGTACTAAATCCATAGTGGATTGTTGTGCAAATGATCCATCGATATTCCTTTTGATAAACAGAATATTTACTAGTCTATGTAGTAAGCTATGGAATGCTCCAAGCTTACAAGCTCTTGCATTTGATGATGTTATCCAAGTAAGAAGGTTTTCTATATATGCCAAACTGATGTTGTTGTCCTATTAGACAAGAAGGGCAGCATATCATGTTTCTCCAATTCTAGAGGAATTGCATGTCTTCACTATTGAGTAGTTGGAGTTCATCATTGGTAAGTTTTTTACCCATCTTTATTTTTAGGAATTATGGGGGGGAAAAAAAACATAAATTTGTCAGAACCATGTTTTGGAAATTAATGTAAAGGATTTTGTAATCCGGATTTTAAAGTAACCTGAATAGAGTTATGCCAGGAAAGAAGAAAGTGGGTTTATCATAGCCAGTCCCTTTTCCAACAAACAAAATGACTGGATATACAAACCCACCTTCTTTCCTTGCAGAACTCAAACATGAGTAACTTTGAAATCCTTTGTATTAATTTTCAAAACATGGCCAATTATTTATTCAACAAATAATTGATAAGGAAATTGCAAAATTTCATAACAGAAAAATATAAAAGACACCACAATCTCATCTAAGGAGAAGCATAGCTAAAGCTCAAGAAATTCACACATCATACAAGATCACATTACAAATTTAAGAAGAGTTTCATGAAACACATCTCCTTAGCCCCAAAGAACAAATTTAGCGCAGAGAAATTACATTGCATTAGGTTGAAAGACCCTATACCATAAATTAAAAATAGCTGGAGTTCATAAAATCAATTGTTCTGGCTGTAATAAGGTATATATAGGCAAGATCAAAAGAAATTTGAAAATTAGACTAAAGTAACACATGAGATACCTAAAATACAAATGGACAAATCTTCAGTTTTAGAACATTTCTGGAATGATCAACCACAGCATCCAACTGAACATCATACTAATAAAATCGGCCAGATATGCAGCAGAATTGGACACATAGGAAAAGATTTTAATTTTGAAACATAGTCCACAACCAATGAATTTTTAGTTGCCACCACTAAGACTCCTCTGAAAGTTATTTTACCACCACAAGATGTTGCCACAATAGACTATCAAGGCAACAGAAACTCAACAATGTAGACCAGTTGGAAAAATTCTGGAGATGGTAACAACCATTTCCAAAATGTGTTAAATGAGAAAAATTAAGTGAGTAAATTATGTTTTTGTTTTATTTCAGCAGTTACCTGAGACTCAACATTTAAATATAACATGTTCACTAGGCTACACAACACTTCCATAATAGTGGAATTATTAAATGTAAGTAATTGTTCTTACAATACTGAATTGTTTCTTGCACTGTTATTTATCCATATTATATCAATATTATATAAGTTTAAGTTCATTTCATGAACCAATTAAGAAATGATAGCATGACAAATTTAAAATCTACCATTGCACTCACTGTTATTCAAAGGTGGTGCCAATGGTTAATGATGTATTATATGAAGAAAAAGAGATTGGCAAGTGCTTTAAACTGGACATAAGAATAGTGGAGCATAGCCTTTGTTTTTGGCAGTAGAGTCAAAATCGAGCTGGAGCACACCAGATGGTAAAGTTACTGGAGAAAAAGATTTGGGGATAGTTTTACTTTCACAAGCACTAACTTTTTGATTCCCATTAATGGAAAGATGAACAGTATCAAGTAAATCTCAATTTTAGAGAAAAGAGCCACCCCAGAACTAAAGAGATTGGCAGAAACATTAAACACTGAAAAGACAATTTTATGGCAAGCCTTTGCCCCATGTCATAAATCAAAGTGTGTAAACTACTTTTCACAAAAATAGTTTTCAGTGTTTAACCTAGCCTGGAAATTTACAAGATTTAACTCCATTGAGAATATTTGGCTGATTATAAAAAAATGACTATATTTGTGCTCTAATGAAATTGTTTCCTGACATCAAAATGAGTGAAATATGTAAAGAAATATGGTTATTCTATATGAAAATGAGAGAAAACAGTAACTAATACAAGAGTGGGCACATAAAATACAAAATACTGTGTTAAGTAAAAAGTAATACTGAAATTTTATGAAATTATTAAAGTATATATAATTATATGTTTGTTCTCATTAATTTACATGATACTATTTTCATATAATTTCACACTTTTTATGGTGCAAACAATTGAAATAAAAGATGATATGGGAAATACACCAGTCTGGTTATCTGTTAGTGGAGTCACAGACAAATGTAGTAAAATGTGTGGTTTTTGGGATGCTGTCTGTCATTGAGACCCCATTTAACTCTTTTAAAATAACTTGAGCAACCAAACAATCAACCACTCTCTATAATTGTAACAAAGGCTGAAGATGCTTAAAAAGGTAAGTAGGGTTTGCTAAATAAAATTCTTGCACTTAATTTAGTCTTAAGAATAGGGTAATATTCCATAAGTTATTTTTGGAAGCTTGTGACCAGTGGAGAATAAAGACAACAACTTAATTGTGATTTTAACATACAGTGCAGCATATATATTAAAAGCCTGAAATTATTGCACCCTGAAATCCTCAATGTGGCTTGTTCGGCATATGTACTCCTTAGACATGCTGAGGAGTTATGGTAAGAGTAGTAACTGTAGTTTCAGTTCTTATGTAATGCCAGCTGGTACATTACAAATTTCAGCTGCAAAATCCAATATATACTACAAGCTGAAAATTTGCCTTCATTGTTTTACAGAATAGTGTATTTTTCTATATGAATTTCAAGTTTAAACTTGTCTCTGAGCATGAAAGGTTAGGAAACATTTCTAGTGATTTCTTGGTCTCATTAATTTGGATGAAAATGTGACACTTCCTTAATTGTGTATGAATGAAGGCTCACTTAGTATGCTGTGCTCTGCTATAACAAGTGTTCCTTTTATTTGTTTCTGAAGGACAAACAGACTGAAACAGATAAACAGACAGGTTTACTGACCATTTATCCATCCTATAAAATCATGGATATGTGAATTAATACCATAATAAAGGACAAGTTAAAATTTTAAAAAATGCAGAAAATATCTGCAAAGTTAATCAAAGGTGCTATGATTAGGAAGTCAAAACAAGGTTTTACCAATGTGATAGTAGCTTTAATTATTTATGAAAAATAATAATTTAAAAAAATTATAATTATAAATAATCACAAAATTCACCTTAAGATACTATGAGGAGCAAATAAAAAAAGGATTTCCAAAGATTACTATAGTTTTAATTGTTTAAACAATTTATTATAAAACATAGTTCAAAGCCTGTTGCAGTTTAAAATATGTAGGTAGCAAAATATATTCCCAAAGACTTAGGTATTAAAAAACACAGTAATTCAGTACAACATGAAAATAAAAATTAGAGATAGAGACAAAGACATGATATTATGAATTGGTTTCTAGTTACTTAATAAGGTAAAAACAGTGATGAAGCAGGTATGCTTTAACTACCATTTTAAATACTGAAATGTTTCATGTGCTTTTGTTAGTTTTACACAAAATAATGAAATGCATTAATCCTAAGTTATCACTTTTATGACGGTGGTTTGATAAGTCTAGTGAAAAAGTAAGAAAAAATGTTTGTTTCACAAACAACTCACCTTATTTCTTGACATAGTCTCATTTGAGGGATATATACTTGGGCCAGCAATCTTCTATCTCTTTCATCCCATCCAAAAATAGGTTCTGTTCACTCTGACAAATACTCATTGAGTGTGAATATCACTTTTCTATTTGATGAAAATTTCTTTCCACCAAGCCAAATGTTCAAATTAAGGAACAGGAAGAAGTCACTTGGGGCTAAGTCTGACGAATAGGGTGGACAAGTGATCAAGCAATCCAACAATGAAGCATAATAGTGTCCAGTTATGGTTCTACCTTCTTCCAAATAATCTATGAAGATTATTTCTGTTAGCTGACAAAATGGTCCTTGTATTCTTTGGTGCATTTTCACCAGGTTTTGTCCATTGTTTTGACTGACTTTTGACCCTGGTATGTAATGCTGGATTCAGGTTTCAGCACAGTCTGAAATCAGTGCAAACGATCTTGTAAATTGTGATTTAACATTGCAAGACACAGTGTTGAAATGTTGTTCCGGATCCTCTCTTGGTCAACTGTGAAAAATCTTGGCACCGATTTCACACACACTTTCTTCATAGCCAACTCTCCATGCAGGATACTATGCAATCACTCAGTTGAGATACCAACATCTCAGCAATCTCACAAATTTTTATTTTGTGGTCTTGCATTACCATATCATGTATGTTATCAATAGTTTCCTGTGTGGTGACTTAAATGGATGACCACAGAGTGCTTCATTTTTTATACTTGTCCAACCACATTTATATTCATTGATCTAAAAGTAAATGGTCTTCTATGATAGTGCATAGTCTGTGTGAACTTTGTCCTGTTCTGTTTTGATTTGTGTGGCAGTTCAATCTTTCAAATATAAATGTTTAATAACAGCACGAAACTCAGTTTTCCCTATTTTCAATCCCAGTTGATACATTGGCCAATTCACACAGCTATCAAAAATGAACTGTAGTGTATGTTATTGAAAGTGTGTGTGCGATCTTTGAGTAATCAAGCTTACCAACCATGAAGCCACAACAAAAATGTTCCATTGTTTCATGGAAATTTACCAGACCTATCAAACCACTCTCATATAATGAACACCTGTATTGCTTCTCTGCACATGAATATCTATTCTCTGAATTATATCAGTAAAAGTGAAAGAATCACTTCCAGTGCTTCACTTTAATTTGGTAAATATTAGAATTTTAAACATAGGAATACAACGAAGAGGTAAGATTTTAAATTGTTTAAATAACAGTCTACATGAACTTATTAGATTGCTCTTCCCATTATCCTTAGGATTCTGCTCATGTTCAAAGGATCATTGAAGAAAATATTTTTGGTTTGTCATGGATCACTTTCATTAATATAGTGCGTCTCAAGCAAACTCAAGAAATGCAGTAGTGTGCAATCTGTGCTCTTGAGGATTATTTTACTGTCAGTGCCTTGTTCATTATTCCATTTGATGTTGGATGATTTGCTGTGTTTCTTCTGTTGAAAACTGCAAGAGAGTTTATGAGATAGGTATTTGAAAAGTTTTACTGAAACTAGCATCCACGCCAATAGTGATGAATTTTGGAATCCCAAAATGAGCAATGCATGGGAAGAAAACTGCAGTTAATATTATGTCTGCCATAATATTCTGTAAAGGGATTGTTTCTGGCCATCTTGAGAAATAAACTTTCATGATCATCAAATATGAATAACCTTAATAAAGAGGATGCAATCCAAAAATTTCAAGATTGATAATACCACACCACACTATGACAAACTGGTTCTAGCCTACATTATTGTGTATCATCAAATATTTGCACTTGGATGGGAAATATGTAAAATTATAATATTGAGGTGTCCTTTTCTCATGGATGGCCAAATATATCATTGATGAAATTAATAGTTTTCTGGATGTCACAGGTTATGTAGAGATTAAAAAGGACGTTTTAAAAAATCTTGAAGGCCAAATTTTAGCATCCAAAGAGTCGTATCACCAGCTCAAGTATGTTAGATAATGTGAAACTTTATAGTTTCAGTGAAGATGTTGATTTCTCCAATTGGTTCAGCTCTTTATCTATTGAGTGGGTACCTCTTCCACAGTAAAATCTGAAGTGATGTAGATGGAGTGGATTTGGGAGCAAGCCTCAGCTGCAGCATTTTCATAACCTTTCACGTACAGAATGTCAGGCCTTATCTGATCAATGAAGCATAACACATTGAAGAGCAAACCTGAGTTTGGCTCAAGCAGCTCAAAATGTTTACATAGTCCACAGCCAAGTATAACTCTGGGACATGTTTCTTAGGAATTCATGTATTTTTATGGCTATAATTCAGGTTTGGATATACAATGCAGTTTAAGTAATCTTTTTTCTTTTCAGATGTCCAATCTTTGCTACTATTTTTCACCATTTTGGTAAATACAAGGGCAGATCGAAAAGTAATGCACAATAATTTTTTCTACCGTCGTATTGCAGCTGGAATGTTTCAATTTATATCTAAACAGATATATTTTGAAGTTTTCACTACAGAGGGTATTTTTTTGTTTCATGTGCAGCTCTAGCAAGAGAAGCATAAACCACGCAACAAAGATGGCATGCATGCTATTGTCTTCTACGTGTAAAGAGCAGAGAGCTGTGGTTCGACATTTGCGGGCCAAAGGACATATACGAATTGAAATTCATAGGGACATGCATGGCATGTATAGAGATGATTGCATGGACCGTCGAAATATCTCCGGGTGGTGTGCATTCTTCCAAAGGGGCTGTGTGAACCACACTCCAGGAGGCCGGTAACAGATACAAGCCCACAGAATGTCAGAGGCATTGATGCGGCAATTTTGAATGACCCTGCATGTACAACTACCAACCTTATCCCAACAGTTTAACATTTCTTATGGTGCAATGTACAACATTGTTAATGACAACTTGAAAGTTAGTGCTGGTTGGGTGCCTAAGAACCTGTCAGACAACCACAAGGGCCAGCAAATGATAACAAGCTTGGATCACTTAATGCAGTACACCACGGCAGGACATGACTTTCTGAAAGGAATCATCACTGATGATGAGACATGGGCAATACCACTATTTAGTTCCCCAGTAAAGAAAAAATTCAAAGTGACTCAATCTGCTAGGAAACTGCTTGTGACAGTGTTCTGGGATATGCATGATGTTTTATTGGTGGACTCTGCTGAATATGTGACCATTGTGAATGCTGCAGCCTACATTAAAACTTTGGTGAGGTTGCGTCATTTCCCTTCATGACAAATGTCACAACATTAATGCTGATGATGTCAAACTTCTTCATGACAATGCTTACCTGCAGTTGCTGCTGCTCTTTATCAGAAAATAAGCAAATTTGGTTGGGAGGTGCTTAAGCATCCACCACACAGTCCGGACCTTGCACCATTGGACTTAAATCTGTTTGGTACCATGCCTGTCCAGCCAACGCTTTGTGACAGATGCAGAAACAAAACCAGCAGTCTACAGATGGCTGTACTCCAGGGAAAAGGATTCTACGAACACGGCATATTGAAACTGATATCACAATTGGACAAAGTGTTGAGAAAGTTAGTGACTATGTCGAAAAGTAGACAATAGGTGTAAGTTCATTTGTGATTTTTTGTGTATTTTTCTTTTAATATTAAACTTTTTTGTGAAAAAGTTATTGTATGTTACTTTTCAATCCACCCTAGTATTTTGGAAAATTGAGACAGTCAGCACTTTTTAGCAATTTTATTTTTAAGCATTTAAGTTACAGTATTTTGTTGAATATATATATGTTATTTATATTTTTAGTGAATAAGGTGTCTTAAATAAGTAGTTTGAGATAAGAGACCTCTGCTCTGTCTGTTCAAATTTCAAAATTACAGATATAAGTTTCTAAAGATGACATGACCACTAGCTAATTATGATAGCATTCAAAAAAAAAAAGTGAGAGCCATTGGAGAGTGTACCTTTCTGGTGTAATGGTTATGATATTAACTTTGCACAATAGGCAGTAATTCATTTTGAGTTTGGAAAAAAAACTTATATCCATCGCAACAAATGTACCTATGGCCTTTGACTCATCAGCTTTTGACATTACACACTAAGCCACAGGAGAAATTAAATAAATTCCTCTAGAGTAGGCTACGTAGCACAAGAAGGAATTTAACCATGGGCAGTGTTGCACTGTCAAGTGATCTGTTTGAGATTTGAGAGAACTTTATGGCAGTAAACCTTGAGAACGTGAATAGCAAGTCACTGAAAATCAATATATCTAAACTTGCATATCAGTTTTAAAGATATTCCAAGCTACGTTTTCGTCTGACTATGATTTAACATCAACTTATCTGCATTTGAAACCAATTTGTTGAACACCTTATAACCAAATTATGTTTAGCCATGGACCATGCATTTCCTATCTTAAATTACTTTGATTAGAAATATCTATAATCTCTTAAATTATTTTAGTGTAGTTCATTAACATCCTGTATATATGATATTCAGCCATTATACCCAGTCGTTTTCATAGGAGGTGCTGTGTAGATATGATCACACTAGACATATATGTGTAAGCATTTTAATCTTCAACAGGGATTAGTATTTATAATGCAATTGAAGTTTTAATCTTGCTTATACTTGTACACATTTCAATGTTATACATTAATTAATGCTGAATCACAAGTGACTGTAGTAAAGGTATTAAAGTCATGGTATATACTGTATGTGATTTTCACAAACTTAGATCCTATCACTGAAATAACTATATGAAATACAAAAATACTTTAATTACATATCAAAAGTAGGAGAAAGTAAGTTTAAACAGTGTGAAGCACACAAGTCATGGTATGCACAGTCCAACATTATATTTTATGCACTCAGTATGAATAGTGCTGGTCCATTTCTTTGCAGCACATCATCGTCTATTGCATAATGCTAAAAGAGGTTGTTTGCATCAAGGCAGATTTTGTCACTTATGCTGCAATGGACTTCCCCCTGCCATGCTGGCTCTCTCTGTATTTATATTTCAATACATCACTCTTAATGGCAATAGCTGGGTCTGCTTCTTTCCTATTCTGTCGTCTTCCTTTGGCAACCTTCCTCCTTTATGAAACCTAGTTTCTAGATAGGATAGCCTATTCTTCAACATGCCAGAAACACCTTGGAAAGTGGCAGCACAAACAGGTACTATTTTACTATTCTTTTTCTAATGGTATACCTTGCTGTCACTGTTTTATTTTTTTTATTTTTTATTTTATTTTATTTTTTTTTTATTTTTTTTTTTTTTTTTTTGTTTGCATTCTGGGTTTTTACTATTCTGTGCTGAGGTAAAAATGTTCAGAAATGTTAACAGAAACTTAACTTGATCTGTTTTATTTAATGACACCACATGATGAAACTAGATAATATCTTCATAGCAGAGTTCAGCAACTCTGCTTTTTTTTATCCCTTTAGCCTTTGAAGGCAAAACCTCAATTCCATGAGTACATTTATAATAGACTCCTTTTTACTCTTTTTGCTTTATGTTTCAGGTCGATGTAAGCTCTTCATGAAACAGGATTTCCCCCTGCCTGTTTCTTTATTTCCTTTGAAGGCAGAAGAGGACAATATTTTGGAATTCTGTTCTCTCTAATTGTGCCAATAGCACCATACCCTCAGGCTTTTCAATGAACCAATAGTTATATTCCAGTAAATAGATTGTCAAAATACAGTCAGAAGGGCAAGTGAACTTGATGAGCAGGTAGGTGACTGAGATCTGCACCATTGCAGCTGCACACTTTCCAAAGCATTCCTCATATTCTTCACTTCCGCATGGATTTTTTTCCTTGATAGACTTCAAAATATATCAGATAGCCCGAGGTAGTATTCAAGCACCAGACTTAATAACAAAATGAATAGGCTTACTGCAAACAAACTGTTTACAGTTAAGCTTTCCATAATACTCCACCATGCATTCATCAAAATCAATTATCTGCTCTGGCCAGAAGTGTGAGATGAATCTTTTCTTCAGCTTATCCATGAGAGACTGCAATATCCTATCATTCACATCCAGTTTAGTGTTATCTGCACAGTGAATGAAACAACAAATTTCCAAAAATGGTCTTTTCTCATAGCCTTTAGCACAAACGGATAAACCACATCTTCTTGGGGCTCCTAACATGACCTTTTACCAGGAACACTGTTCTAACTGGAAAGAATATATATAGTTAGGAACATTTTTAATTCTTCTGTTGATATTGTAGGATCACCACAGTTTTTGAATACTGTATATTTCTTAGATTCTGAAATCTGAAACTGAATCACTTCATCATCAAACATAAGCTCAAATCACTCTGAAGAAGATTTAGCAGAAAAGAACATGTAATCAATCAGCTTCTGCTGATATACAATTTGAGTTTGTATTGTCATCATTACTCCACATTATTGTTTTCTTCATCATTTTCCTTTTCTTTTGGGGTGGCAAATGTTCATTATCTTCTCGCATAGGATAATCACACACACACACACACACACCTCCTACATGTTTATTGACAGAACAATGTCTGCTTTACTGGAAGGTGTAACCAGTAAGATTATCAGCTGCACCACACCCTCCCCTATCTTCTCCTGAATCCTGACTAGAGTAGATATTAGCTTCTGGAGGCTCTACAAAAATGATGTCAACACCTGTGATGGGTTATCAGATTCAGGTAAGTCCAGGGTTCCCTGAAGAGTTAATGTCCCTGCTACAAACAAAAAATAACAGTAACATATTTTATATACATATTATGAATAAATATTTAATATTACAAATATTAATCATTCTTTAGTCTAACATCTAAGATAATATATGCAAGAAAATGTTGAGCCATTCAGCATACATTTGAGCCTAGCATGATCATACGATCACATGTTACACATGAGTATAGATGCAAAAAAAACCATTGAATTCTATAGGTTTATTTCATGGAACATTCAATATCAATCCTTTTTGAATGTGTTTAACCTACATATTATGCAACTAATAAATAAATGAAAAATAATAGGGCACTTACTTGAAGTTCGCCAACATTTTTCAGCTGCTATGTCACTAGTAGGAAACAAATCCATCCTTCTACAGCTCACAACATGCAGCAATGTAATAATCAGTGTTCAGGTTACTACAACAATCTCTTGAATGAATCATAATGGTCAACAAAGAAAGCCCAAACTTTGAAAGAGCAGGAAAGCCAGCTATATGTAAGGTGGAGAGGCATGTTCATATAGACATGCATAGCAGTAAAGGTTTGATATCAATGCATTAATATAAATACATCTAAGTGGACAAAATATAGCTACAAACAATATAAAATATTGCTATCCCTCTTATAAACATGAATAAACTTGCCAATAATGATTCCAGCACGTCCACTAAAATGAGGGAAGTGATCATTCAATGCATTATAGTATTTTACTGGATCTGACTCTGAGTTCAAATATATCATTGGATTGAAATTCTGCTTTATCTTCCTCATTAAGTACACATTTGTTGCCAGAAAGGAAATTGTGAACAGTAGCACCACAACCTGAAAGAAGATATACATAAATAATTAGTACCTAGGCTTTATTAGGATCCCAAATATCGTTACAGTTTTCTCAGCATAATTTGAAATAGACAGGGGCCAATCAACTAATTGGTTACATTAATAAATATATAATTAATAAAATTCATACACAAGAAATATAATAAAATTATATTTTGTCTCAAATAGGAACAATTTTGTTGTAAATTGTGTGTGAGTGTGAGAGTGAGAGTGAGCACATGAGAGCATGAGAGCATGTGTGTGTGTGTGTGTGTGTGTGTGTGTGTGTGTGTGTGTGAAAAAAAATGAAATGGCCTGTTATTTATGGACGCTCTTTAACTGCTTTGGTTCTCAGCGTCCCATTCTATATTAGACGTGAAAGATCGCTTAATTTTGCTCAGAGGCCTCTCTTATCAGGCTTGAGGTTCTTTTACGTGCAGTAAATCTATGACACGGGACCCACAGCTTTACTTCCCTTCCGAAGAAAGCCATGCTAAGGATTTTTACGCCCGGAAAAATCCATCGTCCTCCGCCGGGTTTGAACCCACGACCTTGGGTATATGAAGTTAGCATGGTAACCATTACACCACGGAGGGTGACATGTGTGTGTGTGTGTGTGTGTGTGTGTGTGTGAGAGTGAGAGAGAGAGAGAGAGAGAGAGAGAGAGAGAGAGAGAGAGAGAGAGAGAGAGAGAGGATACAGCAAATTTCATGGGGTTTTCTTTTATTTGCTATTGCACAATAACCCCCCTCTAAGAAACATACAACTCAAAATAGCATCCTACACATACACCACAATTAATGTGCAATAGGTTTACAACAGAGTTATGCCTCATCATAAAGATATAGGTTAAACAGAAAACAGGCACAGTTATACACTGTTAACTTATTACTGTTAAATAATTTGCACTGTTGTGCTAATTGATTTTGAGTTGAAAGCTGACTCAGATGGTATTGTTTTTTGTGCAGGATCAGTTCTGATATTTAAGACATCTTTTCTTGCTTATCTCACAAGTGCAGAACACTTGTATGCAATTTTAAAGCAATCAATACATCATCTTGGATTAGGTACAGCAGATTAGGTGCATCAGTCGGTCAAAATAAAACACAACCGAGGCAAACTTTAGAACTGAATGATAGTGCATTGTTTCATGATGCTTAAGAAAGAAACCCCGATGTGTAACCATTATTCTACTGTATGATATTATATATAACATAGGTTTTAATAAAATGTTGACAACATGTTAATCAATTTATTATCAAGAAGTTAATGCTGCTTGAGCTAATGTTGCAAAACTTGGATACACACTGAAGCTTCAAACACCTGATGGGTTGAGTCCACTCTTAACTTCTTTTCACAACAGAGTTGTTCTTGCATGAGATACAGTATAAATATTTAGGTTTACTTCAATTTTCAATAATAATAATTTGGCTTTTTTTAATTAATTAACCCACAAAAAGCTTATGGTGAAAAATTAATTATAAAGCAACTGTTATGTTCATTGTGACTGTTGGACAGTTAATAAAAACTAATTATTCTGACAGGGATATCAAGTATTAACTGAAATGAGCTTATATCTGGCAAAAACGAACATTGGTTACCACCACAAAAACAAAAATGAATTACTACATATATAATTAGAGAAGCCTTAATAATGTTTTTCCTGGAAGTAAATTGAATTGTCCAGTAACAATAAATGGCCCATTGAGGAAGGAGTAAGTGAAGTTACTGTGATAATTCACTCTCTCTCCAGAAACATAAATAGGAAACTTGTTTTTCACACATGCTTTTTTATCTGGAAAATCAAGCACCCATTCTCACATAGCTCACATAAAAACTTCCATATATGTGTGTGTATTTTTTTTTAATTTCTAAATATAACCTAGATTTTTTCAATTATAGACTAAGTTTCTTATGTTTAATCACCTTTGTGTACTTGTTCATCAGGATAGGTGCAAGATAACCAGAAAAAATACTTTTCTTCAGTCTCCATTTACTACATTTTTGTATGGTTGATTTTAGACTCCATTGAAAAAAACAGTTTTGGTACCACTCACTTATTGCAATGCATGGCAAGAAGAAGAATAGTTGGAATATGTACAGAAATACCATACTCCATGCTGCGAAGACACAGAAGGATTTAAAGAATGGAATCTCCTGCAAAATAAGAAAAGTATGATTTTTAAATTGCATTTCACAGGAATGATATTTCTTAAGGTGGAATTAGATTGAGACACCAATGTCCAACATGTCATATGCCAGATTTTTTCTTGTGAGCATGTATTAAAAACATGAAATTTTAGTAGTAAGTTAATGTATACACTGCTGCATGCTGCAGTTATACCTATGGCATAAACTTCAATAATGTCCACTGTGTTTTTGAAGACATAAAGAAAGATTAATGTACAAAAGCAAAATATTCAGTAGAATAACCAAAATTTGTTGACAGTTTAATTTCAGATTTGCTTCTATGGTAAGCAAATATGTGACTGGGGAGCAATGTCTAATATATTCTGCAGGACTGAAATGTTGCATTTTGCTGCCCAGATGTAATTCTACCTACAATTTTTAAAGCTCTCAATAATTTGTTATATTAATGTATTAATAAATCTAAATGCTGATCGGTTATTAATGCCTTTGTTTCAATGCATTGCCAGCATAACAGGAATTTTCTTGGCATCAGGAAGCATGTTCTTTACCACTGGATTTAAATTTTCGTAGCCCCTTAAATTTAGCTGCATAAATTTATCATGGAAATTATAACTACAATAACTACATAGATAATGTTGGAAATCCACACACCTGTCACACCTTTTAAGAACATTTGCATTAATGTTCATTAGTTCTTCACAGTCATGTAAATAAAACCATACTTTGTGCATAATTCCAACACCCAATAGCAGATACTAATTCTACTTAAGTTATTGCATGACTGCAAATCCCAACCTACAGTTATCTAATAGGGTTTTAATTTTAAAAGTTAAGTGGTGTTCCTAACCAAGTTTTGCAAAATTCCATGTTCTTCACAAAGATTTATAATCAATTTCTGAGGAAAAGGAATTTCCATAAGCAATAGAAAAGATCTATTTCCCATCATAAAACCAGAGAAAGAAGCAAATGTGTGTCAAACAGAAACCCATTAGCGTAATTAATGTCTGTGGGAAACTACTGGAGAGAATACTTATCAACTTATGATTTTTCCAACAATCTTCTCAATGCAAGACAGTATGGTTTCTTTCCCCAGAAGAGTATAGTAGATGCAGCATCAGTACCAAAAACTTCATACAATCCAATCTGGAGTAAAGGAATTCCATTGTATTTGTAAGTTTAGATGTGAGAGGAGCATTTGATGCAGCCTGGTATCTAAACATATTAAGTAATGTACTGCTTACACAATCTGTATAATCTAACAAAACATTATTCTATGATATGACAGTAACTTTGTGTGTAAATGCATATAAAACAGTAAGATCAGTGACAAAAGGCTGCCTTAAAGGATCATGCAGTGGCCCAAATTTTTGGAATATGTTCTACAATGATCTACTCAGTTTAAAATTTTCTTAACATACCAAAGTGATTGGTTTTGCTGATGCTATAGTAATCATGAAAAAAAGGAAGGACACCATTGGCTGTAGAAATATTTGCAAATTCAGACTTTGCTTGAATAGAAAAATGGGCTAAGGATAATAAATTAAACTTTAATGAAAGTAAATCCAAAGCAACGCTGATAACAAGAAAGAAATCACACACAATCTTAGCATATTTCTTAATAGTAAAATGTTAGAATCAATTGGAGAAAATAAATATCTTGGAATCTTCTTCAACCACAAGCTGCCCTTCAATAGCCACATAGAAAACTAAGTAAAACATCCACCACATTAATCCATATGTCAAGAGATCTGCCAAACAAACTTCAATGGGGACTGGGACATCAAGCACAGAATGATCTCTGAGGGTGCCTTGATTCCTTTACTTACATAGGAGTGCCTCTTTGGAATGATGCTCTAGGCAAAGAAATTTAAGAAAATCAAAGATTGATAAAAAGTTAAAATTGCCAAAGTCTATAGGACAGTTTCATTAGAAACTTCATTTACAAGGGTTGTTTCTTTAGTTTTAGCAACTATTTACTTTCTGGACACATAGCATACATACAAGGCTGTAAGTTTTACAGGCTTTCGATGTAGTCACCAGCATTATGTGTTTCCAGCAACGTGGTAGCCATCGAATGCCATTGGCAATGCCTAATCTCTGGATGTTATGTAGAGTCCAGTCAACTGACTCACAATGTCATTCACTATTCTGAATTTCTTCCCATACAGTGTTTCCTTCAGGTTAGGAATGAGGTTGAAGTCACAGGGACTTATGTCCAAAGAGTATGGAGGGTGGTAGAGCACCTTCCAATCCTAGCAATGGAACAAATCAGACACCGCCTCTGCAACATGCATCCTGACATTGTCATGCAGAATGATGAATGGATTATCCATAAAGTGTCAATGAGTTCTTCTTAACACTGCTTACAGATTATTTTGTAGAAACAAACTATAGTACTCTGCATCGACGGTCTGCCTTGGGGGAACAACATGCTTTAAGATAACACCATCCCAATCGTAGTCTAAAATTAGCATCGTTTTCACATTGGTAGTGGTCTGCTGAACTGTTGTTTTTCACAGTGACCCATGATGACTCCATTCGGATGATTGATGTTTTGCCCAGGTCTCATCAATGATGATGATATGTCGTAAGAAGGGCTCTCCTTCCCTCTCAAGTGTGTGTGAGCAGCTTCATATTTCAGAAATTTCTGCATCTCCGATAACTCATGTTAAACCAATAGTGAAGCAATTTTTTGCATCCTAAGGCGGATCTTAAGGATTCAATGCAGATTTGCAAGTGCCAATTCAGTATCTGTGGCTAACTCTCGAATAGTGCAGTTCTAATCTGCTTCCATTAATGCGGATACTGTTTGCTCATCATTTTCACTAATCGGTGGATGACCACATCTAGGCATTTTCATGCCCTCCGTTTTAAAGGCTTGTATCCACCTTACCACTGTTTGATACAGCAATGCATCTACACCACAAGCTTGTTGCAATCCTTGATGACACTGTCATGCATTTCTAATTCTGGCACATTCAATTTTCAACCACACTCCCTGCTCCTGCTTTAAAAACATTGTACTACATTATACTGCAATGCCTAGATCTAAAATGATTACCTTTGGCTCATTATTGCATGAGGAGGGGAAGGGGGAAAGACGAGTTCATATGCCCAGATAGAGGGATGGCACATAAACTACACATGCAATAAACAGAATTGCCAACCCTAGTGTTGCTTGCATTTCATAATGCAGTTGCCAAAACTAAAGAAACAACCCTTGTATAATGGTTGGAGTGCTCTCCGAATTAGCATTGTAAAATTGACAGGAAGGTGCAACTCTATAAAATTAAGCACAGAGTAATGTGAATTACCCCTTCCAGGTAATCGATGCCCTCACTCCACACAGAAAGTGAAGATAGATGATGTACATGACCTAAGAAAATCTACAGCATGAATATATACTGATGGAACCAAAATTATGGTAAGAAAACTTTAACACACATACACTCCAAATTATTCAATTGTACACAATCATAGTTATAAATCTAAAATTGATATCTAATAATAAATAACTTGTTTCACAAAATGTACTTATAGTTTAGGAAAGATATATATATATATATATATATGAATGAAGAAGAGACTCATTGGTACATTTAAATACAAACTACATGATCACTGCTCAAATAATCAAGCTGAGCAGTTAGTCATCCTCAAGTCTTTGGAGCAAACCCATGTTCTTTAGATCAAGGACTTTAAAGAGAAATGCAGTCACTTACAAAGATAGCAAAGACACATTGGATTCATTAAAAATGACAGTATACACAATCCACTGATTGACAACATCCCAGACAAACTTCATAAATTTAGATCAGAAAATGGACAGTCTCTTTCATATCGCTGAAGGCTCATATAGGAATTGAAGGGAATGAGCTTGCAGACAAACTTGCAAAAGAAGCAGCCAAAAAAATGAACTGGACATCATCTATAACAAAAACCTTCTACAGTAATAAACAGAGAAGAAAGAACAGCCTTACCATTGGAGAATATGAAAAAAGGTGACAATAGGTAATTATTCCTAAAAATAGATTGAAGATTAAAACTGAAGATTCCTATGACTCAGTATAAAATTTAAAGCAAATGTCTCTGACCATAATCCTAGCTTCACAGATTCCAAATTATAGGCAGTACTATGTGCCCATGCAGTGCAGGAGAAAAAAATAGTAGCGCACCTAATTTATGACTGCAAAATTCTAAAAAAACTAAACTCAAGAACTAAAACTTCAAGTATTCCATAACAGAGGACAAACAATGAGCTAGTAACAAATTATATAAAAGTGTTGTATAAAGGTAGATGCCACAAACTATGAAAAACTTAAGTAGACAATGTTGTATAAATGATATTTCAGATATAGTGAGCTTTAACTTCCATAACTTATTTCAAAATATTATTTTATTTATTCATTTGTCTTAAGTTAACTCAGCCCAGGCTCTTAGCTCATCATCATGAGTGAAGTTTTGAACCCTGGTTTGATTCTTCTCTTTCACTTTATTATTAAAACCATGGCATAAGAAAACATACAATGAGCACCAGCTTTCATTTTGTTTATTGTTGACTGTTACTTGACCTTTGTTTGCTTTATAGTTTATGAATTCCCCACTTGCAGTGCTTCCATCAAATTCAGAATGACAAACTTAGCACATAACAAATTATCCTATAAGGTTGCTTTCCAGAGGAAGCATGTGATTGTAGAACAAGACAGTTGTTTATTGGCCAGATAAATTTATTTGCACAGTAACAATAGGCAAGCTCTTCGGGATATTGTAGAACTGAACCTCAGAAAAGTAATATTGAAATTTATCTTTAAATTTTGCTAGTTTAATCCATGTACCATAGAATAGCCATATACTGAGAATTAGCCATTAGTTTTAACAACACAATATGAGAAAAACAGGTAAAAAGCACACATTCATATCACCCAGTTTAGATAGCCTGATCTGCAATGCACTGTGACACCCATGCATACTCAACACTATATTTTTTAATTATTTGAACCTTTCTCCTACTTTCTGACTCTCACTCTTGCTCTGATTTTTGGTCATTATGTTCCTAAAGTCATTCGAAAGGGATAGGCCAAATCCTCATGGTGGAGGACCTGAAGGGCGCAGCTTTGTGACAAGGATAACATTTCAATGAATTTTAGGATTTATAGTTCAGTGGCAGGATTTCACTAACGCTCTGTTTCCAAGAGCAGCAACAGGACTACAGTTGCATAATTTTAATGGTTTGTTGGTTTACTACTGTGGTAGTGATGATAGCTGTTGTTTTCGTCCTTGTTAAATGAAAGGGTTACAAGGCACACTTATCAAAACATAACAGATTTTCTGTAAGTTGGACAGCAAATCAGTCACTGTATCATCAGTAGCTGCACCAAACAGTTTGGCTACCAATAAGTTTTACAGAATGAATTTAAATTGATGTGATATGTAACAAATAATTTATTAAAGACTTGAAACTTTCCCAGCGCTGGTTATTAATGATTTCTTCTCGGGATGTCAGCTAGGTAAGTGTTGGATTTAATTTCCAAGCTTTCAACGATGTACTCTGTCACCATCATCAGGAAGCTGGAGAGAAGTTGCTCTGGTGGTGGTATTTATACCTGGAAGGGAAGGCTGAAGGACCATCTCATGCACTGTAATTGGTCGGCACTGGCCAATGGGGGTTGCAGATGGGGCAAGCAGATATGAATTATAAGTAGCCATGTTTTGTTTATTTGCAGACCTTCATCTTTGTTAAAATTATTTTTGTTTGCTTTTATGTATATTGCTTCTTTTGTCAGTCTGTCATAATATCTGGTAAACTTTTCTATTATTTTGGTGGATGAAAAATTGATCTTATGGCTAGTATTGTAAGTATGTTGTGTCGCTGCAGATTTTTCTGGGTAGCCCAACCTGATACAGTGTTGGTGTTCTTTGATGCACTCTTCTACAGTCCTCCCCATCTAGCAGATGTAAATTTTTCTACATTTGCACAGGATTTTGTAAATACCGGCAGTGCAGAGGCCCAGATTGTCTTTGACTGTACCCAGATGTTGTTTGATTTTGGCAGGAGGCTTAAAAACTGTTCTGATGCTGCGTTGAGACAGTATTCTTGCTATTTTATGGGACAGTGCACCCCCAAACGGGATAATGCCTATAGCTAAGCTTTCTTTTTTCTCAGCATTGGTGTTTGGTTTGTGATGCTTGTGTTTGTGTTGGCATTCTTCTTTTTCTTCTTCTTGATGGAATTGATGCCTGTACCATTCTTGCTAACCGTTCTTCTTTCTATCTCACTGCATGTCTATGCATATTGGTTGCTTTATTAACAAATTCTCTGCAATGATGCTCTTACATAACTTATATGTTTTGTATATTATGTTGTTATCAAATACAACACCCTAATCTCTCTTCACATAATTATACAAGTGATCAAAATTTCTTTTAAACATTGAAAATGAATACTAAAGTATTACTTAATACAATCTACTTACAGATGACACACCAATGGAAAATGCTAGAATATTGGTGGCAGATGTGATTGTCACAGATGGCCCAGCATGTTTCATTGCCAGCTCTATCCTCTCCGGAACTGAAAGACCCTTCACAGCATTAACAGATTTCATTTCCTAAAAGAACAGCCATTTGTTTATATTCTATCAGTCTTAAAACAAACTGATCAAAAAGCATTATTTGTAGATATGTTAATGCATGCATCTTAAGATAAATGTTTTTTTTCTCTGCCACATACAAGCAGGTAGACAAGATATTGCATTCCACCCATAAAATTGCACACTGAGCTTTCACTGAGCTTTTTGTTTTACAGTGTTATGATGTTACTGATTAGCCTAGATACCCAATACCTTTAGAAATACAGGAATTAACATAGTGAAATTTTCTCTCATTTCTAACTTGAGCCAAACTTAACTTTAAAACTCTTGAAACTTCACTTAGATTTGAAAAAAAATTGAAGATCATGATTTCTCCACCAATTTATGGAATCCTCAGTTCCTTTGCTTGATTGAATCATGTAAGTTCTGTTCCACTACATTGCCCTCTGATGGTAGGAATGATTAACTTAAAAATCAGCTGGTTGTCTGTTTTTTTGTATCAAAATTCATTAATTCTTGATTAAATCTCTGCATAAAAATGTTCTCTGATCTTGATAGTTCTGCTATGGTCCCAACTGATTTTAATAAAGTAATGTCCCAGATATTTTTGTGATTTTCTTGTATAAAAAAATTGCATTAGAAGTTTTTGGAAATTTTAACATTGCATTAGCTTATAAAAACTTATATAATATCAAGAATCAGTTAACACCTAAATATATTGATCAAATGCCAAATAATTCAAGGCTGGGATATATAAGACTGAATGCTCACAATGTGAAAAACATACATAGGTCAGACTAAAAGAAATATCAATGTATGCATGAAAGAACTCAAAAGACACACAAAAATAAACATGTGGATAATTCAGCAGTGTCTAACATTTTTTGACAGGAAAATCACAAAATTAACTGGGATGTTACTTTATTAAAATCAGCTAGAACTGATGATAAGCAGAACTGGCAATATGGGAAAAAATTTTTATACACAGATCTGATAAAAAATTAATGACTTTCGATAAAAAAACATAGATAACCGGCTGATTTTCAAGTTCATCAATCTTATCCTCAGAGAGTGGTGTAATGGAACAGAAGAAGGAGACACCATGAACTCATACGATTCAGTTGAACAAAGGAACAGAGGAAACCACCAGTGATAGCAAAGTCATGATCTTCAATTTCTTTTTAAATGTAATTGAAGTGAAGACGATTAATTAATCTAAACTCAAGTTACAAATTGTATGACTGTTGATTACTGTAGATACTCAGGGCTATTCTGTTACCTTTTGTTATGGCTTAACAAATATTTAAAGCCGCTAAACAATTGTTATGAGCTTTTATTTTTTTCTTTTTTTTTTTTTTTCTTTTTTCTTTTTTTGTAGTTTAACGTCCTTTAACCTGGTTTGGTCATATCGGACGATGAATGCAATTGATGATATGATGCTCAAATGTTCTCGGGGTCCATGGAGCTTAAAGTTACTCAACATTTGTCTTCTCAGGATATGGGAAAACCCCGAAAAAAACCTTATCCGAGTAACTCACCCTAAGCGAGATTCGAACTCACAACCTTTTGAACGTGAGGCAGACATGCTACCACCATGTTACCCAGGTGGGTTATGAAACTTACTAGCAAAACAATTTGTTAACAATAAAGATTTTTTGTTGAATCCAACAAAAACCAAATCTTGGTTGCTATAATGTTTATTATGGAACAAAATTGCATAGACATCATTTTAATGCTGCTGTAAGAACAGCATAATAAATAATTAACATTTTAGTAATTAAATGTTTATTTATGCAGTGTAGCATAAAATATAAACATTATGAAGTATCCTTAGGTAAGCAATATTCTGCACAATAGCATTGGTAAATGATGCTTCCAATATGGCTTTTAAGAGAGGAATTTTGAAAGCAAAATAAATGTGTAATTTCATATCATAATAATGGGCAGCACATTAATTTAAGAATTTTAGGTTCAAATAGTGATTAATGTTGTGATGAGTTACATTGCTCATGTGTATATATATCTTTAATTTTCAGGTTAAGATTAGGAACTGACAAGGGAGGGCACCCATAGTTGTTGCTGACTTTTGAAAAAAAAAACAGTTTTTTTATGTTTTAGACGTGATATGCACCATTCGAAGGGACGGGAGGGGAGGGGTGTATGGAGCACAATAGAAGAAGGTGATGTGGAACCAGTCTGCTAGTTATGTATTAGAGGTGAATGTGATGTATTGTATGCATAGGCTATTATAAAACCAGCTGTCATCATGAAGTTGTTAGTGGATGTTTTCAGTATTTCAGAGGAAAAACCAACTAGAGTAGATCACATAGTTCTCGAACAGATTAGAAAACATCTACATGATGAAGACGTTGATGAGTATAGAACTCTTATGGTAGATGAAGAAGTCACCGATGAAGATGATATTGAATGCAATTTTGTGGATGATCCAGCGATAGAAAGTGACAATGAGCAAACTTCACAAAAAAGTGATCCAGCATTACCAGTCATTGTCAGTGACGAGAGCAGCAGTTCCTCTTATTATCCATCACCACCAAAGAAGAGTGTTACAAGAACAAAGTTTTCTGAAGGTTTCTCGGCTGATGCTTACAAAATCTGGATGAAGCAGCCAAAAGAAAATAATCCTTCACAATAGTGCCCTCCTGGACAAGCCCTAGACATGTCCCCTAGAGTCAAATTGACCATAGTAATGGCACAAAATAGACAAATAAAAAACAAGACAGTATTACAACATTTCTAAAAGACACTCAAACGACCTAGCAGAAATAGGAAGGTGCTACAAGAAAGAATCAATAATGAGGAACATGATCAGTTCATTGAAATACAAAAGCAACATTGAATTATATACATTCAAATGCTAAAAATTTGGGTGATGTCTTTTAAAGCACAAATTCATCCGAATAACACCTTAATATCCAAAACTTCAAAAATGTGGCAACAGCAGTTCAAGAGAAAAAATAAGATTATTTATCACATGATCACACAAAGTTGGCAGTAGATTTGTTGCTGATGTCACTGATATAGAAAAGAAAGCTGATGAGTTTGTTATGAACATAAGGCGTTTCATTGAAGAGAATAATTTTACCCTAGAGCAGATAATTAACCCAGATCAGTCAAGATTTGCTAAAGAGTTACATTCTGGGAGAACTCTTGCTGTCTGGGGAGCAAAGACGATTTATGGTACTGTGTGTTCAGTTGCAGCAACCACCCATTCATACATGATATGTTCTTGTCTCGGAACCCAGTGGGAAATTTCCAGCAAGCGTGACACTTGAATTGCCCAATGTGAAAACATATGCTAACAAATCACCAAACATGACAAAAACGGATTTGAAAGTGTCCCTGGAGCAGGTATTATGGCCAGATTTGCACGGAAGAGATCAAATTCTTCTTTTGGTTGATTTGTGGACAGCAAATAAAGATGATACTCTATATAATGAGACACTGCCAGAAGATGTTGAATTTTACAATAATACCAATCCAGTATGCTTTCTTTTTCCATCCATTCAAAAGTATGGTAAGGTTCATCACAGATATGATAGAGTTTATGCTCCACAGTTAAAGTGTGGCAAAGAGAACAATTTCTTTGCATTCAAGACAGAAAAAGTTTCTAAGATGGCTGTGTGTAGCTCGCCTTCATTCGATGTGTTCACTGTGAAGGATCCTCGGAAGGAAGTAAAGCCGTGGGTCCCATGTAGTAGATTTACGGCACGTAAAACAACCTCAAGACTGATAGAGAGTCCTCTGAGGAAAATTAAGTGGCCTTTCATGCCCAATATAGAATGGGATTCTGAGAACCAAAGCAATTAAAGGGCATCCATAAATAAAACACCATTTCATTTTTTTTTTTTAAACAATGTTTATGTCTAGACCACGAATTACTCACTGACCCTTATGACTACTGCACTTGAACTGCCTAGCCAGATAATTGTGTTGGTGAATTTGTTTGAAAATTATTACATTTTAATAATGATTCGGGTCTCCCAGGCTTCTAGCGTCTAATGAAAGGTTAAGTAATACAATGAATATATTTAAGGTATCTTTATAGCATTATGGGACATTCTATCAAAGTAACATTATCTGCTTAAGACACAATGTATGCACATTAAAATATCAGTTAATAGCTATTATCAACATGTTTCCCTGCTCACCTCATTTAAAATGAAAATGTTGTCAACACCCATGCCCATTAAGAGAAATGGCAGAATAGGGTGGAGTGGACCCCAAATGTATTCCATCATGAACGAAACTCCAAATGAAGCACCTGCAGCCATAACAATAGACAAGGCTCCTGTGATAACCAATGAAATCTGAAACAAATTTAAAATTGTGTTCTTCAGAATTAGCACAGTTTTACAGTTCTTAGCAACTATTAAGTTAAATTTTTGTTAGTAAATAGCTTAGTTTCAGTGTGGTAAAAGTAAAATTCTTATGCAATGCAGCATCTACCATCTTACTAATATTCATTCAAATGTTTTAAGTTCCTTTAAGTGCTAGTGACCCTTGCTGATGAGTGCTTCTGCATTACCACGTACCGGTCTTTCCTTTATACTATACTTTTGACGTGATAAATGAAGAATAGAATCACAACACAAACAAACTGAATCTCCAGTTAGCTAGTTAAATGCATTAGGTGAGTGGTAGAAGAGAGTTTATTAAATGCAATAACATTTGAATGATGAATAGTATAAACACTTTACAGAAAATTTTGTTTTGGTGATTCATGCCAAGAAATACAATAAATATGTAATTATTAGCCCAATACATATCACATTCAACAAAATTCTATTAAAAACACTGAACTGTTGCTGATTTTTGAAGATGGAAGATTATTAGAAGAATAATTTAACTTTGGGATAGGAAAAGGCACAAGGGAAACAGCTAAACTGCCACAAAATTAGTAAATGCTAGGGAAATGTATAGAGGTGCATGTAAGAATTGTGCATTTAAAAAAAATGAAATCATCAGTTTTAGAGAAAGTAACCAATGGGACTGGAAAGAGAGAAGGCTCCTAGGTAATATGTAAGTAAAACAACTAGTCAGTGTCATGGAAATGCACTAACTAATTTTACACAAGTCTTCATCAAAGTGATTACTTATGCATCAGAATTGGTATTGTACGACCTGTCCTACATCACCAGCTTCATACAACTGCTGGATGTAGGTGAGTTATCTGCAATGGTCAGTTTCTTCCCCTATGGTGGAGAACTGATGAACTTCAACAGCAAATTTTCTTCTAGATGTAGATAAAAGTACACAAGTCCAGTTTTGAACTTTTCTATCTAAATTTTTTTTCTAGGTATCCAATTCAATGTTTTGCACTGTCTTGTTCTATTTCATATTGCTCACACAAGAAATGTGCTGAAACTTCTAATTTTTCAGCCTGTTTGTTTATGACATGATTACAGCATTCTTTCGGTCTGATACCTGTATTTTTTTTTGCTGCCAATGTATATTTTATCACAGTCTTTGCAATTGATTCTGTATGTGCCTGGTTTTGGTTTTTTTTAAATCTTACATAAGTTGCTGGAAGTGTTAAAATTCTTGGTGCTGAATTTATTCTGGGATGCTAAAACTATATTGTAATTGTTAAAAATCTACTGGAATTTCTAAGTAGCCCATGGATTAAATGTATATGGTGAAAAATTAAGAAAGCCAGGTTTTAGTTACATATTACTTGTTGCATTGTTGGCAGGGAGCATTGTGATTACATGTTTTGCAACCATTATTTCTTGCAGTTAGTTAACATGGAATACTTTAAAAAAGAACAAACATTAAATATTACTAAATTTTGCTCATAAGCCTTTTTATCGGAATTGAGGTTCCTTTACATGCTATAAATTTATGATACAAAAGCACCAACTTTGCTTCCCCTCCAAAGGAAGTCAAGCTAAGGATTTTTATGCCCAAAAAAATCCATCACCCTCCATTGGGTTTGAACCCATGACCTTTGGAAGTAGAGACTGGCATGTTACCCCTAGGTCCAGGTCCCAAACATTAGGTTACATGGTAGACACATGCCAAAAGCCAAACTGATTAGTGTGAAACTGGTGGTGTTGTGGTATAAAAAGTGGTAGGCCAGCAAGAAAAGTGGCACCTCACATTCCCAGGCACGGATAGCACCAACTACTGATGTATTTAGGTTGGCTTGTTCGCTTTGAATTTCGATTACAAGGTATAGGTATTCGTTTGCTTGCACACGGGCCTTTCTTTTGCTATACCATCTACATGGATTTAGATTAAAAGTTAGATTTGCTTTTTGAGCAACTGCAGATTCTCTGGTGATTAGCCATAACCTTCCTTAAATGTTTTTCTAGAGTCTTGATGCACCAATCAACCATGCCGTCTTGTTGGGTGCATGCGTGCATGCATGCATGCTTGCGTGTGTCTCTTATGCGTTCCAAGTCATTTCAGTGTTTCATCAGGTTGAACTGAAAGTTGGTGCCCTGATCACTCAGTAGCTCTAATGGTAACCCAGAGTAACAAAGCAGTTCTTCTACAAGGTAGTTTACTATTGTCTTATTCTCCTGGTTAGGCATGGCATACACTCCTGGTCACATAGTGAAGTAATCCATGGCGACCATGGTGACACATACTTGCTGCCCCTGTCTGACACAACTACATCAATGGCTGTGTTCAAATGATGCTCCCACATTATACTGCTGCATGCAACCTCAGCTCCTGGTATGTAAGCTGCGACTTGCAGCACACACATGATGTTGGCCACATAGGACCACTTCTCAGCATCTACCTGTAGTCTCAGCAAGGAGTATCATTTTCAGAGCCTGTTGATGGTTCAGTTGGGTCCCAAAGTCCCTACTTGTACTTCCTCTGGGACTTCCACAAACATACTCCAAAGGAGGATCAGCTGCTCTCTCAGGGTCTTCTCATCAGATGTATCCCATACTTTCAAATTACTCCTTCATTGGTGCTCAATAAGTTCCATTGGGCCCAGTAGGACTAGTACACACTACTGATGGGTGCAATGTCTTCCCAGCTAGGTCTAGCCCCTGCCTCCACTTCTCTCAGGAGTGGCCCCAAGTCAGCATCTGTCAGCTGCTCCTTGTCAGAACTGTGCTATCCCATCCAACTGCAGGCATAGCCAAAACGACACAGACAGCTGCAGCATGGTCTTTCTTCTCAACCTTGGTGTAGTGGCCACACTCCTCTGGACAGGGTCATCACATGGTATCTGCAATGGTGTGGCCGCTTCCTTTCCAATGTTCTATTGTGAAGTTGTACTCTTGGAGCCTCTGGACCCAAAAGAATGTCTGGCCCTCCAGGTTCTTGAAGCTCAATGGCCAGATCAGGACAGAGTGGTCAGTCCTCAGGTGGAATGGCTGACCATACAGCTATTTTTGGAAGTACTCCAGTGCCTTTACTACTGCCAGGAACCCTCGCCAGGTAACACAGTAGTTCTTTTCTACCTTGGAGAGCATCTTCCTGCATCTCCTGGCCATTCTGGACTGATATAGAATGCCTGCTGTGACGCTGACATTGGTGTTCACAATAAAGTCACCACCAGATTGTGGAAATAAAATAAGCGCACTGCAGAGTACTGGTTTAAATGTCTGGAACTTGCTCTCTGCCTCTTCTGACCACAAATAAGGCCGGTGCTCTTCGGATAAGCAAATGAGGCATTTCACAAAGTTAGTGAAACCTCTGATGAATTGGCAGTAGCAGCTGCATAGGCCTAAGAAACTTCAAACCAGTTTTTCCTTGCTCCTCCCATATATTCCCCTAACAGTTTTATATTCTCTTTATTTCCTAGAGTCTTTATCTTAATTTTTAGAACTTCTGAACGAATAATCTCCCATAGGAATGGTCTCACAGGTAGGTAGTATTTCTGCTTTGTTAAAATTAATGAAGTGTATAGTCTCATTACAGCATTATATGACCAGCAGCATCTTATGCTCACAATTTTCCATGGGTTGGTGAACAGCTGTTGGTGCCCAGAATTAAATGTTAAACCTAACCATCATATCAGTTGCTTTAGGTTGAAGCAGCAAAAAGAACACCTACAGCTTCTCTATTCTCTTTGTCTTTTCCATTTAAGTACCTCAAATAGAAAATTCTCTTTAAGAATTTGATTTGAACATTTCACTATACATAACACCTCACATACATAACTCATGTGAAAAAATTCTGTGTTGGAAATTTAATCAGATTTAAAAATATTCAGTACCATGTCACAGACTCAGCACCCCTATGGCTGAAGATCTGTGATCTGTTTTTTATCTTACATCCTCCTCATTTATGACACTAATAATAACAAACACCAACATATACTGTGATTCAGGAACATTAGTAAAGATATCTCATATCACATAAAAATCAATAGCAATAGCTGAATTTTTAGAGTCATAAAAGTTTGATAGTCTCCAGTATTCTCCCAGAAAAATAACCCTAATTATATGTATACATTCAGTGAACAAACAGTAATTATAAGTAAATATATAAATATTAATATGACACAAGGCATTACAGTGACTTCTGTGGTCATAGTGGAAATAGGACTGTTGCAGAGGAAAAGGCTTATATTTGGGGAACAAAGTCTTTTAATAAATTACCATTGTTACTATAAATGTAATTAATACCAAAAATGAACTTGAAATATAAATGAAAGTGTTTCTTCTAAACAAACATCTGAACAATTTAAGTAATCTATACTGAATGCAGAGGCAGATCCAGAAGGGGGGGGGGGAGACTAACATTAAAAAGAGCATAATTTTTGTACTGCAAAACAAAAATAATTATTAATTGCAACATTTTAACTTGGTGGTGATGAAATCTCCAATTTTTTTTAAGGAAACTATTATACTAGAGTAAGCATTAGTTAAAATGTGATATATTGTTATTTCTTGAATCAATAATAAACATAGCTCCCATTTGATTAGGTTTACCACTGTTCCTTTGACTATCTCAACATCATTTGAGATACTGGAAAAGTTAGCTGCTTCCACTGAAATACTATGGTACTTATTCTCATTTCATCATCTGCATATCCTTTTTCTTTTTCAGTAGTAATCATGTCAATGACAATAGAATAAGCGAGAATGCTCACTATTTTATCTTCTGTTTCATTTTCTGGCTTTTGAAGAAAATGTTATCATTGAAACACTAGAAAATTTACATATCTTATTCACTGTAATGAAAACAATAAATTTTCAGTTAGTATTTCAAGTACTGCTTGTGATGTAAAACTACCTTTGAAAGTTGAAGCACATTCACTGTAAGTGTTAATGTACTACACTCTGCAAGCTCAACGTAATTTGTTGTAAAGCATTGGACCCATGCAATCACTGAGATAAATAGCATATGGTCTACTGCATCCACTCCTCTGGTTACTACTAGGACGAATCCAATGGTTACTATTGTAACAAAATCTCTGTTTTCTTTCTCCACAATCTGCTCACAAATAACTGTCTTACTTCAATGCTTTCATAACAATTCTGTTGTATAGTTTCCTTTCAATGTTCACTGCTGCTCACTATGAATTTCCATTTGAAACTTACTCAACTGCTGTTTGTTATGCCTCCTAGTTGAAGCTGAACTCTAAGCAAGCTTTGTTCCCCTTTTAATACCTGTCAAACTTCCAGAGGCAGTCGCACATGCAAGCTAACACAGGTGTCACAAGCTCACTCAGATGTAAGAATGCTTGGCTTAAACATCAAAGAACCATGTGATCAGTATACATGTTCACTTGCGCAGGTGTAACAATCATAACTTCAATGTCAAAAGAACTTTCTATTGACATAAGTGCTGACTAATCCAAGTGTAACAATGGATGCCAACAATCAGCTATTACTTATGAAGCAAGCCATTTACACAAGTTCAATGATTATGGCTGCAGGGTGCAGTCATTCCACTCAACAGTTCATCTGTAGCAAACACTTTGGTGGCATATGCATTTAAACCACTTTTATTAGGTTCAATTTCATTAAACAAAAACAACTTTAACTTCAATGTAACTGGGGGAGGGGGATGAGGCTAAAGCTTGTCCCTCCCTGGATCCACCTCTGTCTGAACATAATTTGTGTATGTATGTAAAAGAGCAGTGCAATTTCTATATGTGTTAGCTGGTAAGCCAGAATTTTTGTTCTTAATATAACTGACAAGCAACATACCTTATCTTCCTCCATCTTGATTCTTTTCCTGAGCACATGCTCCATGCTATTTTCCAAAAACACTGACAGTCTTACTAAATTCCAATTGAATTGTTAACTATTTTTAATAACCAATATGTCCAAATTCAAAGTTCTGAACAAAAGTTAAAATTACATTGTTTTTTTTTTTTTCCCAGATTTAATTCAACATTCTAATCTTAGTTCACAGAAGGTTAGAATGAGAGAAGGACTATTACACCTCTGTTAAAGAATATTTACATTGCAGTACATACCTTATTCACCATGGTTGCTACAAAGATGCAAATCATTGCAATACCTATGATGAGGCTAGACTTATTGAGGGACAATATTGCCTCTAGCTCATCATCAAATCTGCAAAAATATCAACAAAATGGTCAGCAACAATAAAAGTAACACCACTTACTATGATGAAACAGCACTCACTGTACTTTGGCATGCAATGCACTAATACAACGTACATTATATCCAAGAGTATACTCCCCTTGGTAGCCAAGAAAAAAGTCATCAATTTAAAAAAACCAGAGGGATACTATCGGCATGATATTCTACATATTTTGTTGTAGATAGATAATTAATTTCCTCCTTGCAGCATTAGATATGAAACTTTCTATTGTATACAATCTACAGTGCTATTCCCATATTCTGCAGCCACTGCTCAGCAGCTTGCATGTTGGCTGCATCAGTTTGATGTATTGTTGAAACACATATATTCCTGCAACCATTTCACATTCTCATAGTTACAGTTACGAGGGTGATTCAAATATAAATGGCAATTGTTTAAAAAATGTTTATTGATTAAACATATACATAAGTGACACCATCAGCATTTCTCTACATAGCCTCCTTCACACTCTACACACTTTTGCCAACGTATTGAAAGCTTGAATATTTCTTTCTCAAAAAAAGTTTGAGGGCGCGTTGCCAACCAATTATGCACAAGCTCTTAGATGTCTTCATTACTTTTGAATTGTTTCCCTCCAAGCAATTCTTTCATTAGGGGGGAACAGTTTGGACTATAGGGAAGGTGTTCAAGGATTTTACAGTGCATGTCCGCCAATGTGTCCATTGTCAAGTTTGCTGTGTGAGGCCTAGCATTGTCTTGGAGAAGAATGACATCTCTGATGGGACTACGACATCTTTTTTTTCAATAGGCAGTTTTCACAGAACTTAACAATCAACAATAGTAAGCCACATTCACTCTACGTTGTTTATGAAGAAAATTAACCAATGTAACTCCTCTGTAGTCAAAAAGCACTATCACGAGAATGACACGGATGTTGTCATCTGTAAGACTTGACCTTGACATGGAGTGTTTTCCACAATTTCTCGGCCGCTCTTAAATTGCCTGGCCCTAGTAAATACTCTATTTTGGGACAGTGTAGTGTCCCCAAACTGAGCCCTTAAATGAGTTAACATGTCTGAGGGTTTAACCGCTTCATTGGTTAAAACATGATAGTTGTGCATTGCACAACAGACAAAGGAATCTCCTGCTCATTCATGGCTGTAGTGACATCAAAACCTAGTGAAGCAACTAACCAAGCTATTTCTCCCTCCCTAACACACTGACCTTCAATCTCCTATTCCACTCAGAACCGCTTGCTCTTTGGTTTGCAACAATTACCGCTGATATTTGAATCACCCTCGTACAATTGCAATTATAAACAATGTTAGAAATGTGTCCACCTCTATACATGCATTTCTGACATTTTATCAGGATATTTTCATTCACATTTAAGAGTTCAGGATTTCAAATTGAATGAATTTCTCACCTGAAGTTCTCCAATGTATGGGGGGTTTGTAGAATATACTTTGTTTTTCAAGTGCTACATGGATAAAACTCCCAGATAATTATATCAAGGGATTGCAAGGGCAATAACACATTACTAATTACCCTATTTTCAGAATGTTCTTGAATTAGGTTTAACAACTCATCAGCTGCTTGCATGGCAGCAGAGTCTTGTTGAAAAAATACAAACTGCCATTCAATATCAGTCAGTTGTTCAAAAAAATAGTGGCATTATGACATTCCTGTATCTACCTGCATTTATTCTTTGTTCCAAAATTATAAGTCATATTATTCCATATGCAAAGTTACCCTTGTGTCATGCACGAGGACTTCATGAATAAAATCAACTTTTCTGTGCTCCAATATCCGTTATTCTGCAATGAAGTATAACCTTAAAATGGCACCATGCTTTGTCGCAGAACTATATTAAGCATGAGTTAGTTACCTACTCTGGAATTGACATTTTACAAAGCCCGATTATATTGCAGAAAGTTACACAACTCTGATAATCACATGACAACAATTCCTTGAACACAGTGACCCTGTATGGTTTCAATTATTTTAAGAATTTGGTACCTCACCATACTGAGCATATTAAAACACCTGTTTCCCAAGCAAGGCATCTTAGGGATTTTCAAGGAGAGTGTTATAAACAGTCTCCGATTTTGTCCAGTTTCTTCTCAGTAGAAACTTGCTTCATTTTCTATGCAGAATGTA
This sequence comes from Hymenopus coronatus, assembly GCA_030762935.1. NCBI lineage: Eukaryota > Metazoa > Arthropoda > Insecta > Mantodea > Hymenopodidae > Hymenopus > Hymenopus coronatus. The sequence goes on along the minus strand of CM060900.1, from coordinate 400,492,053 downwards.
CCCCATGTACAAATGTCTTTAGACAGTTTCTTTCTTTGGGATAGATAAACCAGGAAATTGGTTTCAAATTGCCTTCTAACTTCCAACTTCCCTACAAGAGTTTGTTATATGTGTATTGTACATAAAATTGCTTTGTAGTAATATGTAATAATTTCAAGGCTTTATAGAAAACTGCACAATCTCCAATAACTCTCTTAACTTAATAACCACTTAAATCGATATTTACATACATGGAACAGGAATGAAACAAACTAAAAAATGACTTAAGTGAAACTGCTGTTCATTCATATCTTGCTTTTATAAGTCATGAACATGTGCAATGTATTTTGTGCAGGCAATTAGAGTATTGGGTGTAATTATTCTACATTCTGCCATGTAATGGCCATAGTGTAAGGGAAAAACTATGTATTACAAATTAAGCAAATATTTTGGATTAATTGTTTGAATTAATTACTGAGTCAATTGTAATACTATTTTACTTACTATATTGAGAAATTAGTAAAGATGTTTCTGGAGTTGCTTGCTACCATCATCGTTCCTCATGTCTTTGGTGGTGGTTGGATGAACCCTGTATTGGTAAGTTGCTTGACAGAATTTCAAAATTGAAAACAAGGTTCTATTCTTCCAAATGTAAATAAACTACCAAACTGCAAGCTCTGTTATTCCTGAGATACCTTTTAGTATCTTTGGATTTCCATTTATGGTGTGTTGGCCTTTCCCAAAATTCAAGCTACAGCTGACTTTTCTTCTTGCTTTTGTTTTATGTTTCTGATCTATTCTTTTGGTCCTGTTTCTCTGTTTGTTTTAGCTTTCCAAATGTAAACTTTTCATACTCATTGCACTGAATTGTTAATTTCCTGGCTTGTTCTGCTGTGGGATATTATCCTATAATTTAGAATTTAATATGTTTTTGATGGACTAACTGTTTTTCAGGCCAAAATGAAATGTTGCTTGAAGATCCTCTTGAATTTATAGAAATCATTGAGAGGTATGTGAGCTTTTTGAAAGTCTTGTTTTCCTTTTCCTTTGAAATGAGTCTGCTGACCTCTTTTAATCTCTTTCTAAGTGTAGTTCTGTTTATTTTCTTACGTACCTACTGTTTGTGTCTGGAATCCATTTTATGTAGTACATAGTCATATTCTTCTTTTCTGATGGATATTAACTAATCTGTGTGCAAGATTGTTGAGTACTGCATGCTTGTGGAAATGGGATTGCAACTGCTTTGTTTTATGTAGCTATTGGTGTGGGTGGTTTCCTGTGGATGCCAAATATTATATGATTTTCATTTTTAATGATTTTGAGGTCAAGCAAGTGTTACTGTCCAATATATTCTTTCGCCTTTGTGAATTTTGCAGATTTTTCCTGAAGGTTCAATGGTTTCAATCCATCTTCCAAGTACTTTTCAAGGACTAATGGAAAAATAGTGTCTACTATGGTTTACGTAATCTTTATGATTTGTTTCTAATGTGCTCATGAAGATGTATGCTAATAGTGGTAATTGTGGGCTGCCCACAGTTAAACCAGAGTTTTGTTTATAATATTTTCCTCTGAAAGTAAAGTGAATTTAGTCTATGTATTATGAAAGATATGTTCCATTCACATGGATTTCTCTACCTGTTCTACAAACAAACTATTCTTCTATTTCATTCTAATCAAGATTAACATTAGTGTGTTATAAGTAGAAGGGAAATACACTAGACTCAAGCAATAATCAAATGTTTTAAAAGCTGTCACTATAAGATTGACATTGAAATTCAGTTCTCTTTGCATGGCCAGGAATAAAACAAAAGAAACATGGTTGGTTGACAGTAGAAGAGAAATAAGGGAATACACTAGGATAAACTGTAGTCAAATGTTTTAAAATATGTATGTCACTATGCAACTGACATTGAAATTCTGCTCTCTTTGCATGGTCAGTAGTAAAACATGGTTGAGGACTTTCTGTTTAAGAAAAGTATGAGTATTTTAAAATTGAAAACAATAAAAGAAAATCTCGGAAATGCTTCACAAGAAAAAAGTATAGGACATACTTTCCATACCAATCATTGTCAATGGATATTGGTTCATACCAATGGATATTATGGGTATGAAAATATAACATCATCATAGCAAAATCAAGAGTGTTATTAAATCAGCATTATAGACTCTTTTGTTCCCCATAAATTCCTAGAGTTTGAGTATTCAGTTCTTACAGCATTTAATGTGTAATACTGCCAGTATTTTCAGTTATGCAAAACATTGTCCTTGTATCATATTTTTGTGTAATTAAGTATTCCTCAGATAATTTAAGCTTGTGTTCCTACTATGCTCTCAGTGCCATTATGGGTTGAGCTAGCAGGTTCTTCTGTACTAATAATGGGTGGTGTGAATAAAGTTAAGCCAAGACTCAAATCTCTCAAAATATGGAGTTTGAATTAGTCTGGGGTGAATAAAAATATGTAACTAAAGCTTTGACTCAGTATACTTGGTTCGATGATAAAATTGAGACTGCCAGTATGCAGGAGAATAATGCTGGTTCATGAGAATAATAGCTAATTTGCACTCACTTTTTGGAGCTGTGAGTGGAGTTTTTCTGAGGTGTCCCAGCAGAATCCAATTATGAGTGAATGGCTCAATATGTGCAGAGGTTTATGAAGAAAAGGAAAAAGTCTATAGGTTATGAAGGGAAGGCCATATAGGAGATTATAAATTGTTTTATTGATTTAACAACTTGGTTGATGAATAATTTCTTAGGAGAATCCAGAGAAATAAGTGGTGCACAACCAATTAACAGAGAATAAAAATATTCCTGGATTATCTCAATGATTTTGTCTTTCAAATGTTGGTAAAGACCAGCATATAGCATCCAGCTTTATACTTTGGCTAATGCTATTCCTTTCATAACTATGATGAAATATGTATGGCTTTTTCTGTAAAGGATTATGTACATTAAAATGAACTATATAGAGGAAATGTGTGTGTGTGTGTGCATGTGTGCGTGGGTGCTGGGTGCGTGTGTGCGTGGGTGTGTGTGTGTGCACGTGCGTGCGCGCGTGCATGTACATGCTTGGTATTTAAATTCAGCATCTTCCAATACAAAGATTTTCAAGAAATGCCTCTACCCCAAACTACCACCCTCACATGGAAAATATTTTGAAAATGTTGATATAAAATTAGCTCTAACACTTTTTATTAAAACATACATTTTAGATTATTATTATTATTATTATTATTATTATTATTATTATTATTATTATTATTATTTGTTATTATTTGTTATTATTTATTATTATTATTTATTATTATTATTACTATTATTATTAGTATTAGTATTACTATTACTATTACTACTATTATTATTATTATCATTATTATCATTATTATCATTATCATCATTATCATTATCATTGCTGACATGATCCTGGTAATTGACAGTGTCATTAGTGAAGAAATAATTTTAATAAAAAAATGTAATCCTGTATGTGCTAAATTTGTCACATCTACAAGGACAGTTCAATAAGAACCTGTTATTATTTACTTCTAAACGCAGCCCCATTTTAGGAACATATACTTCTCCTATTCCCTGCTACTTTTTAATCCCTCTAAAAATGGGAATTCTCAAGCCAAAATAGTTCTCTGTGCCAATGATCACCTCCTCATCTGATCTAATTTTTTTTTCCATGAGCCATTTCTTCATGATGGTAACAACAAGAAACTGCAGTTTCCTATGTGGGGTGAATGTGGAGAGGGAGCAAAGAGTGCCAGAAATTCATAATGTAATTCATGTAGTCTAGTGGCAGCAATTCTCGATAAATGTGTTGGTGCTTTGCCATGGGGGTTGTGTTGCCTGCAACTTATTGTCAGATCAGGCCAATAACTCACTGTAGTTCTGTCCAGTAAGTTTTCTTCATTTTTTTCAGAAGTCAGTGAGTATAACACCAATGCATTGCAAAAGCTTGCCATCATCACTTTTCTGGCTGATGAGGGTCTCTTTCCCTTCTTTGAAACCAATTGACTAGAAGCAACCCATTGCTTTGATTGTTGCTTTGTTTCTGGAGTATAATGCTGAATCCAAGTCTCATCACTAGCATCAACTCATTGAAAAGTCATTCAGATTTCACTTAAATAACTCCAAACACACCTTCAAAGCTGAAGGCCATACCTGCATTTTGTTCACTGATAGCTTAGAAGGTGAAAGATTCCCAAGCACAGCATCCAATTTTACTTTTATCTCTTTGCAAGTTTTCTCATCCAAAAGAAAAATGTGAATCACTAAAGGATACCACACTTTTTTTCATTTTAGAGCAAACATGAATGACTAACTGAAATGCCTGCCAAATCCAAACCAAACTATGAATCAGTATTAAATTTGTTTTGGTGACATGTAGCAAATGGGTTACATCATCTATTTCGAAACATGGTCACTTTCTGAACCACATATTCATGCATGCATGCACGCACACACATGTGTTTAGGCAAAGTTAACCATTTGGTTTATATTCTCAACCCCTCTTACATTTCTCAAATGAGAAGTCTGTCCCCCCTCTCTCTCTTTCATTAAAATAGTTTGTATAAGATGAGTACAGAGGGTCATGTGAGTGCAGTCCCTCAGATTTTTTATTTCAGTTAACACATGTAATTTATTGTCTTTGGCATCTGAAGCTTGTGTCCTCTAGTAAAATAGAATATGTATTTAACAAATCTAGAAACACAGACTGAAGCTTAGGGTTTCCTCTTCTTAATATTTTGCAAACCAAATTTTACAATTGAAAATTGTGAACAGCTTCCAGAAGACAGACAGCTATGCCCTCCATGACCTACCATTTTAAATACTCAAAATAGAGAAGCTTACTAAAATATTTAGTATTAATAAAATTGTATTTTATATTTCTATGCAGTTTGTATGTTCCTCTAACAAATTGTGACTTCAGCTGGACAGTACGATTACCAGTCAGCAGACAAAGTCATGATGTAGCTGAATATGTCATGACATTCTATTTAACTACAAGTTGTACTCACACAAAAAGTGAGTGTACATCATTTGACTTCATGCATCTGCACACTTTGATTCAGGAGTTTAATCAAGTGTTTATTCACACCACCCAATATGGATGATGTACCAATAATGTGAAAATTCAAGACTCACCATGTCATAATTCTTTAAATGTATACTCTTAATTTATTAATGACAGTAAAATGCTAAAATTCTTAATCTTATTTATACTGTGAATGTCATTACATACATACAGTTTGTGTATAACAATTAAGTTCCTATTTACAGCTATTCAAGAAACAAACAGGGAGCATAATGCCACTTTTTATTATTTTTTCTTTTTGTAATGCTGAAAACTAATTTTGTTATAAAGTATCAATAACTTATAAAGTCAGCATAATTCTATTATGTTACCTAAAGTATTTAAAGCAAAGTTATCAACAAGATTATAAGAATTCCAATTAATGAGTTTTACTAGTAAAACACAACTTACCCTCTTTCTGTAAAAATGTACATCATCACATCTTCTGGAACTATGTTTCTTAATTGTTTCACAGTTTCAGTGAATGCTCTTTCCCAAATTTTTGCATCTGGAGTTCTCTGAAATTAAAGCAATATTATATTAATAGAAGATAGGTAAGATTATTAACACACCTGTTACTCTACTTACATAGAAACAAAACAAAATATATTCCAAAAAGCACCTCTCATTCTCAACAGTGCTTCATTCCATCCTGCTGTAGATTTACTGTGAGACAAACACATAAGAACTATTTTGTCTCCCCTAATGGACTTCTGCATTACAACCAACAAATAGGGACATGCAAACGTTGAGGTTATTTTTAGCAAAAAGGAATTTAATTTTCAATGCTTTATTTGGACATGTAGGTATACCATCTGGTGTACCCATTATACTTAGCTTTAAAATGCAATAGCTCACCTTATTTACAGATTGGTTTCATTAAGGTTTGTCCACATAACGGAACACAAGAAAAATGCTCAAGAGTCCACATTTGCACAGATAAATATATTAGGTGCATAGATTTCTTAGCAAAATACAGCTTTTAATACTGTCCTTATGTCACATTCACAACTTGAACTATATTTAACTACACAGTTCTTCAGCACAGAAAAACCTGAAATTAACTATCCTGATCCAGTTTCTCGAGAAAAGGAAGTCTGCTGAAATCTGTCAGGAGACATGGATTTATTTCTTTTAGTAAGACAGTTTTGGGATGTAGCACTGCAAGCTTTTTAAAAATTTCCCTTGCTGGATCTTGTGACAAGTAGATAAGAGTTGCACCAACATTAATTATGAAGCAAACTACTTAAAGGAGGATCTAACAACAGCTGTTTGCTGCTAAGAGATGCAAGTGCTTATGTTGTAATACAGAAAATGATACTCTGCTTTATGGTTTTGAAATTGTTGTATCTCCAATTTTCCCAGTTCTTCATAAAATATGAACAGTAGGTAATTTTGATCCCTTTAGTTTGGTACCAGTTCAATAAGAGATTGAAAGTGTCCCCTGATGAAAAAGCAAACACATCTTCAGTACTCAGAGATACAAAGTAGTTAATGCCAAATTTGGCACTATCTGTTTGTTCTTCTGATATATAGAACTCAATATTTGGCAGATAATCATGAATTTCAGTGTAACTCTGGCATTGGGTACATTAGACAGTTTGCTCTTGTCTTCTCCTTAGAAACGTGGAATAAACATGTTTTCTTTTACTGGTGTTCAGAAATAAACCCTAGCCTTGGTTTCTCAGTATTCAATTGTAGTAATTCTTGAAAACAAATGTTGCCAAGAAGGCTCAGTTTATGAGCCCAGTCACAGCCTACTACACTACAAGCATGAATACTGTTTCAAATGGTGGCAGACAAAGGCGGTGGGCAGTCATAACAGTAAATTTCACAATTCCAAACAAATGACAAAGAGTGTGACGTAAAACTAAAAAGCTAACCTAATTCAAAGAGAATAGAAATTAGATCCCACTAGAGCAAAAGCATGAAATTAAAGAAATAGTAATAATAATTTGTTAATTTTGTAAAAACAACAACTACTAAGTGTTGTTACTTAAGCTTGTATTAAATTTGAAAAATTAAGTAACGCTATAAATGGGCAACAAATATGATGGAATATGTAACTGTAGTTATTACAAGCCTATCAAATAATGTGAATTATTGGACCAGCAAATTTGTTATAAATTTATGGGCATTTTTTTTTATCTCCATAATGGTTATTGGTAAATAAATTAAAAGAGCATACTCAATATGCAGTTTAAGAATACAGAATTAACTTATACAGTGTACATAAATGCAATTTCAGTTTAACACAATGAAAGTGGCTGCGCATATGATATTTTTGTCAAAAGTAAGCACACAAGTATAAAAATATGCAAATTTTCATTTTTTAAAGGAAGGCACAATATGCTAGTTATGATTAGTGCTTTCCAATTATCACTCAGAAACATTATTTTAAATTAAATACAGTTCTCTGAACATTTTTTGTTATGTTTTGAGACAAAACATATTTTTCACTAAACTCCTTAATTTTATATAACTTTTTGTTTGGAAGCTCAGCTCCAAATGGTAGGGAAATAAGCAGAGAACACAAACATCAAACACTTCAGTTTATAAGGACTTTCTCAGATCTTGACTATTGTTGTAAGACCTTAGTCTCATGCTGTTATTTCATTACAAAAGTATTGGAATATTATAGATTTCAAAATTGCATAAAGAAGCATTTTTGGGAAATGAATATATTTATTCCACTCAAAAGCTGTAAATATGCAGTAAAAATTACAATATACTACACTAATCTACTTCATTGAAACATCATGGTTTACCATTGTAGACTCAATACACATTGACAAACTTTTATGGAATTTATTTTGTATTTGCTGAAAACTAAGGTGAAAATGAAAGTTGTGTTATAAAAAAGACAGAGAGAGACACACGCGCACGCCCACACACCCCCCACACACCCACACACACACATCATGAGCAAATACCATAGAATTTTAGCTAATATGAAAGATGGTCCTGAAGTACATTGTGCTTACTTAATTGCAGAATATAACTATGCTCAATAAAAGGTGCACGTCATAATAGCCAACCAGCTAAACTGTGCACCTTCAACTGACTGACCTCTCATGTATAAGTAAATGCCTGGAAGCCCTGATATTTGGCTGCAGGCAGGGAAGGAACTTTTACAGTAGTGGAACGATGAATTTGTATGAAAACTTCCATTTTCGATGTGGATATAATAACTGAGCTGAAACTTTTTATTGAATTACAGTTTCACCGTTTACACAATAACAAAAGTAATATTTTGTACACCATTGCAAATACCTAATATAATACAAAATAAAACTTTGTTCTTATTAATGCTAAAAAATTCAATTAGCTAAATACCAAGCATAGCATCTTATATTTTGGGAATTTTCTGAGCTTTTGCAGTTTTGTGAATTCAACCAGCATTTTCATATGTGGGATTATTGTTTGTATGCCACCCATTTGCAAATATTCTTTAAATGGTCATCCCTTAATTGACTTCTGTGATGTGAATTTATAAGCTTTATTAAGGAAAACAGTCTCGACCAAACATGCACAAAATTCTTGCAGCAAAATAGCACACTTTAAGAAATCTTTCTCATGGAATGAAAGTGTAGAAATGATTTATATGTTTCCTGTTTTAATATTTATCCAATAGCTCAATATTGCTTCATAAATAAGTTATTTCTAAGTGTAGTTCAAAAGGAGTATGCAGGAAATAGCAACCATCTCAACTATAAAACAATATGTTGTGTTCTACCACCACTGATAGACTGGAATGTGTAACTCTGCTGCCCACAGCAAGGCCGCGCCGTGGCCAAGTGGTTAGACCACTAGCCTCTCACCTAGACGGCCGGGGTTCAATCCTAAGCGACCGCATGTGAGATTTGTGGTGGACAAAGCAGCGCTGGGGCGGGTTTTCTCCGGGTACTCCAGTTTCCCCCGCCATCGCATTCCACCGGTGCTCCATCATCATTCATGTATCATCAGTGTCACCGCCTGCGATGCCATTAGTAGTTAAAGCGGGCGTTAAACACTACCAAAAAAAAAAAAAAAAAAATGCCCACAGCAAGGGCTGTAAGAACCCATGCATGCCCTCAAGTGACCTTGACTCAGATTGGGCTAAACCCTTTTTAAGCCACAAGCAATGGAGCAGTGATTTATTGAGTTTTCTTTTGACAGTTCAAGATAGTACTTGCTTGGTTTTGAGGAATGTTGTACAACACAGAAGTGAAAATAAATATTTTGTCAAATATGTTTAAGAGAAAAACAAATTTAAAATCTTCCACTAGTGCTAAACTATCTAACTCAATTTCTTGAGGGTGTTCTAATGTAGCATAGCACTAAACACATCGCAAGGTTTAGTTATATTCCTGCACACAGTATTTACCAATCTTGACAAGAAATTCCATTGTGCAAGACAAAAGGAATATCTACAATTTTATACTTTATAGTTGACAAAATTGGAAATATTACAGCTTGTATTATGTCATTTTGAATTTTATTATTAACCCTTTTAAACACAGTAGAGGTTTCTAAGTATGTACTAAAAGAGGATCTTACTCTGCAGTGTACTTCAGCAGTTCCACATAATCACCCTGATGAATAGAATTAGCTACTTCATTTTGTCCTCAAAGGGCTAATTATTTTTTTCCTAGAAAGCTTAGTGCATTAATAAGCCTTTTAAGGATAGCTGTGCTCTGCTTTTTTGACTGTCTAGAGATATTTCATTTTTAAGCTAGTCATCAAGTGCAATTCATATTCTACTTTCCCTAAAAACAGCTATAGTTATAAACAATTTTAGATGATTAACAGATAGTGCATTTTTAGACAACGGCTACTGAATTTCTCAAATGCATATACCTAGACTGATACACTATGTTACTCTCACTATTAGTATTAACTCCTGCTCAAATTAGCTTTGGTTAGAGCAGTGAAATGTGCATAAAGCCTGTGACATTCAGGTGTGGGTGTGCAAGTCTACCTCATTGCTTAGCTGAAGCTGTACGAAAATTGCTTTTGCTGGCTCATAATTGTTATTTGTAATGTAACATATTAGGTCTATGAGTTTGAAAGAAGTGTGACAATTTATCTAGATATTATTGAATAACTATATAATTATAATGACACATGATTAATACATCTGAACATAATGTCACCATGATGTTTGATCCACTTTTCTTAGCATGGAAGTTGGAGACCAGTTGTTACAATCATTTAATTTGATAAGTTGATTAATTACACTAAACAACAACACTTACTTAGAATTTTTGCCAGAATATGTTTCAAAGGACTATTTTCAACTGGACATAGTCAATGTAAATGTCCTAAGTAACTGTTGTTTAGTGTAATTAATTGACTCGTCAACTTAAACAATGTTTGATGCTGGTGTGCTTGTCTTTAGATAAAAGTTCTTACTTCAGTTCTCACACTTATTGTAGTTGTTGTTAGCAAAGCAGTGCCTCAGTTGCTTCTCCTGAATGCACGCCATTGGCTGCTGGCATAATTTAGTTATTTTGTTTGATGCTGAGACATACCAAAGTGCTACAGGCATCTTTAACATTTGCATCATAGCAGGGGCTTAAACTTAATAGAAGAGAACAAGTTGTCAGAAAACAATGTAATACAGTTTTGAAAAATCTCAATAGTTGAAATAAACATAAATATGACTATGTGTTCATTCTTAGATCACTTAAACATAAAAATGTAATCTTCATCAAAGCTGATAATGGCAATAAAGTTGTTATTCTAGATACAGATGACTATATAAACAGAGTTGGAAACATGTTAGGACATAACTGAGGGAACAAAAATTAATCCCATCAAGAGCTTTATAAGTTCCATCCACAAACCATAAATGAGACCAGAACAATACCAGAGAATAAAACTATAAAATGACAACAGCAAGTCATACTATCTAGATTAGGCACACTCCTAAAGATACATAAACTCGTTGCCAACATGAGACTAATAGTCATCACTCATCAGCATCCATCCACCTACATAAAGTTGGTTAGTAGAGAAATTCAACCATTTAGAAAATGTTCATAGGCTGAGTATTAGCAGTACACATGACTTGATAAATAAAATAAAGTACAAAACTATAGACAAGATGAAATTAGCCTACATTAGTGTTGACAGTTTGAGTATTAGCAGTATACATGACTTGATATATAAAATTAGATATACAACTGTATAAAAGATGATATCATGGTCTCCTTTGGGATAAAATCACTTTTCCAGAGGATTTCAATTGAGAAACTGTTAATTGGCATTTGTAAGACATTTAAACAAAATACAGGAATTAGTATCTCTGTTACAAACAAAACAATTTTTTTTTTCAAAAATAGTGTATACCAGCAGGTTTCAGGATTGACAATAGATAACCCTGCCTCCATTCTTAGGAAATTTATTTAAAAGTTCAATAAAGATTTACATGAACAAGGCCTTTCCCTTAGTATTTAAAATATGGTATATTATATAGATGACATATTTGTGGTTATTATAAAAATGTACTTAGAGGATGCTCCAAAGCATCTAAACTTACTAGAAATCACACTATAACTCATCACAGGCATAGAATCTGATGGAAGCCTGGCAGTTTTGAACTTAATGATCATGTGAAGCAATGCAAATTTCAATCTCAATATACAGAAAATTATATTTAAGCAAGCACTCTGCGCTACAATGGATCCTGCACAGAAATAACAGGCAACATTTCATAAAATTCAAGAGACAAAAAGCTATAAATGAAGCCTTCAAATTATAAAAGATTCAGGAAAGAAGAAAACACTGCACATTCACTTATTTCCATTGGCACACAATAAATTTAATAGAATTTTTAAGGACTACATTATTATAACTATGGTTCCATATAACAATTTTGACATACAGTTACTGAAGGCTGCCCTTAAAGACAAAGTCCCACTGGATAAAGAATCTGTAATTTATAAAATAGACTTTTAGAGTATACAGAGCTTACATTCAAACAACTAAAGTGAATTATTTAGATATTAGAGCTAAAGAAAATGTTTGGAACTTGAACTTCAGCAGTTGGAAAAATCAGCTATTGTTGCACATTTTATCCTTGTAATCCTGAGATCAAAAAAGGAGGCAGAACTTTCCAACTGACAAAATATCTTTGTTATAAAAACTTGTGAAAAAATCATAAATTTTGAAATACATAGATTAAGTAAACAGAATAAGTTTACTACACCACTAATGTCTCCCAGCATATCCATGAAGTGGATGATGCTACTGTTTCCAGCCAACCTGCAGCTGGTAATGAGGACAATGGCTTCTCAAAACATATACTGTTATTTTGACAAGTAACTGATGTAGTTTAACTAAATGACGTGGTTTATGATATCATTCTATCATTTCAGTGTGTTTAGCTTCAAAAAATAAAATAATTGTGATAGTAGATGTTGAATTTCTTCCCATTCTGTGAATCTTGATATCAAGGGAGTTTCACATCTAATGAGTTATCACAGTGACTTTGAAAAATTGTGGTATAGGTATTAAAAGGGTGCTTTGACCGTAGAAAACAGTTTTCTTGATCATTACCCCCAGATTTCATACGCCTAAAGGTATTAGGAAGTATTAACAGTCATTCTGAAAATTAATGCATGGAGGGAGTATTAAAATTAATGATGAAAATTAATGGATGGATTGTCTTTTCCCAATGACCAATTATCTTTATTATAGCAAAGTCAAAGTTTTATTCAGCTCATTGTATAATTATTTATTTAAATAGCCCTTAACCTTGGTCATGTACCATTGCTGATTTTGCAATCATAAGCATTCACAGTGGCTAATCATTCTTGCATGTTATTAAAGAAGTTAAAACTATGGGTAAATGTATAGTTAATATAGATTTACTTTTGCACATCTATTTCTATTTCTGTGGTAAAAAGTAACAACAGTTTGTCTCTATTTATCAATGATGTTTTGTACTTTAATGTATGGTATGGTTTAGAGTACATTGCCATGAGTCCAGTTAGTTGAGGTTTCAACCCTATGGGAACAATCAGTAAGCAATTCTCATTTGTAATCCTATTCATCTTTGGATATGAATAATTATATATCCTAAGACAGCCCAAAGAATAATAGTGATGGTGATGATTGATGATGATGATGATGATGATGATGATGATGATGATGATATACATATTTTCTAAATTAGCTAACAAAATGTATATATATAGATCTATAAATTAGCGTTATGTATATATGAATTTTCAAAAATAATATAAAGCTCATACTTTAATATTTTGGGTTGTATAGAATGCTAAAGTAAATGAACAAATGAAAGGTTGAATGAACACTGCAGCTGCATGACATTCTTGGTAAAAACTAAGGAGACAACTAAGAAAAAAAGTGTGCTTATACACCTAGGATTTGAACCAGGTTTCTCAATGTGTGTGTCAAGCATATTAAGCACCACAACACTAAGTTCTCTTATATCAGTGTTATGCTGTTACTGAAGCACTTGTCGCTTTTAACTGTTATTTTATTATAGGCATATATAAGCATTGTAAAAGGGATCTGATAATAGATTTCCTTGCCTTACATGACCATTTACCAACATTTATATTTATAGAAATGGATTTTTTAACCCATAAATAGTTCTTTGCTAGTTGATCTTGTGTTGCCATAATAGCTCTAGGCAATATTTATCAAAAGCTCTATCAAAGACAACTAGTTATCACTAAATAATACAGTTTTACCAATTATATGTGGGAGCCTTTTATCTTATTTGGATGTACATTATGTTGATCATTTTTAGGATAAATATTGAGAATAGCACCGGGCAACATTTTTGCCTTCAACTCCTCATATCTATGAAAATAGCTGCTAGTTTGCAATTACATTCCTGCATGTCTCTTGACATCAGTGCCACTCAACATGAAATAGTATGACTTACAAGAGAAAAGTTTTCAGTTTTCCACAATCAGACAAATTAGACTCTATGTCTTAACATATTAAAGAGAGAGATAGGGTGAGAGAGAGAGAGGGAGAGGGAGAGAGAGAGAGAGAGAGAGAGAGAGAGAGAGAGAGAGAGAGAGAGAGAGAGTGTTTTCATGTAAGAGGAGGCCAAGTGTATCACAATAATATTTTTGTATTAGATTAAAGCTGTTAGTAAACTCAAAAACTTGTACATAATATTCCAATTAATCATTTATCAAGCAAATAAAAACTGCCAACTATACTGCCATGGTGGGTTTTCTGATACAACCCCTACTTCAAAAGTGTCACCTTAAGCTTGACTTTTACAAGCAAATATTGATGTCTCACACCAAGTGTGGCATTATTTCACATTACGGGACAGAGGGATGGAATGCTTATGGGAGATTGGGGTTTACAAATCCTACATTTACCTAAATGATAGTAGACAGGACCGGTGAAAAGCAATCTCTATTTGAAATGAGATGCTACAACAGAGGTAACCCTAGGTAATAACTAAACTGAGTTTACAAAATGTTTTACAAAGAGATGGTGGCAGTGATGGTGGTGGTGGCAGTGGTGGTGATCTTTTTACATGATGATGATGGATGTGATCACTTTACTTATTGACCTGGGTAGCACGATGTGTATTCTGAGGCATCACTGGAGGGGTGGAGCTAATGCACTAAAATAAACTTAGTTCCCTTTAGGTGGCAAAGCGATGCAGCTTCAAGTAGCAGTGATGGCCTATATACTCTGAGGTATCAAAACCCATGGTTGAAATAGTTTTTGAACTGATCTCAGTAAAAGGTTTGCATTATTCTCATTAGGCATAGCTCATGTTAGCAGCCAGCAAACAGGTTCACACAAAATACCTATGATATGGGCTATTCAGACCTTACAGGCCCTTAGCAAACAACTGGTTTGAGTTTGGCTGACAATGAAAGCCATATTTCCATGTCTCAGATTTACATAGAATGAAAGGTTGCTACTATAAATTAACCATTATTATGGGCAAAATATAAATGCCAAAATTTAATTGTACAATATAAATGCATATAGAAATTGTTATCACTTTAAATAAACCTAATCCATCTAAAGTGGTTCTGAAACTAAGCCAATACATACATATATATAATTACCATTTCAAATAGTTGACATATAATGAAATTGATCTACTGAATATTTACTTTTTTTTATCGTGGAAGTTTGAAAACAGTGTTGTTAAAATCATTTAATCGACCTGTCAAATTAAACCAAATACTTACTTTCAGCATCCAAAACAGAATTGTAGACGTTGCTCCT
This sequence comes from Hymenopus coronatus, assembly GCA_030762935.1. NCBI lineage: Eukaryota > Metazoa > Arthropoda > Insecta > Mantodea > Hymenopodidae > Hymenopus > Hymenopus coronatus. The sequence continues at coordinate 400,476,772 of CM060900.1, read as the reverse complement.
ATGGTTTTGCCTGTTTTGTCTCTTGCTACTTCTGCAAGCAAGGGTTCCACCGAGGCAATAAGCTTGGAAATATCTTCATATTTGATTTTAGTGGTCTTCCTTTTTTTCAACAACCTAAACATAATTATATCTATATTAAGAAATGCAAGGAAATGAGTCTGAAATAACCAACAGTAATTTAACAATTACAATAAGAACTAGATTTTGGTTGAAGTAGTAAGTCATTTAAATTGTGATTATTTTCTAAGGCATCATTTGGTGACTAAAGAAATCTTTCTGATTAATATGAAAGACTATGGCCATGTACCTTGATCCAATGTGGAGCTATTGTGCTTACCACTCCAAGGAGGAACAGATGAGGTAAAGGAGCCTAGAGGCTTGGGTCAGGTTGGCCAGCAAAGATGCACAGAGGTCCTGAACAGTTCAAAGCTAACTGATCGGGTCACACTGATGAACTGTTCAGAGATTTCCCCCTTGCAGAATCAGATAAAACTTAATCCACCTGAGACAGAGTAGGCTGCTATCAGCCACAGTCAAAAGAAACCTTTCATTGAGCAAGTATCCCCACCATCTGTCTGCCACCTACCAGTACTACAAAGCTCCTAAGCCTTGAAACATGAAAGGGAAAAAGAAATGATGCAAAATGATGGAAAGGAAATTTGTGGTAGAAGAGAAACCAACCCAGGATTTGCCTTGCCAACCAGGAAAAAACTATGACAAACCTGTGGTCAAAGTAGTAGTCATCCCTGGGGATTAAACTCAAGACTTTGTGAATGTGAGCCTTGCACTTTACTGTGGTGACATCTTGCTCAGTTCATTAACGTGAAAATCAATTTTGCTAAAAGGATATTTCCATGTGCTGCTGCATTCATGTTAAAATGTCAACTATTGCCTACCCTTTCACATATTTCTCCATTAATATAGCTTAGCATCAGAAAGATGCCTAGAAAGGGTATTTGTGTAGTACAATATTCATGAGAGAGAAGCTATATATTGACCAGTAATTTGCAGGCTATGACCTGACAAGTCAATATCAGTTTTCTACTATATTCAGCACAACCCAGGCTATTTGCCTAGATACTGCAATAATGAGTAGTATTAGGTTTATTTTCCTATTCAGCTAGTTGACTCACAGATTACTAAAGCAACATAATAGAAATGTTTATGTTACAACTTGTGATACATTTAACAGAAACACTAGCTCCAGAAGCTGCAGTGGCAGCGGCAAAAGTAATAATATTGGAATAAATGCCTAACACTCAGGGCCACATTTATGTTTAGGCTATATAGGCTGCAGTCTTTGGGCCTGCACCATAAGAGTTAAAATGTTTCATTTTCAATAGACTGAAATAAAAAAAATGTCTTTGTTTTAATGCTGTGATGAGAGCCCTCTTATACTACAATGCTGATATTACTAACAAGCTTCATAGGAATACAATGGGATAGTACTGAAGAATATGAGGTGAAAGCTGCCAAATTAGCTGATTGCTCTCAATCATACCTATGCACGAGAAGCTGAGCTAAAGTCATCAGGAAAATAATTGAACCCAGAGTTTGCCTCCTCTCAGAGATAAAATTTAATCTTCATTGTGGCAAAAACTTGAGGCATACAAATTAATTGAAATCCATTTTGGGTTTCTCAACAAGTAGGAGATATAATTACAGCAGCTCAAAACTCAGCAGAAATATATGAGGAGCTAATGCCTCCTATTTTTTTTTTGTCTCCTTAACTAAGTTAGTCATGTGGACTATCTGAGCTTTCTGCAATTCCTCAAACCTTTTCCAATCCATCCACAGCAGTAGCAACTTCCTAAATCGACCAATGACAGCATTGCTGCCTTTTACAAGATGGCCAATATTAATGTTCGTATTAGACAGTGATCTGTCAATGAATTCTTTCATGTGGAAGGTGAAACGCCCATTGACATTTATGAAAGGCTGAAAACTGTGTATGGTGATGCAACAATGGATGTCAGCACTGTTAGAAAATGGGTTTGTCACTGTAACAAAGCAGAAGGTCAAACACTGTTGGCTGATGAAAAGCAGAGCAACAGGCCGATGGCTACAGTGACTCCATGCAACATTGCATGAGTGGATGATATTGTTTGTGATGAATAAAATGAATTGTGAGACATTAGGTCCCTTAGTAAAGGGGGGTGATGATTATTCAACAACCGGGGTATTCAAAAGTTTGGCCGTGGTGAGTACCAAGAATGTTAACCAATCAGAATAAGGAGACCAGGAAAACAATAGCTTCAGAACTCTTGCAGCACTTCAGTTTGCAGGGACAGGAGTTTCTTGAAAAATTATGTCTGAAGACAAAATTTGGGTTCATAATTTTGAACTGAAATCAAAAAGGCATCACACAACCCCAATGAAGAAGGAAAAACTTAAAACTGTGCCATTGGCAGGGAAAGTTATGGTGACAGAGTTTTGGGATACACAGGATGTGAGTTTGGTTGATTTTTTGTAGCAGGGATACACAATAAATTCTTTCCAACATGTCAACACCCTCAATAAGCTTAAAGCACATCTTCAGTGACTTCACCCGATAAAAACCATGGCGGATGTTCTTCTTTTGAATGATAATGCAAAACCACACATCATTCATCATACCGCTGAAATGGTTGTGAAAACTGGTTGGGAAATCTTGCCTCATTCCTCATACAGTCCTGACCTAGCTCCATCAGACTAAAACCTGTTTGGGCCAGTATGTTAAAATGTGTACCAAAACTGTGGAAAAAAGAAGGGGATTACATTGAAAAATTCATCCTCAATGTTGTGGCTTTCATGCTGTGTAACTGCAGTTTAATTTTATTGCAAATTTAAAAGAGAAAAAATAGGAGACATTAGTTATTAACTGACCCTCATATAACAATGCCTTAGATGATTGGAAAATGAAATTATCAGTTTATAGTTTTCTAGCATGAGTTCCAAAAGGATGATAAAACTGAAAAAATTGTTAGAATCGGAAAAGAAAAAAAAAAAAAAAAAAAAAAAAAAAAAAAAAAAAAAAAAGAAAAAGAAAAATATTCCTAATGTTGAGGTCACTCTAAGAATTTACCTGTCACTTACGATCATAAACAACAGTGGAGAAAGGTTATTTTCAAAGTTGAATTTGATCAAAAACCAGGCTTCAATTCTCAAAGTTTGGGCTGTGCTTGGCATTAAAAGTATTATTTTAAGACAACCAAGTTATGAGGATGGTATAAGCAGCTTATTAGTATGAAGTGTAGGTACAAAATAATTACCCACTGAGATTATTTGATACTTTTATTTTAGGTCTGATTGCTTGAAAAAGTACTATATTTGAGTAGAAGTAAAATTTGCCTATAAATTTTACTTATAAAGTATAAGTAAAATTAAATATAGGTAAATAAAATTTACTTGTTTGTTACATGCTTTCTTGATGTCTTGATCTGCCTAACATATTTATTTAAAATTAAAATATGTCATTTCTAAAATTTAAATACTGATATATTGTATATTTGCGAACAGAGAAACAAAGTTAAATTTTTCATGCATTTTTTAACTTGCTAATTATTAATAGCATTGTTACTAAAATTGTGTAGGACTGACATAATTGCAGATTACTTTAAACAAAGCTTCCTCCTAGAGGTATGCCATACACAAACCCTTCAGAAGGGCTCAAACCACAGTTTCAGTCTAGGAGTCTACGAATACTGAATTCAGCCTTATTTACCACCAGCAGCTGTGAGCAGTAGTGGTGGTGCATTGTTTGTTGTATTGCAAAGGTATGCTTGTTTAAGGGCCTTTATTACATATTTTTTATGTAACTGAAAGGATTTGAAAATGTTTTAAGCAAGCACTAGTTACACTAATTCTATGAACTCAATTGTTTCATTGTGCATACTTACTACTCTGCAGAAATTATAATCATTTCCCTACATTTGAACAACTGTTCATGGGAGTCAAAGTTTTAAAAATAGCTGAATTTATACGGAGAGGAAAATTCAATCATAGATTTTTATTATCAAATTGTACAATTATTTACAACTGACAAAGACTATGATTTAAAATAAAGTAATGGAATATATTGTTTGCTAAAAGTGTTGTTTGTAATTACTTTTATTTTCTTAGATATTCCTTTTATAATCACATAGTTACTTCTTAATATTTCTACTAATTTGTAAAAATGAAGATTTACTGCAAGATAAAATTTAGACTCAGACAGTAGCTACTTTGTTATGTAGTGCAATTTTATATGATTATGATATGCTTTTACTAAAGTGTCTATAAGTTTCAGTTTAATAAGATTATTAATATTACTTACGTGATGTTTAGTGCATCAGTGATGTCTTTGAGTATCTTATTTTGGGATAGTGTATGTACAACATCATTTGACCCATTCCTCTCCCACAGTTTTATTGGAGAATCATATATACATTCAGTTAATGCCTTATCAAGATCCTCCACTTCACCAAACATTTGATCCTGCAGGTCACTTAAGTCAGTTGTGAAAAAGGATGAATAACTAAAAGAAGAAGGAAAACAATTGATTTAAACATTAAATAATACAAGTTAAAACAAGTTTTACTTTACACAACATTTGAAAACATCCTAGAAAAACATGGGATAGATTTGGCATCACATAATAAATATAACATTTAAAACTTTATTAGCAGGACTCAAAATAAAATCCCATTTTACAAAAGATCAGACATTTAGCAGATTGATTGTGCTGACAGAGTGATATTGGAAAAAACAAACAAACTTTAGAAGCCAGTCTTAAATAACACTGAGGGATATTGTTGCAAACTGAATGTCCACCCTTGTACAAAATCAAGTTTTACATGAACTCACATGGTTTCTAGCATGCTCTTTCATGCTGTGAATTCTGTCGAATGAAATTGTATTTTGTCCTTGTGTAATTGGCATGTGAAAGGTGGCTGTTGTTGTAAACCATATTACTATGCCTATATGTGGGATTGCTGCAAACCATATTATTATGTCCACATTTGGGATTGCTGCATTATGTCCACATCCATTTTTCTCAGGATGGTTACTCTGAAAGTCATTAGCTGATGTGTTGGTTAATTTTATGTCTTGATCAGCATTAAGTGTAAGAAGCATTCTGTTAGTTTTGTGTTGTGTATTTATTTCTGCTGCTTTTCACAATGGTTGAAAGTGAAATTGTGGGGGCAATTCAAAGTCCAAAGGATGCCGAAGGAAACTGAAGCGGCAGCATTTTACTCTTATTCTTCTTGCTCTGGCCATTTTATGAGAAATTTCTGATAAGGGTATTGTTTGAATTCCCACCAGGAGCCCATTTTGATGGGTACAGTGGAGTGGCAGCCCCGAGATTCCTAAGCTATCCAATGCCTGGGAGTATAACTGGACCACCCTGTCTCCAAGGGCTATGAATATGGAGGCCCCTTGCCAGGGTTAAGGTGAAATCCTCTACGACAGTGATAGTGGATATGATGACCATTGGAACAGTGGACCTGTTGAAGAGGCATTTCTCAGGCGCAATGTCTGCACTCAAACTGAGTGGTTGTGGTCTTAGGAATAGTCAGAGGAGGCTCAAAGGCATAGTGAAGCCAGCTTCTCTAGGGGAGGACACCCAAAATTACTAACCTCTGCTGCCTTGTAGGGTATGAAGTTGGATCTACAAATGCTA
>CM060900.1:399743631-399866131 GCA_030762935.1 Hymenopus coronatus | reverse complement strand
ATATAATAATATAATAAAAATAATAACATATATAATAAAAATAATAAAAAATAATAATCATAATAAAAATAGTAATAAAAACTATAATAGAAAATAATAATAATAAAAATATAAATAATAATAAAAAGTAATAATAATAAAAACATTAAAAAATTAATAAATACTAATAATAATAATAGTAATAAAAATTATAAAATATTAATTATAATAAAGATAATAATAAAAATAATAATAAAATAAACATAATTAAGAAATAAAAATAATAATTATAAAAATTTTAATAAAAAAAATAAAAATAATAATAGTAAAATAATAATAAAATAATAATAATAATAATAATAATAATAATAATAATAATAATAATAATAATAATAATAATAATAATGTTAATAATAGTAATAATAATAAAATAATAATAAAAGTTGTTAAAACAATAATAAATAAAATAATAATAGAAATAATAATAATAATGAAATAATAAAAATAATAGTCATAATAAAAATAATAAAAATAAATATAACAATAATAGGTATAATAAGAATAAAAATACTAATAATAATATTAATAAAAATAATAATCATGAGAAGAAGAAAAATAATATTAATAAAAATAATAATAAAAATAAAATAATTATAAGAATAATAATAAAAAAAATAATAATAAAATTTATAATAATAATAAAAATAATAATAAAAAAATAAAAAAATAAAAAATAAAATATAAAAATAAAAAAATAAAAATAAAACTGTGGTAGTTACATATAACATTACCACTAAGCTAAAGACAGCTTTTAGGCTTAATCAAATTCTGGTATAATTACTTTATTCCCCTTTCCTGATATTCTCTATAGGAAATAGACAGACAGACAGACAGACAGATAGATAGAATTATAGATAGATGGATGGATGGATGGATGGATGGATGGACGGACGGATGGATAGATGGACGGACGGACGGACGGACGGATGGATGGATGGATGGATGGATGGATAGTTTATTAGTCTGTTGAATACAATTATTCATGACTTCGTCAGTAAACTACATACATCAATCATACATTCTATGGTCACATATTTATATTATAAAACTCGTCAACAGTATACAGAGGATTAACCGTCAATATTGATCACAGCCTCCTCTTGAATCCCTGAAGTCCTTCTGAGATCCATAACCTCTTGTTTATAGATATTAAAATTTCAACTGTATTTTTAAGCTAGTTGTAACATAACCTTATCAATGATAAAAAGGCTTACTTATCCTGAGTGTATTGTGTATCACACTGATGCTAATTTCGGGTACATTCAGTAAAACATTTACAGTGGAGTATTTTGCCCATCCCATTATCTTTTATTGTATTAAAACCAAATATTGTATCTTGGGCATACATCAGGATTCTTCTGCTGTTTTAATATTTATCCATATTAGAAGGCATCCAATAGTATTTTATCACCAGTGTTCCAGAAATTAACAAATAGTGGGAAGTAACTGTTTCTTCCGTAGAACAGAAGTTGTAAAAGTACAGTCAGACTCTTCCTTTTGAATAAATAGTTGTTTTTCAACAAAACTGCTTTGATAGCATCTAGAGCATTACAGACAATAAAAGATGAATGATGTGAAAATAAAGTACTTTCAGGACATTCCTCACATGAAGAAGAATATATGTTATATGGATATGCTTTATTTTCAACTTATTTTCCACCACTTCATAGTACATTAATCATGGGGAACAAAGAGGAACAGAAAAACAAACCAATTATTTCCTATGAAATGCTCTCTGGCATGAAATTTTCAAAATGTCCACTGTTAGCAGTGAAACATAAATTAACCTGCCATCACATTTAGTCCTGGAGGTGCTCTTGTATCTCTGATGAATATATGTTCTTTTGCTGCTTTGCACAATATGGGCAAAAGGATTCTCTCCATCTTGTGCCAATGTTTGTTATACCAGAGCCTGAAAATATATCAAAAATAAAAGTCTTGTGGGTTTAGGTCTGGAAGGTGTGGAAGCCAGGTTGGACCACCTCTATCGATCCATTTGTCAGGGAATCTGTTATTTAGAAGCTGATGAACATCAAAACTGAAATGAAGTGGTATTCCATTGTGCATGAAGCATATGCCCTGTCACACTGCTAAAGGCACATCTTCTTGTAGAACAGGTAGGTATTCTAAAATACAAAATAAATAAGCAGACTAGATAAATTTGTGAATGACATTGAAAAATATTGCAAAGATGAAATAGTAAAGTCCTTAATACATATTGCAAATCTGTTATATATAAATGAAATATTTCGGAAGGTACAACAAGAAGGGGGATGGGGATGGCAATTGGGTATGCAGATGACATAACATGACATAGCAATCATGTTGCATGAACAACAGCATTAACCAACCGGGTAGGACTCAGGGCACTAATCAAGTCACACCTTCCAGTACTACACCCCACCCAGGTTGCTTGTAATGGGCAGAGGTGGGGCATGCAGTGGTGGTTGGCCATGACCAGACTGCTGTCTGTTGTACTACAGAGTTTGGTTTGGTTTATTTTAGATGACATAACAATTTTATTATGGTAAAGCAGAGAACTAAGGAAAAACCTAAAGCAAAAAGCTAATAAATGATTATTATCAGCACTAAACCATTTAGGGACTTGGCTAGCATTAAACACTAATAAAACTGAATGGTTGCAAAATAGGTTGTGGGTCTAAGAATGATTAAAACATAAATTTAAAAATAGGGAATAAAAGTCGTAGACAAGTAACATTAACTTCCTGGGCTTAGTTATTAATAAAAATAATTTAAATGAGAAATACATGTAGAAAAAATTGCTAGAGAGGACAGCATTATGCATGTGCAATTTGCCTTCATTCATCCACACTTAACACATAGACTGATACTATGGGGTACAACTCAGAAACCATAAGTACAAAACTATTTAAGCTTCAGAAAAAAAAAGAAAAAGAAAAAAAAAAACATAAGGAGATTTGGAAGAATACACATTAGACCAAGTTACAGAATTGCTTTTAAAAACTAAACATACTTACAGTTCCTTGTTTGTATATATATAGGAATGTATTCAGTGGTGGCTTTTGCCTTCTGCAAGTGGAAGGTCTACTAGAAAATTTATGAAATTATTACATACCTTAATATACCACTTATATACTAGCTCCATGCACCATATCAGCGATTTGGAGGTAGGAAATATCTTAATAAACTTTTTGTTGAAATTTGAGATCTTCAGATTCCTTTCCTTTGAAAGCATCCATCTCCTCATGCAGGGTGGTATGCACATAGATCGTAATTCTGTTCAAATAATAAAATCAGCATTTTGGCACACTCATAGTCATAGGTAGGATTACAGCAATACGAAAGAGTTATAAAGCTTCCAAAAATTAATAATGTAATTTATGAGAAATCTTAATCTGCAGAAGTAAGCATGACCTCCAACATTTCTGAATTTTTCTTTTTAATACAGATGAATGCAGTCTGTAATTTTTCTTTGTCATTTAATTAGTTCTAGTTCAGGAAACGTTTTGCAGAAGCTGTGAAAACTGCTTGGCAACAGAAGAGTACAAATGTGGAGATGATTTGAAAATTGGAAACACGGCTTTTTCTGAGCAAAACTAGCATCATATACTTTCTTGGCTGTTGCCCTTCTTGACAGGCTGTGGTTAAACTGGTAAGGTTTTTTGAATTTCAGATCCACTATGTTCTCCAGTTTCCTCAGTCAAATTCCTGATACCATTAATGATATTCTCAAAGATGGCATCGAATAGTAGTTACAGCTACCAGTTTATGCTGTAGTTGATTATAAACAAAGTCAACACGTATCATAATTCTGTGAAAAAGTGCAATCCAAAAAGAAAATTTGTGAACCTGCAAATTTTTAAGAACATGGGCTTCTGTTGTAATGTTGTTAGACATTTCGAGTTCATGAGAATCTCAAGATACTCAGTTAAAGTGTCTTCTTAAACAATGTTACCTGCTTTGGACTTAAAAGTCCCCTTTAGTTGCAGCACCAGATGGTACTTATTTTGGTACACAAGAATCCATAATGGAATATCTCTGTGGTGAACAGGAAAAGAACACTTGGATGGCATCTAAGTTCACAAAAAATATTCTGGCTTTAGTATTTTGTCGTCAAGCGCTTTTCATTTCAGATATAATTGATGAATAAAGCAATTTAAGAAATGGGCATTCTAGATCATGTTTTTGACTCAACAATTAGTTATAAATAGCGTCTTTAAATCACTGCTACAAGTAGTTCACTTGACGTTAGACAGTTGACAGTTTATGGCTGCACGCTATCTATGGCTCACACCTCACTGCACGCTAGCACTCCAATCACCCAAAACTCAGTGAAATTCACTACAACCCTGCATTGCAATCCTCTCTCCTTTAATAGCCTGAAAATTATGTCACAAACTTTCTGGAAACTTCTGAAGGTAGTAGAAATCGAAGCTTGGAGAAACATTTCAAATATTAGTAAGAATCATGGTGTCGTGAGAAGTCTCCCATTCTGAATGATCATACCAGAGTGAACATCAGAGTGATCACGTACCAGACGGTGTTGTCACATTACACATTCTTAACCTGCATCTGCAACCCACTGATTGCTCCATTGATCACTATAGTGCCAACATTTGTCTGGCCTTCCAGCTTATCTTTTTCATTCTTCAAAGTTATGGAAAACTGTCATTAAATGCACTCTGCTATTTCTGTTGCACTTTGGTCAGAAGGTAAAAAGAAACCCCAAAATCTCTCAGCAGGACACCCTCAACTATCACAATATCTTAGCACAAGAAGATGTTGGAAGCTGTTAGATTTTCCTATTGTCTCGTCTGCCATGACAACTACACATTCATGGTCAGCAACTTCAGTTAAAATATGTTTTCTGCAGACCTCCAGCATGCACCTTAATAGTTTAGTTAGAATACTTTTGAATGTATGTTTAAAGGAAGAAGCACTATCTAAATTAGATTTAAGCAGTGAACCGAGTTCACAAGTATATTTTATTAATGATAAAAATTACCAGGGCTTTGTGAATGTTCATATTCATCAAGTCCTCTTAATGCTAGTCCTCATGAGGCACAAAGGTTTATACAGTTTATTACTTCAGAAAATTCTTCTCTGATTTTGTGAACTTCATTGTTGTGTCACAAGACTGAACCTTGGTAAGCTTAGCTTAAACCAACAGGGATATCAATCAGTCTTGAAGAGAATGTTGAGGAGATTATTTACATGCTTTCAATATTTCACGGTTTGTTAATTTCTTTATAGTATTTTTAAATTGCACATTCCTAATCAGTCCAAGCTGTATTTGAAGTGTCATCTAAAATCCAAAGAGAACACAGGGAATACAGGAAAGTACATTTTAAACTTCACTGTCACAAAGCCAATCAAATTTATTTAAAATGGTAATTAAAAGTTACAATATATTATTTTTGTCCACTGGTAGCACGCTGAGAAACATTTGACATAGGATAAGGACACAGAAGCTTTTATATTGTATTTTTCTTTCAGCGTTAAACTACTAAATTTCAGTAATTTTAAAAACTTCACGCTGATATTCTTAGCCTCCATAATGTAATTGCCATCCATACAAAAACTAGATTACATTGAACTAATATTTAACTCGCCAGCACTCACTGAAGATGTCATACTGCAGTAATCCAATTTTCATTTTATAAGTTAAAACAATAATTATGAATGTGATGGACTGCATTTACTGCAGCCCAGTTTAGCATTGTAATGCTGATGGAAAGAGAGCAGAGCTTTGGTTGAAAGAAATGCAGACAATTATTAAAACAAGCAGCTAAATATTCTAGTTCAAGTCAAAGTAGTATTTAATAATTGAAATCCATTAACATGAACTAAGTTCTAAATGCATAAAAAAGAATCATTTTTCTTCAGGCTAGTCCTAATGGAGAGAGTGGGGCTGTAATCATGCAGCCCACCTTTGAAAAGTGCCACTGAATGTATTACATGTGTAGTTTAAAACCATAAGGAAGAAAAACATTTAAATGTAGACTTGTAGACATGAGAGAGAGAATAAATTACTCATACTTTAGATATAGTCTGAGTTTATTAAACAACAAATGCGTAAAAATTTATGTAAAAAATCTGTGCAGCCACTTACCTTAGAATACTTAACAGTTGTAAGATAAACAAAAGGTAAAGGAAACAAAAGCCATACCTAATAAATAATGTATCCTACTCAACAAAGGAATTTAAATGTGCAGACAATCCAAAAAATATATAAAAATAAATCTTGTATCACATTACACCATCATATTTTGTAAATATTCGGTCACATCAGTCATCATATATTGTAAATAGTATTATGTCCTAATAATGACATGTAATATTTTTTACAAATGCTGAATGAATGAAAATTGAGATTATTATCTAAGAAAGAATGCAAATTTGTCCATTTAGCCTGGTTAGAAGAATATGAGACCCTAACAGTTACCAATATTGCAAGCATTGACAGAAAATATATGTTGATATTGTTATTCAACAGTTGCATGAGGGTTCATCTCATACACACTGAAGCTTAACAATCTGATTATGCCAAAACATGGTTCATCCATCAGAGCAGCATGGATGCACTAAAATCAGAGTTGACATGTTCACAGAAGTTCTAATATCAGCAGCTGATAATGACTGCAGATACTGTAAATGGTATGGATACCGCAGCCTCTCATGTATCACTCGTCAGACAATCATGTGTTCAAAATCACTTGTTGCAACTACTTTCTTGGGAATGTCTTACTTCAGAGTTGCTTTCTCCAGTTCGGGTGTCCTTCTTTACTTAGGCCTCTACCAATTGCAAGTAGCAGATTGAATGTTCCATGCTTCAAACTTCTTATTGGGGCACATCTGTTCTGGAAATCTCTCCTAATACAACTGTTGAGCAGCATAACCAATTACACATATTAATACATAAATCAAATGTGCAGCTGCCAACTCTGCTTTTCTGTACATTTCTATTGCACTATATCAGAAACTGAGTCCATAATGAACACAATCAAACGGCCAAGTTTGTAGTTAGCATTAAACAATTGATGCTACCAGTGGCATGCATTCAGTAGAAGCAACTGAAGCACTGCTTTGGTAAGAATTATTGCAATAAGTGTCAGAATTGAACAGAGAACTTTTGTCTGAAGGCTAGCACACTAACAGCTGAATATCATGGAGACAGATGATATTCAGATTTATTAACAATATTTGTCATTATAATCACATAGTTATTCAATATTATCTAGATAAATTGGCACACTTCTTTCTTTCTTGAATGACATATTAATGATTAATATGTCATTACTGACAGTGTTGTGAGCCCGCTGAAGCAAATTTGCTGCAGCATCAACTGAGCAGCGAGAGACTTGTACATGCATCTTTGAAGCTAAGATGTGTATGTGTATTTTACTGCTCTAACCAAAGTTGGCTTTAGAGAGCAGTTAAATGTAATAGGGTAGCATGGTGTGCAAGACTAGGCAAATGCATTTGAGAAATTCTGTATCTGTTAATCATCTAAGACAGTCTGTAGCTGTAGCAGTTTTTACAGAAAATAGAATACAAGTTGTGCTTGATGACCAGCTTAAAAATGAAATATCTTTATTGAATCAAAAAAAGTGGAATGGGGTTATTACTAAAAAGCTTATTAGTGTTCTAAGTTTATTGGGTAAACAAGAATTGGTCTTTTGAGGACAACATGAAGAAGGAAATTCTATTAATCAGAGCTGTTATGTGGAGCTATTGAAGTATGCTGCAGATTATGATTCTCCTTTTGTGCAGCACTTAAAAACCTTTGCTGTGTTTAAAGGAATGTATATTAAAATTCAAATAACTTACTACAAGCCGTAGTTTTGACCATTTTGCCAATTATAAAGCAAGAAATTGTGTCTATTCTTTTTGTCCAACATGATGGAATTACTTGTCAAGATTGGTAAACACAGTGTGCAGGATCAAAAACTATACTTTGTGATGTATTTAGTGGTATGCTAAAACACCTCCAATAAATCAGTGGAAGATTTCAAATTTGTTTTTCTCTGTCAAATTTGTTTTTCTCTTAAACATATTCAACAAAATATTCATTTTCACAGAGTGTTTTACAACCTCTATCAAAACCAAGCAAGTGATATCTTGTATTGTCAACAGAAAATCCAAGAAACTTGCTGCTCAGTGGTTGCATTACATGTCTCAAGTAGAACAATCTTTGAAGGAGAAAAACGACAAATTTAAACCTCTCTTTTCTGAAGTATCTGATGATATTGATAACATGTTGAAAGTAAGATTTTAGGACTATTCTAAATTGAAGCTTTTAAGTTTGTTCATATGAAAATTATGGACCACTCATTCACTTATATGTGTAAGGAAAGTTCTTTGATGTCCTTTGTTTAGTACAAGTACAATACAAGGGTTTAGAATCAAGACAAGTTTGTTCCTCTTGTTTACTTAAAAATATAATATAAAATATAATATAATATTCACTCTTTCGGGTATTTGAAGTACACCACTAGATGCTACATTTGGTAAGACAATGAAGTGAGGTGAATTTGAGCACAAGCAATGTACTGAGATGTATGTCAACATTATCTTAATTCAAATCAACACTTCATGCAAGAAAGAGTTTCGTCTCAAATATGAAGGACATTCTGTTATTACGTAATTCAATGATTTATGCACTGTGAAGGGTTACAGAAAATGAAAAGTTCTAACTCAGAAATAAAGCATTTCCGGACTCATGCCCATATAATTTATTTTCTTCCTTTACACTGGAGGAATGTGCCCTGAAGGTTTAGCCATTCCTTATTATTATATTGTGAAATTAAAACTGACTTGTTCCAGCTTAAGATATTAATAAGAAAATGAAAAACACAATACTTAGTATCTTTTTGCAGTGCAATTCGACCACTTTAAAGTTTAATTGCTATTTTATTTCATATATGCACATATCTTTTGCTACTGTTTTGATGTTTAGTAGCATTCCTTTTTCACAATTCAGAATTTTCTTTTTTTTCCTCCCTTTATATTAACAATCATTCAACTAATCTTTCTTCTACAAGGGTGTGGTTTGTTTACATACACTGACCACTTTGCTTTGCACATATTTCATTCCTTGTGGACTCTGCCAGAGATTCTACATCTCCTCCTTCAGGAATTACAAATACACAAAGTCTTTCATATACAGATTTCTCATATACACAATGGAAAACCAACACCATTTGACAGTGATTTGAAATATCAGTTGTCTCATGATACTGAATTGCAAAAAATTCAGAGGTTTCTATTTGCTGTTCTATTCTCTCCCTACAGATATTGAACATGCAGTCTAACAATTATTCATTCTGAATGGTTTTGAAGTTCCTTTCAATACTGAGGCAGTTTCTAAATGTTCCTTCATTGCTGTAGCCAGTTCAGCTGTCTAATTAACAAAGCTCCTGTACAAGCCTGAATTTGAAGATGTAATAGGCCTGTCATGGCTTCATAGTGCCAGTTCTAACACAGTGCAAAGCTTAACATAGTAAATCAACCTTTTTAAAATGTCTATTTTTACTTGCTTGAATGTTGTATTATTTAATTAATATAGATTCTTCAGGGTTTTTAGTTATTTTTCTGTTAAATGTTTTATATCATTCACTCCTTAACTGCCCTCAATTAATTACCATATTTAGAAGCAAACAAAACATATGGGTACCAGAAAGAGGACCTTGTGAACTTCAGAACCATAGATCCAGTTATATACCTCGTATATGACCTTGGAATTAAGCCAAGTCTTATAAATATGGTTTTCATTTCCTTTAGATTCCACTTTTTTTTAAGAATTCCAGTATCAGTCTATCTAAACCATAAACCTTTAATAGTCGGATTAGATTCAATTAAATATGTTTATTTAGGTTGAAGAAGAGAGTTTTTTGGTACTCAAAATTTATATTATGTTTTGATAAAGATAAGAGGATTAAATCAATGGTTTCAAGTTAATAATTTAAAATCTTATTTAATTATTTTTTTAAGAATATCAAAGAGTTAAACTCTATTTTTTTTAAGAGTAAGCCTTGGAAACTGCACTTCCATAAGAGACTGTACAGATTTATCCATATTTCTTTAGTCAATAAAATTATAAAGCCACCAGCAATACTCTAAGTAACATAAACTCCAAAAAGAGCATTAAAATAGGAAACTTGCATGCTTTAAAACTACTCTGGGAATTGTGTGCATAAGGCACAAACAGGAATGCACTGGAAATGCACATACACAATATGAAATGCTTGTTACATACCAATTGTCAAGTGAAACAGTACCGTGCTGTATGACATTAAACCCCCCATGCGGGAACTGCACCGGGACTGCAGCTATAAGGCATGAAATTGTGGATATTCCTTTTTTCCAATACTTATGTAGATAACACTGTGTGCAGGAACATAATTAAATTATGAGGTGTGTTTAGTGCTATGCTAGAACACCCTCAAAAAGTTGAGTTCAGATATTTTAGCACAGTTGAAGGCTTTTTGTCATTTCAAGAATATTTCATATATTTTTTTTCTCTTAAACACATTTAAAAAAAATATTTATCTTCACCACTGTGTTGTAAACATCTTGAAAATCAAGCAAGTAATATATTTTACTGCCAACACAAAATCCAGAAACTTTCTGCTCCATAGGCGCAATATGTTATCAATGAACACAGTTCTTTAAGAAACTGTATCTCAAGTTGAATTCTTTGAAGAGGAAAATTATTGATTATAAACTCCTCTATTTGGAAGTGTTTCCTAATGTTGCTAGCTGCTTAGAGTAAGATTTTAAGATTCTCTGAATTTAACAGTTTTAAAATTATTGTCGCATGAAAACTAGGGGCCTGTTCCCCAAAAAGAGAATGGTCAATTATTCTTTAATGGTATTCGATTCAGAAAGACCCTAAGAGTAGCTTACAGTACAGAAGAGATTTGAAATAAAACAAGGAGTGAACATCAAACTGCTGAGCACTGCTTCTATGCTAAAACTAAGTCTCCAGCATTTTAATATGTTGATGTAATTCTGTATATTATTCATGTACTTGTTTATTCTTGTTAGAAGGCCATATGGACTCAGTTGGGAATGAAAGTGCTAATGATTTGGCAAAAAATGCTGGTACATCTAATTTAAATTTTAACTAAAATTTATGTCCCCTTTCGTATACTAAAAATAAGCCTAAGGAGTATGATAGAATGCATTGCAATGACCAGCTCTAATGGGAGCACCATAAGAGATATCTTCTTTCCAAAAGTTGAATGTCACATAGATTGTAAAAATATGATATTGGACTTCATATTCAAAAAATTTTTGACAGGATATGGTAAATATGTTTTTTTTTTTTTTTCTTCTTCAATGATTCAAGATACATAGACAGAATGAATATCAATGTATATGTGCTGAACAGTAAGCTGTTGAACATTGTTTATTTCACTACACAGTTCACAGCATAAAAGAAGAATCTTGGATGCTCATTGAAATGTTTATGATATTAGGTTTGACAAACCACTGTACGTTCACATTAGCATGAGAAATCAGGAGCTTAGCTAAACATAAAGAACCACATTACAGCGGTAACTGCTAAATCATGGGAAATGTGATATTTGTGAAGCCATCAATGAAAACACCAAACACCAAAGCTGGACTGTCAAAAGTTTTTATGTTCCAATTTTAACATATTATGGTATTTTTTTTTTATAATATACATTAATTGTATTGTTTTTTTTTTATTTTTTTAGCAGCATGACCTGCATCCAGTCATGGCTAATAAGTACTTACTAATGTTGTACCAGGCTAAAAGTGAACAAGTTGTAGAAATGATTAGGAAAGTTAAATATTGGAAAAACACCCAAACTCTCATGGATTGGCTCCCCATGTCAGAGTACAAATTCTGAGCTGGCCTCTCCATAAGTAGGAGGCCCTTGCCCTGAAGGGGTGTTATGGACTCTATTTATTATTATTATTATTATTATTATTATTATTATTATTATTATTATTATTATTATTATTGTTATTGTTGTTATTGTTATTATTATTATTATTATTATTATTATTATTATTATTGTTATTATTATTATTATTATTATTATTATTATTATTATTATTATTATTATTATTATGCTGTAAATGCATTTGGTTTGTAACTAATACCCTAATATATCTTCAGTCTAAACAGGATTTTATGTATTTGCATAATGAAAAAATAAAGAACTAAGCAAACCAATAAATAAACAACTAAATAAGTTATATACAATTCCTCCTAGTATGTTTTCAGTGCTGAGAATCTAAAGTTCTTCTCGAAATTCTACTGCAGATGAAAGAGACTTTCTCTTTATGAAACTTGCCTATTAAGAGAACTCAGAACATTTCAAAAGGAACAGAAAATTACAAAATTTGCTTCCGAATAGAGAAGGATGGATTTTCCATTCCCTTGATTTTGCATAGGTGACCCAACAAAGTGCCGAATGTGAATTTATATCTAGGAACTGGTTATTTTCTATTAAATTGCACTTAAAATAACTTTTTTTAAATATAGTATTTCAATAACTGCTCTGTCAGATTAAACCACTACCAATTATACTTTTTATCTGTAATATTTGTTCCTTTAATTTAAACTATAGTGAGTTGTGTTTCAATCTTTTGTATGAGTCATATGCAGAATGCGAGTACCAGTTTGGAAAAGAAGGCATAAAATAATTTTTTTCACAACGTTTATTTGTATATTAAAAAGCATTCCATAACCCATTCTTGGTATAGCTGCAACCATTGTTCAGGCATTTGTCATAGCTAGGAATCAACTTTTGTATGCCCTCTTCAAAGAATGCTGCTGCCAGAAGAGAGCCACTGCTGAACACTGGGTTTTATTGAAACATATCAGAAAGCATTCTTACTGTGCACCATCTGTTCTCACAAATTGCCTCATTCACTTGTTCAAACAAACCATCATTGACTACTAAAGGTTGCCCACTCCTTGCTTTGTCATGAAGATTAGATCATCTATTCATTGAATTGCTTAACCCACTCTCTCAGCATTCCATCTGTCACTAAACTTTCACTGTAAATCTCTACAAGTTGACAATGAATTTCACCTGGTTTAACATTCCTTGTATTTGAGAACCGTATTATGCGACACATTTCACAGTGGGTAAAATCAGAAAATGTCTTCAATATTTTGAATGATCACTAAATACTGTACACAATATGACCTGGCTGTAATGTCATCAGTGGCAGACAATGAATCAGAGAGATGACTGCACATTCATGGAATTGCAACACTAGCATCATAGTGGCAGTAAAAGGAAATGGTACTGACCTACCAGTCACGCCTCATATTCATTCTTCTCATTTATACTACTAACACCTGTGATTTTCATAAAGGCAAGCCTGTTCCCTCATTTTCTATTGTTTACTTAAAACATATTTATTGCTTTAACTATCTGAAAGGTTACTGCCTATCACTGCCTATCACCTCCGTATTTTACTGACAGTGGGCTACTTATGCAAAAGGCATACTTTCTCTTACTGCTCTCTGGATAAAATTCAATGATACTTAGGTGATTTATTGAATACTTTGAGTTATTCATGTCTGAGTTATAAAGTAGTCTGAAGCACAATGGTTAACATATTTAACAGTAGTTGATTTTCAACATTAATTTTGATATGATATGGTTTGTAACAGTCTGAGAATTATGCTTTCACAGTTTTAAACTTTATAGGAACTTGATAATTAGGCTATAATTTGTCTGAAGGAAGAAAACAATCTCTTTTAATGTTCTTAATGTTCGTGTACACTATTTCTTCATAGCTGAGAGTGTAGAAGTGCAAGCCAATGGCTGCACACCAGTCATTCGATAACTGTGGTTAACTCACATTGCTATTGACAGTGGTTTCTTTAGCTGAGAAATAATATTTAACTCTCTCAAATTCTAAAGATGTCATCTCTCTAGGCTAATTGTTGGGCAACTCCATATCATTTGTCGCTCCATCAAGAACCAATTAAAATCTCTGTTTCATTTCTTACTTCATTTCTTATCAGAGAACTTTGATCACCTCAAGATCAGACTCGGATCACAGAACTGCTCAAGTCAAGGTAAGCTGTAGCATAATTGTGCTACCAGATGTTAATTCTTCTTCACCATTTCCAATTATGTTAATAATGTAGACACCTACACTTAATGTCAATACAAACTATTTATTAACTTAAAATTACATATCTCATCTGGTCTCATTAAATTCTGATTAGAAATACCATTCCCCCCCTTTGTTCCACAGCCTCTAAGTAATGTATAATCTGATGCTCTACCGGAGATACCTAAATCCCCTATATATCTCATTTCCATCACAGAGTTGCGCTAGCATTGTGATATCTAGTGGCATGAACAGTATTGATTACTCCTGACATGATGTGGTGCAAATACTGGTTTGTAATGTTATGCGTCATCACAATCTGTGGGTTTGTGGCAGCCTGGCAAACCTGCCATCTTGTTTAGTTAGTGACACAATGACCACATAGTGCCCCATGTCCAGTGAACCTATCATCATAACAGTTTCTGACTTTTGGGAATACTTTTACATTTGTTTCTAAACTCAGCAACCTTTTTACTAAGTGTAGATATCTGTAGCACAAATAGAAAGAAAGAGTTGAAAAATTGAAGTGTGACTGACTCATGAGTTTAACTGAAACCAAATAAAATCATAACCGCCACTGTCACCACCCCAATTAACTCAGCTACAAATGTCATAACCAGTAACCCAATAGCATCATCAAAATTGGCCTAAGCTTTACTAGCACTATGAACCATTTTCATTCTCCTCCACCTCTGACACCACCATAATAAATAATCAGCACCGCCATGTTAGTAGCAATACTGTTAATCAATGCCATCATATTTCTACATTCATCAAAACCACCCCTATCTTTCTCCTCTCCTCTTGCTCCTCTTTCTCCTCCTCATAATCATCATAATTGCAAACAACAAATATACCTACCACAATTACCGGTAAAATGAAAATCATCACCTACAACCTGATAAGAAGCATAATTTTTTTCTCATGAACCATTCAGTTTAAACATGAGTTTCCCCTCTGCCAACCATTATATTCACTACCATAAACACCTCCATCATTGGTATTCAACTAATTCAGCATCTGATAACCATGAACACAACAGTGATCCCCAGTGCAACTATTTCCTTTACTATCATTTAAAACTCAACATCAAACTTATTATCACCATCACCATCTACCATTAAGAGTTTGTCATCACCACTACTGGCCATATCGTGTTCAAGTGGTTAGACCATTTGTGTTGCACCATGGCAGCCCAGGTTCATTCCCAGGCACCACATATGGGATTTGTGGTGCACAAAAAAGGCACAGGAGCAGGTTTTTTTGGGTTATCCGGTTTCCTCCACCATCACAATTCACCAGTGCTCCATCTTCCTTCCATATATCATCAGTGTCAATGCCTAATGTATGTAGCAGTGCCATATGTAGTAAAAGCAGGTGTTAAACACTACCAAAAAAATCACTATTACAATCAGAATCATTCACTTAAGTATCAGTAGCTAGCTTTAAACAAAAATGTTCTAAAGGTTCTTATAGCCATACTGAATTTCAAGTAGGTATTGTGTGGGTAGGAATATACATTTTGATAAGGCTAAAACATTTGATAATTGCTATATACTTTGCTTATAATGTGATGAGACAACAGGAGCTTAATGATACTTCAAAGGATTTACCAAAGGAAACAGGAATTGACTCATAAATAAAAAATAAAACTCAATATCAAATCAGCACATCCATTTACTTCAACTCATGGCATTGAAAATACAAAATCATTCCTTCTTTAAGCTGCCTTTCTTTACATTCTCCATCATTATTTCTAACTGTGCTATCAAAGCCGTAAAGAGCAAAAAAACATCTTTCATGTTCATCAGCATATTCTGCAATGCAGCTGCCACATCCTTTTCAAATTCTTTATGCATCTCGTCCTTGGCCATTATTTCTGAAAAAGATAAAATTGTAGGTAGGTACTCTTTTTATCCACTCTGTTGTTCTTTTGTTCTTAATGAAAATAAAATATACATGGAAACTGCTTATAAATGTTGCTTTAGAGTACCTGTATCAAAATATTTCTATTTGTCACCATCAATGCTTGACATCAGGATTGCATCAGATATTGCAATGACAAAAATTAATCTTTCTGTTTTATTGTCATTACACATTACTTCTATGAAATTTCTCTTTAAATAACAATCTAAGAATGAAATTCAACAAACAAATCTGCAAAATGAATATGTGCATGCCTGCATTCCTTTGTGTGCATGTAATCACGCTTAGTAGTGAAAAGATGTGTTGCTCACTTCATGCTAATGTGTACCATTAATCTTTCTTTTATGTTTGGTTATTGCAATATGATTCCTAAAAACAAGTTGACTTTCTTTTGGCATATTGATCATTAAAAGATGTAAGAAAATATATAAAAAGTATAGCAAAATTTAAAGTTCTGAATCCTTTAATTTCCCAATCTACTTTTAAAAACATTTGAATGATTGATTTATTTACCTAGAAGAGCCCAATAAATATTTCTCTAATCTGGGACTGCCCTTTAGCAAGGCAATAAAAAGATACAAAGAATTAAAATAGACACACATAAAAATATATTTTTAAAATATAGAACATTTGTTTTAATATTGATATATTATAAAATAAACATATAAAATATATTTTAAAGCTTTATGTATGAGAGAGAGAGAGAGAGTGACAGAGAGAGAGAGACAGAGACACAGAAAGAGATATTTATATAAAATTTCAAGATATCATAAGGATTTCCTGCTGTAATACTGGTAGGAAACAAATAATCGCTCTAGTAAGTGTGTAATTTTTATTTATTTTTTTATATGCTGGGATAAATTAGGTGATTCTTTGAGTCCTCTAGGAGACTGTTGTATGTTTTGCTAATACTAGATATGATATCCTTTATTCCGCATTTATAGTTAACTGCTTCTATGCAGATGTGATAAGCAGTTCTTGTTTTGTCGGAGTGAATATCTTTATTGTATTTGGTTACTGTGGTGGTACATCAATAGCGATGGTGAACATTTTGCACAGAGAGAAAAATGGAAGGAAGTTGATTTCCTTAAATACATTAACATGTGATTCTTACAAACAAAATTATAAAGGTGAGGATAATTATTATACACAATTGAGTTCAGTGGAAACCATGCCATTTAAGAATTGTTATTTTTAATCCATGAAATAAACACCAAGATAATTATTAGGTTAATCCTTACAGCTACTTAAATTTCAAATTATTTGGAGTGTTTAAAGCCTTATATTGAAACTGTACAGTGTTAGTATGGAATGCTACCAAACAATTTCCTTACAGAAATCTATCCCAAGTTAAAAAAGAGCCCTTTAGATATATCTACCTAAATGAAATTTATGGCCAGTTTATTCTAAGTTGCTATATTATTGATGCTTGTGAAGAATCAGAATCAGGTAAAATTCACATACATTCCAACTTAGTGACATAACAATTCCAGTTTTCAAAGGTCAGAACATAATTGTTTGCTGATATCTGATATTTATTCGAAAAAATTAATTTCTTATATTGCCACCACCACCACCGCCACCACCACCACCACACTGTCTGCCTGTCTGTCTGTATCATCATTATTCACATGACTTTCTCTACATGTCTGTAACAAATAATTGTTATAAAGCTTATTCTTCTATCTACTTCATGTTGATCGAGATGAACTTTAGCAGAAATATTCTTATCTCTTGCTGCCTGATAATTAGAAGGGAAATAAGGGTATACCTAGACTAAACTGACAGTCAAATTTTTTAAAATGTGGTTTATATGGGAATTAAATCCATTTCTGTGAGTGGTCAGGAGTTGACAAGTTGACAAGTCCCGAAAATGGTCAATTGTACAACAATAAGGTATATGAAAAATTGTATGCTTTAAAAAGATCTACATTTTTTGTGTTTTAAGATTTTATCTATCTCTTACAGTTTACTAGTTGTGCAAATTTAAGCAAAATTCATCCAGAATGAAGAGGTCTTCAAAAGCTATTCCCAAAAATTTCAAGTTTATCTGTCATGCAAATATCTTTAACATATGGTGTTTTAATCAAAATCGTTAGAGCAATTTTTCAGTAAATAAAATTTTTTGATCATTTTTTCCATATAAAGGTTAGTTTGGGATGGGGGATTTTCTTGAAAATCTGCTGTCGCATTCTTGGAAGATAAATAACTCCATGGCGTAACATCTCACAAGGTACCTTAGCCTACCTCCGGGCGCTGCATCCCCCATCTTGGTCCATGACAGATGTCATGTATGGGGTGCAGTATTGGAGGATGAGATGTGCTCAGCACCTTGAGCCCCCCTGGTTGGTTATTGCGGTCCTCATGACCTGGAGACACTACTTCACCATCAAGTAACTCCTCCATTGGCTCCTCAGGGATTTCACGAGGCTGAATGCACCCAGACAAAGTCTCCCAGCAGGGGAAAATCCCCATGCCGGTACCGGGAATTGGACCCAGATCTCCAGCTTGGTTAGCAGCTGTTCCTTGGAAGATACTGTACGTAAATTTCAAGTTTGTATTTAACAGCCTTTTCATTATTCTCCCTCTCTCATCTTGCTTATCGTGCAATCACTCTCGCGCACACACACGCACACACACACACACATTTTTCTAAAAATTTATTTTTGGATTCAGGGGGTCTCAAAATATATATTTCTAGTGAAATCTTGGTATTGAATCTTGGGGTACAATTCAATACCTTCTCTATACCTATGTGCATAGTATGTGAAAAGAAAGTAAAAAGGGATATTTTTGGTAGTGTTAAACAACAACTTTTAGTACTTGTGGCATTGCTGGCAAAGACACTGGTGATATAAGAAATGAAGATGGAGCACAGGTGGAATGCAATGACGGGGAAACTGAAGAGTCCAGTGAGCATTCTTAGTTAATGCTGAGAATAGAGGTATTGATGGTAATTGTTAATATTGGTTCCATCAAAGAGCGAAAAATGTGAACAATAGGATGATTATCACCCTTTTAGGAGGGATGTAAGGGTTTTCGATCCCAGAAAAGATTTGCATGCCAATAAAGCATTCATTACCTGATGATAAGTATAGGAATGCTATGATAGGTAACAAACTAGACATTTGAGTAGGAGAAGAAAGGAACATGGCTAAGCATAACAGGTGAGTGATGGACAATGCTTGCAAAGTGAACAGACAAGAAATTATTGAAAACTTGGTATAGGGAATATATGTGGAAGGAAACAATATTGGATCAACTTCTGCAATAAGAACTTTGCTATTGCAGTAACACATCAGGAAAAGATAAACCTAAAATATCTATTGGATAGCAGCCAATATCAGATAGATTAAATACTAGAAGAGGAAATTATTTTACAAATGCTTGACAAACAAAATATATCATAAAGCATTCATATTAACTCAGAAATTAATCCTTGCTGACATTTAAGTAGAAATTTATCTGATGAAGGTAAGTGGAAGGCACACATGAAAAGCTTTGAAAACTAAAACCTAAGAAATGAAGAGGACTATACAATATTTGTAGCACATTAATGGAAAACCAACCAATAAGATACACATCAAACGTAAAACATATAGTGGACACAGCTTTTTATCAAGCTACTTCCAAACCATTGTTAAAATATTAATTTGTTATTCATAATTAATTAATTTTTGGTTTGTAATATGAAAAAACTTGTTGAACTCAATAGTTTATTGTACAGTTTATTGCAACTCCCCCCAAATTTTTAATTTCAGTTCAGTTTATAAATTTAACAAATTGTAGTGCTGGCATTTCTTAATTTTAACTCAATTGAGGGAATAAAAGACATTTGTTTATACTTGTTGCAGAATTTTTAAACACATTCCAGGTGACTTATGCAAAATAATTAATTTTTACTGAACTTATTCATATCTGCGCTGATGCACAAACATTTTTAAATCCATAACTCATTAAAAAAAACTCAAGTTAAGTTACAAATAATGGGGCCAAGGAGCAATCTGAACTGTCTAATATTGGGAAAAAAAGGAACTGAGGAAAAGAGAGCTTAGCGTTTGTGCAGGCTTCATCTAAATAGTAAAGAAGTGATCAAAAGTAATGTGTTAACATTTTTGCTGTTTAAAAAACCAACTGCAAACCATGAATATAAAAGCTATAAGTATAATAAACATCTGAAAAAATCTGATGTCCCCATTCACATGACTTTCTATAGCTGTTTCACAAACAAACTTCATACAAAAGATTATTTTTCTTTCTGCTCCATGCTATTTGAGAAAATCATTAGCAGAAATGTTCTTATTACTTAGTTCCTTATACATAGAAAACTAAGGGAATACACTATGTTAAAGCAATTGAAATGTTTTAAAACTCTCGCTATGTGACTGGCATTGAAATTTACTTCTTTCCATGGCTAGGAGCTAAACAAAAGAAACACGGGCAACTTCCTCTTTGAAAAATGTATAAGTATTTTAAAATTTAAAACAGTAACTAGGAATATCTCGGAAATGGTTAGCTCCAGAACAAAAACGTAAAGGATACACATGTGTGTTCTGTCAACATTTATATTTTTTGTGTAATAAGTTTTTCTCTATCCAAGAAATTTTGTCCAAGATTTTGACCTTCGAAATCCCAATAGACGAAAATCTGATCACTAAATTTGTAGAACCACCACCAGAGGGGCTAAGAGACTAATGTAACCTTCAGAGGAGATCCAATCAGTTGAATCAGCTGACAATGAGGAAGTAATTCTTGGAAACTATTTCTGAGGTAATTAACCTAATTTAGTGAAATGGTATATTTGCAACCACTTCTAAACTATAACAAGTACCAAAATAAACAATTATAAGTAATGTAGAAACTATCTGGCTATATGGTTCAGAAACATAAAAGGTCACAGAACATATAACAGACAGATTACAAATATTTATAAACACATTCTTGAGAACATTTTTGAATATACGTTGGTAGAGATGATCATAAACAAGGAATTGTGGAGAAGAACATCAAAAGAAATTTCAAATACTAAATAAAAAGGAGGAAATGGAACTGATTTCATTTTTGAGACATTTTGTCCATAGGCGCACGCACACCTACATGCATATACATACGTACACACATGCATCACACCCAGCACTGATCTTTATCTATAATTGCTTCTTTTTTAATTCAGGGTGTCTGAATCAGAACATACATTTCTTGTGTTATCTCAGATCAAAATTTTGGGTGGAACACAATACCTTTTCTAGCCACTATGTATATTGTATATACATGCTAGAGAAAGTAAAATAAGGAAATTATCAACATGTACACAAACTTTGTCAGAGTGCATAAAAGAGAGGCTAGGGCATATTAATGAACACTAGTATCAGCAGAAAAGCTCTACAGATGCTTCAGATGAAGTCATATGAATGGAGAAACTAAACCTATATGAAATCTTGAGTCTAAGCAGAACACTTTGGTTAGTGGGAGAAAGAAGAAAATTGGAACTCATACTCACAGAAACGGTTAGAAGTTACAGGAGACTAAGAAGTGAGTTCTGTGAAGCATAATATGAACAAAATTATGTCAGAAGTAATGTACATTCTAGTGAAAAGGGAAATATAAAATTAATGTGGCACAAACTATAATGTGGATGGAGTCATTACTAACTCTAATTTCTGTAATTGAATTCCTCTCACTAATTTGCACTCAGTGTAAAGCACATGGATAGCGGCTTCTATCTCTAATATTTCATGCCTTACCAACTGAATTCTAGCTCACATGGTGCAAAACTGATCTATTGATTTACTTCGTGAAACATCATAGTTGTTTTAAATGTCATCATTGTTGGAATCCTAGTTTTAAATAAATCACAGTGCCCACGTTATGTTTTTGTTTGGTGTTAAAACTATAGATACCTATACAGTTTGACACTTTCTATTTTTTTTTTGTATTCAGCTTACCTTTCCCTTATTTAAGACT
The DNA here is from genome assembly GCA_030762935.1 of Hymenopus coronatus. NCBI lineage: Eukaryota > Metazoa > Arthropoda > Insecta > Mantodea > Hymenopodidae > Hymenopus > Hymenopus coronatus. The sequence goes on along the minus strand of CM060900.1, from coordinate 399,844,105 downwards.
AACACCCCCCAGGATTTACAAGCAGATGCCTAGAGGTCAGAAGCCTATCAGTGAGCCAACAGCATGAAACCACAGAATGGAGAAACTGGAACAAGTGGTCAGAGCATAGCCAGGCACGAGCATGAGAAAGTAGACGATATGTAATGCAAGTAAAATGGATGATAGGAAAGGTGATGATGGAACAACTGGTGGAAAGAGTGACAGAGAAAATTGGAGAACCTGGAGAAAACCTGCCACAAATCCAACATGCAGAAGCTTGGAATTAGAACCAGGGCCACCTTAGGTGGGAAGCAAGCCACCATTCAGCCATGGCACCCCCTATATTTTCATACATATGTATACCTTCCTGACCCTATGCAATTTATTAATGTAAGAGAAATCTAGAGTTTTTAATTCTTTTAACTTTATTTCAGTAATAGCAAGCAATTGATGCAGCTATTTAAGTGGCTGTTTTAAAAACTATCAAAGAAAATAAGCAACCATGCTCAATGCTATTTTAACTACTTAAGATTCAAAAACTGAATCAAATTAGAAAACTTAGAGTTTTGAGGAAAGAATTTAGACAGGAGGATATGATTAACCTTAGGACTTTTCTGAAAATTGAAAAATGGGAAAGTGTATACAAGGGAAATGATTTAGATAGCAGGTCTAAAAACATTTGAAAATATATTTTTATATTGGTTTAATATAACCTTCACATTAAAAAGTAAGAGCCTCAGACAATGTAATAAAAAATGTTGGGTAACTCGAGGAATAATTATATCTAACAGGAAGCTAAGACAATTAAATCCTCTTCAAAAACAAGATTTAGTCAAACAAGAACATGTGAATCAATATAAAAAGATATATAGGCAGGTTATAAGACTGGAACAGAAAATGGTAAATGAAAAATGTATAGTAAGGTCAAATAAAAAAGTTAGAGCCACTAGGCAAATAATAGATAAAGAAATTGGGAAAATACTAACAAAGAGGTAATACAGGGAATAAAGCACACAAAAGAGAACATAACACAACCCCAATCAATTGTAGACTCGTCCAATTTGCATTTTTTTGAAATAGCAAGCAAATTAATTCATACTAATATATATCACATAAGCTATGGGAATGTAACTGATAATACACGAGTAAATATGGTATGTTTTTAGAACTCATTATAGAAATAGAGATAATATAAAAAAGTAGTGGGAGATATGAAAAAGTAAACAGTCTTCGTGAATGGATGGCATCCCAGACTGGATAATTAAGTAATGTATTAAATACATAAAATGTCCATTAGTAAATATATACAATTCATCAATGGAATCAGGGTAATTTCCTCAGAAGCTAAAATTTACTAAAGTAAGGCCTTTGGGGTTAAGTTAGAAATGGAGAATAACAGATTCATATCCTTACTATCAGAATTTTCTAAGCTTTTTGAAAGGTTAACATACAGGCATATGGTCTCTTTTTTTGTCCAAATATAATACTCTTTTGGATGCACAGTTCAGCTTTAGACAAAACAGGTGAACAAATGAGTAAACCATGAGTAAATCAGCCTGTGTTATAGAGCGTATGCAAAATATAATGTGAATTACTAGCTCTTAATAACTTAATGATGTGTAATTGAAAATAGTTTATTGTGTTATCATCTAGCTAATACTACTTTACACATGTGCAAATTAATAGAAATATTTATAACATTAACATGTCCAAAAAAAACAATGAAATTGTTCTAAAAGGATGAAAATAAAATATAATACAATAACTATCGACCAACTAAATCAAATCAATTGCTTTTAGAGAGCAATAATCTAAGCCGTATAATTCCGAAATATATAAGTTATTTTATAACTTATTAAATATCACATAGTATATTACTACTCTTCTTATTGCTTGTTAAAAAACTGATAACCCTAACCATCACTATGGACGAAATTTTAGCTCGTATACAATCGGCGATAGCTAATTTATTCGATTTTAAAATGTGTTTCGACATTTGATCAATAGATAGGCATGTATTTATAAATGTTTCTAATTATTCAGACATACCTCGCTTGCAAGGAATTTCCTACAAAATGATACTGTAATGTAGCTTTTGTACATCCAAGTTTACACAGAATTGTGCTGCTTGTGCGTTTGCTCCTAGATGGCACTGCTGAAGCCGGCAGAGAGCATTAATACAAATGCACGGATACTAAATATGTTACAGGTTGTTATACCGTCTGTGGAGCTACACTTACATTAAAGGAATCCTTTATGGGCTATCTCTGCAATCCTGGTTTATGAGGACATTCCTAAAATTTTATTGTATTTCGTGTTTTTTTATTATTTGAAATTACACCGTATCGAGCTCATTTGGCGCTCATTCCGGAAGGTCACGAGTTAATTTTTTTTTTTTTTTTTTTTTTTTTTTTTCTCGTTCGTAAGACGAATACTGGTTTAAATAATTTGACGGAATTTTCCTATTATGCCTGCATCGCTTCTTTTCATCTCCGTCTTCTTCATCCCCATTCCAGGCGTTAGGCTCATCACCCATCATCTTTCAATTTAAATTTCTGCTTCAGAGTAGATTTTACCCTTTTGTTTCCTTCAAATAATCTCCAGCAGTCAGTGGCGTATCGAGAATTTGGCTCTGAGGGTGGGGGGGTCAAGAATATTTTTATAGCTGAAATTTCCTGGAATTTGGAACAATTCTCCCTCCTCTTCACGTCAACATTTAAAAAAAAAACTGCAATAACAACAGTCCTCCGTTGTTTACAGGTAACATGTTAGCCTCTAGTTCCCAAGATCGCTCGTACAAATCTGCGGGGGGAGGGGGTGATAGATTTTATTCGGACACAGCTTCCTTCAGTGGGGAAATAAAGACTTCGATCCCGTGTTGTAAATTTAAGGCACATAAAACCTCAAAACTGATAAAGAGGCCTCTGAGGAAAATTAAGTGATCTTTCACGCCTAAATGGGACGCTGAGAACTGTAGCATTAAAAAACTCATAAATAAAACTTACTCTCCTTTTTACATAATCAATACAAACTTATTTTTGGACTGTATATTTAATTTTAGACAATATTGCAGTTTACCAAGAAAAAATTAAAGAAACGAAAGTTTCAGTAGTACACTTATTTGTGATCTAGTAGAGTATATTCCTGTATTTTACCGCTTAATATTTTTGTTTAAAATTTCATTAATTACTCAAGCTTCATATTTTATGTGTAGCTTGTACTTTTAGTTTCTCTATGGCGTACAATGTACATAATAGGTAGGGAAGATATTGCATTCCATCCAGAAATTTAAAGGTGATATGTTATCGAAAATGAATGCTTTGAGGACACCTGAATCCAGAAAAAGTGTTTTTAGAATGAGATTTGCGTGTGCGTCTGTTGAACAGCATAACTATAAATAAAAGTAGGTTAAGTACCAAACCTGGTTTTTGAGTGTAGCATCTTTCAAACATGCGACGCAAAGCTTTTTAGGAAAATTCCCCATCCATCGCAATCTACCGTTTATATGGAATATTTTTGAAACTTGTTTTCTCAAAAATGGCTCTTAACAATTTGGATTAAATGCCACCATATATTAAGCAAATTTAGAGGCAGATAAAATGTATATATTGAGTTTTGTGGCAATAGCCTCTGAAGCCTTCTTCATTCTGGATAACTTTAGCATAAACCATAAGATATAGATAAAAACTCATACTACACAAAAGTGTAGATCTCATTAAAATATTCTACATTAGTACATTTTTTTGTAGAACTAACCATTTCGGAGTTATTTCTTGTTACTGGTACAAATTTTCCAATGATGCTTTTCCCAAACAGGAAGTCCTCATTCCTTTTTTTTTATTTTACTCCTGACCATACCAAGTGAACGGAATGTCAAAGTCATTACTTGGCGACCAGCTTTTAATAGATTTGGCTATTGCATTAACCTAATATATTCCCTTATTTCTCTTGTATCTACAAGGAAATAACTTACCTAATGATTATTATTCAAAAAATTATATGATAATATGCCGAACATTTTTTATTATAATGCACTTGTAAATCGGCTTATCTAGTTTTCGGCGGATATAGCGCGAACCATGGAATGACAATCGCGTTAAAAAAAATTATCATATTTTGGGCAATTCTAAAAATTGTTTTGAGAAACTGGACATGTACCAACTATTTCAGATATACCGCAAAGCCTAAGCGTTTCTTTATCAGTTTAAATGCAATCAGCTGTTTACCATGTTTTTAAAATTATAATATGTGTTATCTTAATGGTTTTATTATCATTTATATTCTTCTTACTTAAATCTCCCAGTGTCTGTAGCTCAAATAACAATGAGAGTAGTTAATATAGAGCGGTTCTGGGCCAGGGGAAGTGAGAATACATGGGAAAGATAGGGAACACACGAGGCGTGTGTACACTAGCATGAGCATACATGTAAGAGAAAGGCAATTCAAGGAGGGGGGGGGGACTTAAAACTAGGTTCGGTGTATTAGGAAGATTTTTTCAGTGCTTTAAAGCCCATTTCAAGGTCGTTTTCTTTGTTTTAATTATGTTTTTGGTTTTTCCTAGAATTTGGACATGTTAAACGATATTTAGTATTGTGAGTGAATTGTTTGAGTGTTTCTTTTATTATTTTGCAGTGTTTGTTCTGCTTTTTGGGGGTGTACAGGACATTTATAATTCTTTTCTACGTTTTTCGGGTGCTAGGACAGCCTTTCATACCATTTGGATGGTGTTTAGGACAGCTAGTTTCAGGTTCTTATCAGACATTTTAGCTCTTTTTCAACTGATGTTACGACATTTTGTGAGTATTAAGGGCTCTATAGCTAAACTTTTAGGCTTTTTCCAGACATTTTGCTCATAGTTTAGGTTATTTTACAGTGTTTGCTATTTATTTCGACGTTTTTATAAGCATTTGTGTACGTTTTTTAGACTATCTTTTTAGTGCTTGTAGGGCTTTCACATTCATTTTTCAGGATTTTTAATGGTGATTTGTAGCGTTGTCACTGTTGCTCAGTATGCTTTTAATGTCATACCATACCATTTGAGGGAAGGTGTTTAGGACTGTAGGACAGGGTATTGATGAGACATTTTAGCTCTTTTCCATACATCTCGACTCGTTTTGTTAGTATACAGGACTATGAAATAGATATTTTGGCCCCTTTCAGGCGTATTACTAACATTTAACAGTATTTTACGGTGTTTTCTAATGTTTTAACGCTTTTTACGCATTTTGAATCAATTTAGCAGAATTTTGTAATGTTTTGTAGTGCTTTCTGTCACCCTACAGATCATTTACGATTTTAAGGTATTCAGAACTATAGGGCAGTGTTAAACCCTCAGGCTATAGGTATTTCAACTCACTTTGAATGTATTTTTGGAAGGTCTTTAATTACTTTGTGACGATGGCGAAGGTGTACTACAGATATTTTTTGTATGTTTAGGAGCACTTTAAACGTATTTAAGGCAATGTCCTTTTCTTACGACCTTTTAGACCCCTTTTCATACGTTTGATGGTGATTTACTACATTTTGTGACGGTTTATGCCATGTTTAGTATTATGCTTTTGTTGTTATTTTTCACTAAGTGATGTCTCCGTTTCAGGGTTTCAGACATTTTTCACACTACTTTACTATGATTTATAGAACTTTCATATGTTCCAGGATGATCTGAACGCCTTTTATAGACTATCTAGTATTTTATGGTTTTGTCATATTTTTCCATAGTGTGCACCCTTTAGGAGCATTTCTGTATTTTGTTACAGTTCTTTTTTGCAGTCCTTTAAGACTCATATCATATATCCTTTTTTTTCATACTGCTACATGTTCAGACGATAACTTGTGAAGCGAGGGGATATGTTTATATGGTTTACAGTCTTTCATAGGTTGTAAATCTTACATAACCTAACTTTTCGTTTTTTCAATGTTTTATTTGCATGATGTCTCTCTTCCTATGATGTCGATAGAAGAATGACCTAAGCTTTTGTTGCTTAAGTATTAACAGTTTAGTGAATATTATGATTCCTCATGTTTTATTCGTCTTTTGTTGTTTTTGCCTTTATTGAAGATGTTTTTTCTCTAGGATAATGATATCGACATTTATTGTTGTTTCTGTTGAAGCGTTGAGCATATTTTCTGACTCATTGTTAGTATTTTTAGTTTTTATATAAGCATATCTAGCATGTGAGGTTAGGCGTCTCTCCTCTTTTATCTGGGCTTGAGACCAGCATTAGATATGTGCTCTAATGGCAGAGTTCCCGCCACCTCTCATTCTTATTCTTCTCTCTTCGTATGCCTTCGCTATATGCATGGGAGTGTTCGGAGTCTAAGCTTCAATTTTCTTTCTCGTTACCGATGGTGAGCAATGCATGTAGTATTCTCTCATGATACGTTCACAATTTTGTAATGACCATAAGCATAGGTTGATATTCCATCATCAGCAATCACTCTTTTATCATCATGGGGCGATAGAGCGATTTTGTTGACTTTTACAGACGAAACGTTATGCTGTTGTGTCATTATCAAATTCATTGGAGTTCTTATTATTTCACTGTTTTTAAGACAATCTACATAGCTTTCGAATGTGATGTACCGCTTAATAGCACTTTGTTTTATACCTTTAATCTTTTTTATCATTCCTCCATCAATATGGAGAGCATACATCTTAGGTCTGAGTCCCACAAAACGTTGGATGATTTTCCCGTTAGCTTCATCTTTAAACGTTCCCAACATTTTTTTGTTCTGTTTGGAGTAGCACACGTGGCTTGCAGGGTAATCAGATGTAACCAAATGTTCAAGAAATTGCCTTTTGTCATTGTATATATCAGTTGTTGTAACTCGATGAATGAAGGAGTCAGTTCCATGTACATAAGCTTCAGGGTTTCAGTCCCATACTATGGCAATAGCACATCATATTGGTATGAATACATGAGGGTTTTGATGTATCCAGTACGCTCATTCCGATGTATATTTGCTTGTTGAATATAATCTGTCGTGAGGCCATATGAACAGCTGCTATGTTAGGTCCATATATACTTCTAACGATGAATGTAGGCTTAGAATCAGCTTTTCGAATGTTTATACGTTTGTCACAAGGCGTATGTCCATGCGATTTCGAAAATTCTCCATGGTTTTTCCAAACATAGCATTGTTGAAGAGTTTGTACAGATCCTTTTCAAAGTCATTTCTAGCCTGTTGCCTCAGCTTGTTATTAAACGCTATGTAAGGTTTTAACCAGCACGATTGTTGAAATTGTAGCACTCGATGAATATTTGTCAGTCGTAGTCCATCTGAGAGCGCCTGTTTTAACGCCATGTAATGTACAACATACTTCTTCCTGCTTCCAAAGTGAGCAATTAGTTTCTTTACACTTGAATTCTTTGGTTTCAGACACTCAGGTAGAAACGGCAAATCATTATGTAGATCGTGGAGCTCAGTAGGGTAATCCACATCAACTTCGAATATGTATCCAAGAGGATCATCTTCTTTTAGTGTTTCTATATTAATACTGTCGGGAGAAATCCACTGAAATCTTCCATAAGGCATTGGATGCTGCATAGCCCATCCATATTGGTTATTTGCGTCTTCGTATGTAATAGATTGAGATGGTTTATTAGGATCAAACTCCTCCATGTAAGTGTTGTTAGCCTGGGCGTACCGATGAGACACCTGGCATAGTCCTCCTCTTATTCCTGATTCTACCATGAGAAGCTGCTCATAATCCATTAATAATTCTAGTTCAATTCCGGTATACAGAAGCATAGCGTCCCAGGTTAGTCCTGGAGATATAAAGTAATGTGCAGGATCAACTTTATTAGTATTCAATGTTTACTCTCTGAAGGCTTCAAAAAATCTGGGAGTAGCAGAACATCCGAGGTTAAGTAGAGATCACTGTATTCCCCCAAATTTCGGATATTAAACTGATCCCATACATTTTTAGCATGTTCGTAGTCTTGATCATTGATTTCCTCTTCATTTAGTCTATTGTAGAACACTTCCTTTGGAGGCAAGCATGTTTCTTTTAAAACATGCCATAATGTAATGTACGAGTCACCAAACCAATGTTCTCTTCTCCAAAGTATTTGCATGTCTCAGGAAACGATGTTAGGGTTTTTGTTAGTTTATCCAAACTTGACCTGAGGAAACGGTATGTATCCACAAACCGAAGCTTAATATCTCCAACATGCTTCGAGAATGAAATATACTTTTCTTATGAGCACGGAATCACTTGTACAGCCTAACTGTTTAACGATGAAATGAGAATCATATCCGCTTAAGTTTTGCATTAAGACAGGAACATACTTAGGTGTTTTGCAGGGTAGATTACATTCATTATGAAGACTTCCGCGATATTCCCCCTATCAAATGGTCATGATCCCTAACTTTCCAGTTTTCTTCAGTGAATTTTTTATTACGCTAGTAGCATTCGGTAGAAGACTCGAAATCCTCATGTTGTTGGTCCGATGGTTTAAGAGGTTTAGCAGATTTGTATATACTGCTAATCTTATTTGCAAGAGATATTAGATAATCCATAAATTTCTCAGCAGTAACATATCCTCTGTATACACAAGGGACAATAGGAAGATCAGTCTACAGCAGCTCAACAGATGACGCTGGTTTGACGCAAACAGCGAAACTCATTGGAGAATGCTTCTGATATGGTGTTGTGTAGGAAGCTTCCGGATTAGACTCGCATGAGTAATACGGACTAAGAATACTCTCAAAATCCGCATAGATGACATACGGGAGTTTTAGCACCCTTTCCACATTTTTAAACTGAACGATAGAGGTCTCCTTTATAGGCATAACTATCCTAGCGACAGCATGATTCCTACAGATAGTAGCACGTTCCTTCAATTTTTGCACTCCACTTCGTCCATATCGCCCATCAAAGTGGGTGAAGCAGCGTTTACAGGTGTACACTTGTCCTTCATATTTTGTCTTTTGTTCTCGAATAAGTTTCCCAAAGTTCTTCATATATACATAGTGATGCGTGCCATTTCCATCACTCGGAAGAAGAAGGTCGCGATGATCAGCAAGTTCTTCCTACACAACCTTTATTGGATACACTTCTTTCTTTTCATCCAGTCCAAACACGTTGATAGATATTTTAATTTTCTTTTCAAATGCAAAGATTTCAGACAATGGTGTGGGAAGTGTGATGCATGAGAAGTCGTATTTGTCCTCGAGTTTCTTGTATTTGCTGACACGTTGAGGCTTGTTGTTAACGAATTGAGCAAGGATAGCGTATAAAAAGCACCGCTCATAACGACGGTTCTGAGGGTTTACACACGCTTTTTTCGCCTCTATAGATGTAGGTAGAGGAATATAACTGCTTCCGTGAAGGGGATTGTATTTGTTAATTCGAAGGCGTACCCCCTCCACAGCAAGCAGAGCCCAATTGCTTCCTTTAAGTTGTGATTCATCCATTTCAGCATCTAGTTTCTTGAATTTCGTCTCCAGTATGGTGTCTAAATCAGTTTCTAGAAGCACCGCATGATTCCTGGTTTTGAAGGTCCTGTCTGCAGTTTCTCCAAAACTATTTACAACTCTGCACTCCACTAACAGGTTAATCTTCAAAGCTTTATGTATGGCATGCTCTTTTTGATCAGATTGTATAATCCTATGTTTAGATTTCTGCAGGTAAGTCTTCATGTCCTTGCTCGAATTGCATCGGATAAAGTAAGATTTCAGACGCCCTTCAAACGATGTCTCATACACTTTCATGGCACACTCATTTTCCATTGTAGTCAATAGTTGATGTCGGGTAGGCTCGGTTTTTGTTTTCTTCAGAGGCATGCCTGCTCCACAATGCTCTTCATGACGAATTCCATTGTATCCGCTGCTGAAGGTTGCAGCACAATGTTTACATTTGAAGAGTTGTCCGCAGCTCATTTCATGGCGTCTCTTGTTACAGCTCCTTTGAAAGCTTTTTCCGCACTTAATACAACTGTAGCCAGAAGTAGAGCTCGCAGATACCCCCCTGAATGTAGCTTTCTGCATGTCTCCAATCTGATTAATACTTCTTAGTACGATAAAAAGGACAGAATTGTTATCGCCGTAACACGTTCTTCTCGCTATTGGTTGCTAGTTTCACTAAGAGGAGCTAATAAACTCAACTCAAAGCAAACTGTCACAATGAAGATATCCTATTTTTTTATAGGGGCGGCTCCACACCCACCGCCCCCGGTGACGATCATCCTCGGAGGCTACATCGTCTCCCCATGCACATGCTGTTAGGCTAGAACATGCGAAACATGCAAGAGCAAGGGGTGCTTGTTAGTGTGGGCAATCTGGCTAGCATGGTCACAAACCAGAAACATCTTAACACTTTCCAATAAGATCTCCTATATATACCAACGGCACGGACCTGCTTGGAGGTCACGTGACTTAAGCAATGCCATTTCCCTTTTTTTTTCTCGTTTACTGCTCGAGTTAGAACTCACATTTTAGAGCCTTTAAGAAGTTGAATTATATATCAGATACGTTTTTTTCATGTTTAATAGATTTTATAGTTTCCCACTGTTGTTCCCCATAAAAGCCGTCCGACAGATTAATGCATCTGCCTTCCCCTCCCTAAGACCGGTTTTCATGTTTTAACCCCTCCCCCTGAATGTTCTTCCCAACCTCATACGTCACTATTTAACATCACCTCCTGAAAGCCTGTTTTCAGCATGCCTATTCTTGATTCATCATGTTCAGACATGCTCTCCTTCCATACCATCCACTACCCACGATAGAAGGACAGCAGCTAGACCAACTGTATTCACTCCCCACCCCAGAACAAGACACCCATATTTTAGAACCTTTAAGACGTTAAATTATGTCAGTCGCTTGTTTTTGTATATTTTAATATATTTTTTTAGCGTTTATATACTTTTATACAGATTAATTCAAACATTTTCATTTTGGGTAGTAAGGTGAAGGTAGAGCATTCGCGATTTTGTAAGTGTACAGTAGTGTTTCCGTGCTTCGCTAACTTCGGATATCTACATTGCCGATACTGATTTGCCGGTGCGAAAACCTATGTGGTCGAGCGAGTGAGTGTTCCTTCTCCCACCATAGCGTTGGCGCACTGCTGCGTGCGGCATCGTGTGTGCTGAAGTGTTTCTCCAAGTGTTTCGTGTTAGTAAGTGCTTCACAAACAATAACGTTTACGCCGTCAAACTAAAGTGGTAGCCTATAACACATACCGTGTGCTAGTGTTGCTGAATCGTGTGCTGTGATCGTGTGAGTTATACTCCTAATAAAATCACACAGCCAGTCACTCAGCGCAGCAAGGGGCTGTATGCCTTTGTTGCACGGACTGCCAGCAGCCATGGCATCCAACGCTCCCAATGCCGCTGCCGCCGCTGCCGTCAGCCTCTCCAACCCCCTCCAATCCCAGCCACCTGGGCAAGCTGCCACTGCCAGCCTTCCCCTCTCCTTCCAGCCGGCCACGCTCGGCCTGGTGACCTCCCCTCTGCTGCAGACTATCGCTGCAGCAAACTTGGCAAACTACTCCAATCCTGACCTCGCCGTCTCCCGGCTTTATTTTGTAAGCGGAGGCGTCATGCAAACCTTCCTGGACCAACCACTTATTGTCGATCCCTCCTACCCTCTCCCCCCTGAGGCTGCCAGCTTACCCTGGCTCGAAAAAATCGCTAGGTCGAAACACATTACCGACATAACGGAGACAACCATTTCTCAACTGGAGACAGTGGAAGGCGAGCACCCCGCCTCCACCCCAATACAGGTGTTTAAATCCATCGCTGCTCATCAACTGCGAAATCTCGAAGCTGAATTATGTTTTTTTTAAGTAGTTTTTTTTTAATTTAAAGGGGCGGCACCACACCCACCGTCCCCGATGACGATCATCCTCAAGGGCTACATCGTCTCCCCATATACAAGCAGTTATTATACAAAAACATACAAGGGCTGGGAAGGGTGCTGTTAGTCTATGGCGCTACAAACGTACATGTGAGTCAGGTTCCGCTAATGCACCCTGGTAAGTAAAAGGTATCATGCAGTGCTGGTATGCGATGCATACGAGCGGGTGAATGGTAAAGCAGGCCAGGGCAACAAACTTGACTGAAGCCCTGAGTGTTGCCGTGGGAAGTAGGAGGGGTCTTAGTGTATGGGAATATATTGTGTGGTTGACTGTGGTTCTGGAGGAAGGATAGTGAGAGTTTGGGTGTGGTAGATTAAGCCTGGTGTGGCCAGGAACTGGTGGTTATTAGAAAGTCTACGTCTAGTCTACAGGCGGAAATTAAGTTAGTGGATCCATATCTACAATACTAGAGAAAACCTTGAAAGTGTGCATTGAGTTCTATAGTCAATGGTGGGTTCCAATCGTGTTCGGGTGCATGCCGTGTCTAAGGTAGTTGGGGGCCCTCCTTCCCCCGGGTCCGCTCTGTGGAGCAGAGACTGATAGGGTATCCATGGTTGTTGTCCAGGGGCGAACAGGGTTATCGTAAGGAATCCAGCCTGCGTGTCCAAGTTCGTGTACCGGGTACAATGGCGCAGGTCAGTGTATGGTCACAGTTGGGGGGCCCTCATCCCCCCGAGCCGCCCTGTGAGAGCACGGACTTTGGAGGGCTGGTGTGAAAAGACAGGGATAGTAGTGATTAGTTGATTGTTTAAGGAGTCGATGAAGTGAAAAAAGGAGGAGAGGTCAGTGTAGGATTGGGCAGAGACGGTGGTTGCGGTGTCAGTCTGGGACCAAGAAGTCCAGGTAGTCTTGTATATCTTCGGGTGTGATTGTTTCAGACAGGTTCCTATCGAATAGGGAGAGTGGGCGTTTGTGCTTGTTTGTGGTGGTGACGAATCTGCCAAGATCGGCGATAAGTGGGTTGTGGCTTTTTGTGGCACGGGCGTACATATCGTGGGTAAGCATTTTTATGAATTGTTCTATGGTGTGCACTTTGAGTTCCGAGTGAAGCGTACTTGCCGGTGTGATGGCTGGTACTTTTGCGATAAGGTGCAGGACTTTGTTTTGGAACTGCTGTAGTTTTTTGATGTGGCTGGGGGCTGCGTAGCTACAGGCCGGTGAAGCGTAAGTGAGAATAGGTCGAAGGAGTGTTTTGTAAAGGGTTAAGCCTGAACGAAGTTTGAGCGTGTTGTTGAGATTGATTAGAGGGTAAATGTTTGCTAGTTTGGCATTCGCTTTCTGTCGGGCGCACTGGATGTGTTTATTCCAGGTGAGGCTTTGGTCTAGTACGACGCTAGGTAGGTCACTGTTGGTTTCCAAGTGATGAGATTACCAAATAGTTGGAGTGGTTGTAGTGTGCGTGCGTATCTACAGTGACCCTTTTTGAGAAAAATATGGCTTCACATTTGGCTGTGTTCACTTTAATGCGCCACTTGGTGAGCCAGTCCTCTAGGGACGTTAGTGCTACTTGGAGTTGGTTAATCAGGAGAGGTAGGGATCCTGACTGCGTCATGATAGTCATGTCGTAGGCGTAGATGAAGTAGTCGACAGAGGGGGTTTTTGGTATGTCGTTGATGTACAAGTTAAAAAGTTGTGTACCTAGTATGCTGCCTTGCGGGACGCCCGCTGTAATTGCTTTTCAGGAGGACAGAGTTTCATTAACTTTGGATTGGAACGTCCGGTTGGCTAGGTAATTTGCCCTAACTCCAGGAAAGCCATAGAGTGTGAGATTCCCCAACCTGGACTCGCACCAGGGTGGCACTACCCACAAAAAAACCCACCGGAAGTAGGAGGCCCATGCCTCTCTTGTGCAGTACCGCATAAAGCACCTGCGAATTTCTGGTGAACATGTGTGCTGCCTGCCAGGGGCAGTAACATCGAGGTGAAAGTATGATGAGCCAGTGGACACACATGACTTGCGCCCTGAGTGGCCCGCTGGAGAAGTAATTGGTAAAAATGAATGGTAGATAATGGTGATGTGTGTTTGTGAAAGTTACTGGTGATACTTCCTTAAGTTGGTTCGTTCTCTGCGGAGTTGTTTTCTGTAGAGTTTCTGTGCTGTCATAAGTGGACGTTGTATAGGTCCTTCAGCTATCTGAACCAGATGCTCAGGGTCCCTGTGGTGCAACGGTGGCCGTCCTGTCACCGTCTTCAGGGCCTTCACCTCCTCCCTGATGATGAGCCGGATGTCAGCGTAGAGTTGAGTGAATTGGTGTCCTAGTGTTGGAAGTTCCTGAAGTTCGGTCCGTTGTTCCTGCAGGCGGTCCTCCAGGTGTGTCAGTTTGGCCGTCAGTGTCAGAACCTCCGCGTGGAGGTCCTGAATGGTCTCACTTAGGCCCTGAAATTTCAGCAGTAGTTCGCCGGTATTTAGTGTTGAAGGTGTAGGTGTCTGCGCTGTCTGTGTGATTGAAGGAGCTGGTTCTTCCCGGGCCTGCTGCGGAAGTGGTTGCCTGTTCCTTGCATAGGCTGGGCACATGGCTTGCTCGGTGTAGTGTCCTGTGCCACGGCAGGTGGCACAGAACCGGCGTCTGCGGCGTAGGTCGTATTGAGTGTACTCAGCGGTGTAGGCAGCAGCTCCACAATAGTGGCACCGCGGCGGCGAGGAACAGGCTTCTAAGCTGTGCCCATAGGCGCAGCAGCGTCAGCAAGTGCGGTGGCACTCTGTTCTGCTAACTTCGACGCTCAGGAGTCGCCCTAGAAAGGGCAACCCTGATGCCAAAGACGCTTCCATATCGGCGGTGTCTTGGAACTCGATTCGGACGAGTGGCGTTAGTCCCCGGTCGCACAGGATGCGAGTGGCCCTCCAGCAAGAAGGCCATTGCGACTGCGCTGCGTCGATTACATGCTTGGTAGAAAGGTTTCTAGGGACCCCCCCTTACCACAGGTACTTAACTGCGGTGGTAGCGACTGCGCGGGCTCCGGAGGTGGTAGCGACTGCGCGGGCTCCGGCGGTGTCGGCGGCGGCTGCAGCTGCCGAGAGGCTGTGCTGGTTGCCGGTGGATTACCGACTGTCTGCGACGGTGTTGGCTGGACTTGCTCCGGTGACGGTGATGTCGAGGCTTCCCTGCCGGCAGTTGCCGGTGGAGAGCTGGCAGCTGGGTTGGCAGCGAGTTTGCGTTGCGTCTTCTTCCTCTTCATCTCGAAGCTCTCCTTGCGGCGGCGGCGTGGAGCTGTGTGGAGGCGGTGTTGGTAATGGCGGCAACTGCGGCTGCAGTTGCGGCGAGACTGAGGTGGCGGCCGGCGGCGAAGCAAGGCTTGCCTGGACCGGTAGCGTCGGAGGTGCTGCCTTCTCGGCGGCTGCCAAGGTGGAGGCATCGGGTGCTGCCTTAGCAGCGGCGAGTCTGCGCTGCCACTTCTTGGCCATCCTTACAAGTCGAAGAAGCTCCGAATGTCCTTGCGTCTTTTTTTTTTTTTTTCCCTTTACCGTGGAGGTGTAAAATGCATTACGCATTCAGACCCCTTTGTGCGCATAGCTATCCCAGCGATAGCACGCTGCCTGAGTATAGTAGCATGTTTCTGCAAATTTTCTACTCCACTTCGGTGTCCTTCATATTTTGTCGATTGTTCTCGAATAAGCTTCTCAAAGTTCTTGATTTATGCATAGTGATGCGTGCCGTTTTCATCACTCAGCAGCAGAAGGTCACGACGATCAGATAGTTCTTCCTACACAGCTTAGTCCATATCCATGTACATAAGCTTCAGGTTTTCAACCCCATATTACGGCAATAGCACACCATATTGTTATATTGGAAACAATGCTTTCTTTTCAGCCAGTGCAAACACGTTCATAGATATATTATTTTTCTTTTCAAATGTCGGGATTTTAGACAAAGGTGCAGCAATCGCGATACACGAGAGGTCGTATTTATTTTCCACATATTTGTATTTGGTTACACGTTGGGGATCCTTTTAAATGAATTTTGCGTGGAGAGCATATAAAAACCATGTCTCATCAGGACGATTCTTGAGGTTCACACGCGCTTTGTTTGCTTCTATAGATGCAGGTAGATGAATGTAACTGCTCCCGCGAAGTGGGTTGTTATTGTTAATTTGAAGGCACCCCCTCAACAGTAAGCAGCTTCCATTAAGTTGTGATTCGTCCATTTCAACAGCCAATTTCTTGAATTTCGTCTCTAAAATTGGTCTAAATCAGTTCCTTGAAACACTGTCTGATTCCTGGCTTGAAGGTTTTGTCATTACTTTTTCCAACACTGTTTACAAATCGGCATTCCACTAACAGGTAAATCTTCACAGCTTTATGTGTGGAGAACTCTTTTAGAACAAATTGTATAATCCTGTTTTTAGCTTCCTGCAGGTAAGTCTTCATGTCTTTCTGAATTGCATCGGATGAAGTAAGATTTCTGGTGCCCTTCAAACCATGTCTCATACTCTTAATGTTACATACAATGTGTCTTGGAACTCGATTCGGACGAGTGGCGTTAGTCCCCGGTCGCACAGGATGCGAGTGGCCCTCCAGCAAGAAGGCCATTGCGACTGCGCTGTGTCGATTACGTGCTTGGTAAAAAGGTTTCTAGGGACCCCCATAACCACAGGTACTTAACTGCGGTGGTAGCGACTGCACGGGTTCCGGAGGTGGTAACGACTGCGCGGGCTCCGTCGGTGTCGGCGGCGGCTGCAGCTGCCAAGAGGCTGTGCTGGTTGCCGGTGGATTACCGACTGTCTGCGGCGGTGTTGGCTGGACTTGCTCCGGTGACGGTGATGTTGAGGCTTCCCTGCCGGCAGTTGTCGGAGGAGAGCTGGCACCTGAGTTGGCGGCGAGTCTGTGATGCGTCTTCTTCCTCGGCATCTCGAATTTTTTTTTGGGAAGGGGAGACAGTAAGGGAATTGGAAGGTTTAAAGAATGGCTTATCTCGCCATTGTGTGAGGTTCGGAAATGGGTTGGGAAAGTGTTGGATTCAAGGATAAGGATCAGGATGGTGAA
This sequence comes from Hymenopus coronatus, assembly GCA_030762935.1. Taxonomy (NCBI): domain Eukaryota; kingdom Metazoa; phylum Arthropoda; class Insecta; order Mantodea; family Hymenopodidae; genus Hymenopus; species Hymenopus coronatus. Next base: position 399,827,285 of record CM060900.1, on the reverse strand, counting down.
GTTCCGCTGAGCACCCACGTTAGTGCGGGAGTTTAGCTGCTGGCCGAACTAAGCGGCGGCGCAGCAGAAGTGGAGAAGAGTTCCGGGTATCAGACATGACCGAGGCCCTGTCTGCCACCCGGGGAGTTAAGGAAGGATGGAAGGGATTTTAGGTTGTCTTTATTCATTCATCGAAATTCTTAGGCTTTCACGGCCGGTGGCAATACTGGCTGAAGTACAATCCGGGCTTAGGGCCGTGAACTACTGGGCTCCTCCTTCTTGCTCCCAGACGTTTCGTCTACGACTACGGCAGACATCTTCGGTGGCAGCGGCGAGATCGAAGTGCTCTAGTGGACGTTTCAAATGCAACTATGCTGGTTGCACTGTGGACCGCGGTATTTATATCAGTGGTTGGTGGGGAGGCGTGTGGTGATTGGTTCGGGTTGGCGGTGGGATGGACTTCTGTCGGCGGAGTGCTGTGCTCTGCTGGTGTCTGATTGGCTCGTTTGGAGCTCTTGATTTTGACTTTGGTTAGTGCCTAGCAAGGGAACCCAGTCGCTAAGGCAGCCACCAGATCCGCACGATCCCTTATCAGTGGTGTTGGTCCCCGGCCGTTGACGATGCGAGTAGCCCTCAAGCGTGAAGGCCACTGCGACTTCGCTGCGGCGGTGAAGAGCTGGGTGAAAAAGTCCCTAGGGACACCCCGAACCACGGCGCTGAACCGGGAAGTGGAGCTATGCGCAGTCGGCATCTGCAGCTGCAATCGCCGGGGTGAAGCAGCGGCGGCTGACGGTGGCGATGCTATCAAGGCAGGAGTTGCCTCGGTATCGCCGTCGATGTTGAAGCAATATTCGTGGCAGAGGTGGCCTTCCTAGAGGCTGCGGCTCAGCGTTGTTTGTTCTTCCCCATCGAAGCAGAAGACGATGACTCTCGATTTTTTTTTCGTGGAGGGGAAAAATGCATTACGCATTCAACCCCCAGCCGAAGTACAATGGCTGGGAGGATAGGTGGGACTCTCCGCTTCCTCATGCGACATACCCACTAAAAATCCCTCCACGTTATAACAGTAGTTTGTGCGGGAGCAGGTGAAAGGTTATTCCTAGGCTGACAGCTATGGAACCTGACTGCAGCCTAGGGAATGAAGGTGATATTAGAGAGGAAATAAAAGATGGAAATTGAGGAGAGAATAGGACGTAGAAAACTTAAGGATTATACCTGATTCGGAATTGCTCAGCGAAGCTCCCAGTAGTCTTCCACTGTGTTGGTGGCCGAGGATCCCCAGGCCGTGCGTGCCCCTCAGCTTGTACAGGAGGAGCGGTGTTGGGTTGCTGCCGTCTTGACTGGAACAGCTCAGCAGAGTAAGCAGCTTGTTGCAGGAGAACCTGCCTCAGCGTTTGCATGAGGGCGTCGATCCTGGTGGACAGGTCGGCGGCTGTAGTCTGCTGGCTAGTGGCTGGTGGCTGCTGCGGCGTTAGAAGCTTGCAATGCCTGCAGCTTCTGTGTGAGGAGGCTCCATGTCTCTTCCAGGGCACCTAGTTGAGCGCCGACGTTCAGGATCTCCGGATGGAGGTCCTGAATGGCTTCTCGCGTCGCTGCGTCTCTTGAGGGTGCAGGTGGCGAGGCCTCGGTGGTTGATGTCTTCGTTGGAGAGGTGCGGCGGGCAGGAGGTGGTGAAGATGTGCTGCTCCTTGTGTAGAGAGGGAACTGGGCTTGCCCGGTGAAGTGTCCTGTGCCACGACAGGTGGCACAGAATCGGTGGTGATGGCGGAGATCGTGCCCAGTGCACCTGGCGGTGGTGGTGTTGGTACCACAGTAGTGGCACCGCGGCGGCGATATGCAGTCTTCAGCTGCGTGTCCGAAGGCAGAGCAGCGTCGGTAGGGCCGGTGGCGTTCTTGTCGGCTAGCCTCGATGACCAGAAGTCGCCCTAATAAGGGCAACCCTGACGCATAGGCAGCTTCCAAGTCAGCATTTTCCTGCAACTCCAGGCGAACAATCGGCGTTGGCCCCGGTCGCAGTATATGCGGGTGGCCGCCGCGACTGCACGGCGATGAGCAGATGCCGGGTGGAGAGGTCCCGGGGGACCCCCCGTAACACGGCACTGAACCGCGGCGGCGGCGTCATGGAGCTGGGTGGGGACGTCGGTGGCGGCGGCGATAGCGGCAACTGCGGCTGCAGTTGCCGCGAAGCAGGGCTTGCCGTGACCGATGGCGTCGGAGATGCTACCTCCTCGGCGGCTGCCGGGGAAGAGGCGACGGTTGCTGCCTTAGCAGCGGCGGTTCTGCGGAGTCTCGTCTTCGTCATGTTGACAGCTCGAAGATGTGTCGATCGTGACCCCCACTCTCAATTTTTAATTTACCGTGGTGTGGAAAATGCATTCCTGGATATGTGGAGCTCCCCGCAGAGTGCGGTATATCCACTAAAAAAAAAACCCTCCACGCGTTAATCGTTATATAGAGTAGTTTCGTGCATACATGCATTAGTCGGGTCCCGCATAGCACCCCGGTTAGTAAGCGAAAGCTACTTAGCTGGCATGCATTGCATGCGAGCGCGTTAATGCTACTTATTGGGATTATCCATGAAACCTCAACAATACCCGTGCATAATCATGCGTTAATTTTATAAGTGTTTTATTCGTTAATAAGTATGTTCTGCTTCTGCAGGGTGTGCCTGCTTGTCATATTAGGTAAAATGTTATTCGACATGCATTAAATTTAGTCTTATAATATACGTTTAGAATGAGACATTTATTTGGAGTTACGCTTCTGCGCTGTTGCTTCGGGAGATTTCTCCGTCCGTCAGTGGTTGCGCAGCCGCTCGTCGCTGAGAAGAGTGAGAGAATAAATATAGTTGTGTGTTAGAAAAGAGGAGAGGTTTTAGGAAAGGAGATCTGTAAGCTATTGTTGTATTTCGTCTGGAGTGGTGTCTTGTGTTATAGTCCTGTCGAAAAGTGATAAAGGTCTGTTGTGTTTGTTTGTGTGTCGTAATTCCCTAGCATTTCTATTAAAGGGTTGTGATATGCTTTTAATTTTTGATACGTGTCGTAGGTTAGCTTTTTAATGAATTGTTCGATTGTATGTATTTTGAGTTCTTCGTGAAGTATGTCAGCTGGAGCTGTGTATGGCACCTTAGATACTAAGCGTGGAATGTTATTTTGGTATCTTTGTATGTTTTTGATGTGGTTTACGGCGGCATACCCCCATACTTGGAATGCGTAAGTAATTATAGGTCTGATTAATGTTTTGTAGAGTGTGAGTCCCATGTTAAGGCTCAGCTGTGAGCCCACGTTGATGAGCGGGTATAGCCTGCCCAATTGAGCATTGGCTTTTCCACGAGTCTGGGTAATATGCTTTTTCCATGTTTGACCCTGATCCATTTTAAGTCCTAGCCAAGTTACCGTATCTGTCCATCCAATATCTTCACCAAATATGGTAAGTGGAGGCGGGCTGTGTCAGGGAAATCTGTGATTGATGCGTTTTGTGAATATGATTGCTTGAGTTTTTGGTGCATTTACTTTGATTCGCCATTTGGTAAGCCAGTCCTCTAGGTTATTGAGGGACCTCTGAATTCCGTTTTACCTGATTTTGTCATTATGGCGGTGTCGTCCGCATAAATGTATAATTTTGTATTTTCGGTCTTTGGGATGACATTTATATGGATACTAAGCAGCGTTGGCCCGAGTAAGCTGCCTTATGGTACTCCGGCTTTGATTGGGCGTTAGGATGACAGGTGATTGTTTACTCTGGATTGAAATTTTCGATCACTTAGGTAGCTTGTTATGAGTTTAATGAGTGAGTCGTGTATATTTATTGTTTTGAGCTTCTTTAGTAGGCCAGCATGCCATACCCTGTCAAAGGCTCGTTCAACATCTAATAATAAAGCCCCTGTCGATTTGTTGAAGTTGAAACCGTGCGTTATAGTTTCGGTTGCCCTGATTAGTTGTAGAGTTGTTGAGTGTTTGGCTCGGAATCCAAATTGTTCTGGAATTAATATGTTTTGTTTGTTTATTTGAGAGTCAAGACGTTTGAGTATTACTTTTTCGAGAAGCTTTCCGAGTGTGCTTAGTAGACTAATTGGTCTGTAGTTGTACGGTTTGGACAAGTTTTCCCCCTTTTTGGGGAAGTGGACCACGGTGGCTAGTTTCCACCTTTTAGTGAGCACGTAGTTGAATATGTCAGACAGTAGCTTAATTGCCCTTTCGGGCAAATGCATTAGGGCCACTGTTGGGATGTTATCTGGCCCAGGGGATTTTCTCTTTGGGAGATACCTGATTAGCCAGTTTATTTCACTCGGGCAGGTTTTTCTCACTAAGTTGTGGGTTACCTGTTCTTTGAAAGCTTCCGTTTTGTCTTCCGTTACCTCCGTAAATTGAGGGCAGCAGGGAGTAGGATTAGGCGTGCAGATTTCTTGCAGTGTGTCTGCGAGCATGTCTGCTTTTTGTTGGTCTGTGGATGTAATTGTTTGATTGTGGTGTAACGGTGGTATTTGTGATTTATCGCGTGTTAGACAGCGTGCAATTCTCCACACCGAGTCTCGTTTTTAGTCGAGGTTCTCGAGTGTATTCTGCCATTGTTGAGAGAGATGGTTTGTTGTTCTCTCTCTGACAAGGGTATTTAAGTGTATGACGTATTCCTGGTCTACAATATGACGTGTTTTCTGCCATCGTCGTCTAGCTCGGTTTCTTTCCGCTGCTAGCATTTGGATGTCAGGTGGTAGTTTTGATTGGTATTGCTTAGATTTGTTTATTGGAACTGCTTCATTGGTTGCAGTTTTGATGGCATTTTCTAGTTGGGCTACCGCCTCATTCATGTTTTCTGCTATATTTAGCTGTGTAGTATGTAGATGCTCGTTGATAGTGTTTGCAAACCTATTCCAGTCTGCTTTATTGTAGTTCAGACGCACGACTGGTGGATTGGGGGCTGCAGTTCACTCTAATGTTATGATCACTGGCAAATGATCGGAAGAGAGTTCGTTCTTAAGTTGTAGGTTAATTCTAAGAGTTAGATTACGCGTCACTGCAATATCTAAAATATCTGGCCTTTGGTTTCGCCTGAACGGTATATACGTATGTTCCGTAGGAGTGTGAATTATTATATCAGAATTAGCACCCTGTTGTTTACCTGCGAGATTGCGTTAATGTCCGCTATGTTTAGTACGCCTGGGGGGGCATATGCTGCCGTGATTAGAACCTTGTTGTTGTCAATGGTGATGTAAATATTAGTAGTTTCTAGAGTTGAAAATTGAGGCTGCGGAGCGACATCATGGGCAATGCTATGTTTTATTATTGCGGCAGTCCCGCCTCCACGTCTGTTTCGATCGTTGAGATGGGAGTGTAACCTGGAATGTTAAATCTGTCTTTGTCGCTTAAATGAGTTTCTGTAATTAAAGCTATGTGTATGTTGTTGAGTGTTAAGAAGTCTCTAAGTTCAGTCTTTCGCCTTTTTAGGCCGTGGGCGTTCCATGTCATACAATTAAGTTTGGGTGTGTGGTTCTTAGAAAGCCAGGAGAGGTGAGGAGTTGAAAGAAGTCTCTGTAGCAGGCCAGGATGCTCCGGGTCTCCGACACCCACGAAGTGGCCCGTAATTCCAGGATGTGCATATAGACGTCCTGTATGTCGGCCTGCCTCCAGTGCTCAGCTGACGCACGTCTGAACATGTTGCGCTGGTGCTCCAGGTGAGGGTCTACCAGGGTCTCCTCCCTCGTCGGCACTTCCTGCGGGGGTTGACGTGGCTTTACCTGTGGTTGGCTTGGCTTTCGGGTTCTCGGCTCGTTTACCCACCAACGCTAACGACGCCCATCACCGGGCCACGAGAGGCAGGCGGCGCGCGCACCGGAGCCTCTCCACGCACTCGACCTCCACTTTCCGCCTGAGGAGCCTGCGCATTTCCTTTGGGGTAGGGGAACGTTACAGCTCTGCGAGTCGTGGGACGCCGCGCACTTAGAGCACACAACGGTACCCGCACTACACTTTGCCTCCGTGTGCCTCAGCTGCTGGCATCTATTACATTGGATGGGGATGAAGGGTCGCCAGTAGGGTTACACCTTCACACCAAAGTGTAACACCTGCTCCAACGACCTCAACCAGGCCAGGTCTTCAGCTGTTGCCAGGTCCACTAGGTATAACTGTAGAGGAGTTCGGGCTCGGTCGTAACGCCTGAGCTGCACTACCCGCAGCACTGAACAGTTCGCGGAGTGCAGCTTAGCCCTAATGTCCTCTTCCGCGCCGTCAAAGTAGACGTGCTTTACCACAGCACGGAAGGTCTCGTTCTTCCCAGAGGTTCTTGTCAGCGTAAAAGGGACCCTACGTTCCCTCAGGAAGGCAGTCATGCGGTGATAATCCTCCGCGGATCTAGTGCGCACCATATAGTCACCTGAAATGGGGGCTCTGGTTATGACATACCCTCCGTTGGGACGCAAGGCGTCGAAGTCTCTAAGATTCTGTAACAGAGAAACACAGTGGTGGGGGATGTAAATGGGAGCTTGGAGACTGGAGTTGAGGGCTTGGGAATAGGAAGAAGGGGCACTGGGAGGGGCTGGGACTGGGTGCATTGGACGTCGGGATGAGGAGCCAAGGGCAGGGTTAGGTTGAGAGGCAGGAGGATAGAAAGGGGCAGGGGGAGGACTAGGGTTAGGAGATGTGGCGGGGTTGGCAGGCGTGGAGAGGAGGCAGAAGAGCAGGAAGCTCAGAGAGGACGGGGGGCTCTCTGTGTCACCACAGAGACGGACGACGAATGGAAACAAGAAGGAGCAGAGGAAGTGTGCGTCAGAGGAGTGGTGGAACGTGGAGTGACGTGAGCTAAGGATGGGGAGGAAGGAATGGTGGCCGGTGAAACAGAGGAGAAAGAAACAGTGGATGGTGGAGCGGTGGCAGGAGGAGCAGCAGAAGGGCCTGAGGGATGCGTAGAAGGAGTGGCGCCAAAATCTAGACTTGTCTTGACTACCATCTGTCTGGTGACACGCATCTCCGATGGAGAGTTCTTGTGCTTTCTTCGGGCCATTAGGATTAGGTAGTGTGTAGGACTTGGTGAGTTTAACAGTTAAATATGTTATTAGAAAGTAATGAGTTTATGAACTTACTCCAAGCTCAATGTGAAGAGGGAAGAAGTAAAGAGATAAAGCCTAAATCTTACTATAGGGGCCTAACCGGTAGCTTAACCTAGATAGAAAAGAGGAAGATAGTGATAGTCAAAGAAAAAGAGCTGCTAGAGGACGCTAAAAAGCCCGAAGAACAGAGGACCTGCCGGAAGGCGCCTATGGTACCAGTCAGGAGACAGTTGGCTGCGGCCTTGTTCCCCTATCCTGCTATAAAGTTGAGCTCGCTAGTATAGGGCTGAGCTGAGCGAGTAGCGGACCTCGTAGAATACGCCCACCATGAGCTGCTTAGATTGACTGGCAGTTGCTGGCTCACTCGCCGGGAGGGTCGCGAGAGTCGGCGAAGCGAAGTACTTTGAAGAGAGAGCTGGCTCTGATCCCTTCTTGTCGCCTAAGGTTGGCTAGTCGGGCTCTTCTGCACTGCAGTTGCTTCCTCTCGCTCGTCTGGTGGTCTCGCTGTCTCGAAGTCCCGCTTCGAAGTCCTCTGACTCTCGATTTTTTTTTTACTGTGGAGGGAAAAAATGCATTACGCATTCAACCCGCAGCCGAAGTGCAATTGCTGGCAGGATATGTGGGACTCTCCGCTTCCTCATGCGGCATACCCACTAAAAACCCCTTCACGTTATAACAGTAGTTTGTTATGAATTCCGTTGCTTGGCGCGGTCCCGATAATGCACCCGCGTTAGTACAAGAAAGATAGGAAGCTGCCGCACGTTGTGGGGGAGCAAGTGAAAGGTTATTTCTAGGCTGATAGCTATAGAACCTGACTGCAGCCTAGGGAATGAAGGTGATATTAGAGAGGAAATAAAAGGTGGAAATTGAGGAGAGAATAGGACGTAGAAAACTTAAGGATTATACCTGATTCGGAATTGCTCAGCGAAGCTCCCAGTAGTCTTCCACTGTGTTGGTGGCCGAGGATCCCCAGGCCGTGCGTGCCCCTCAGCCTGTACAGGAAGAGGAGCGGTGTTGGGTAGCTGCCGTCTTGACTGGAACAGCTCAGCAGAGTAAGCAGCTTGTTGCAGGAGAACCTGCCTCAGAGGCTGCATGAGGGCTTCGATCTTGGTGGACAGGTCGGCGGCTGTGGTCTGCTGGCTGGTGGCTGCTGCGGCGTTAGAAGCTTGCCACTCCTGCAGCTTCTGTGTGAGGATGCTGCATGGCTCTTCCAGGGCAGCTAGTCGAGCGCCGACGTTCAGGATCTGCGCGTGGAGGTCCTGAATGGCTTCTCGCGTCGCTGCGTCTGTTGAGAGTGCAGGTGGTGAGGCCTCTGTGGTGGTTGAAGTCTGCGGTGGTGTGGTGCGGTGGGCAGCAGTTGGTGAAGAAGTGCTACTCTTTGGGTATAGAGGGCACTGGGCTTGCCCGGAGAAGTGTCCTGTGCCACGACAGGTGGCACAGAATCAGCGGCGACGGCGGAGATCGTGCCCAGTGCACTCGGCGGTGTTGGTATTGGTACCATAGTAGTGGCACCTCGGCGGTGAAGAGCAGACTTCAGCTGTGTGTCCCTAGGCACAGCAGCGTCGGCAGGGCCGATGGCGTTCCTGTCGGCTAGCCTCGACGGCCAGAATTCGCCCTAACGCCAAGGCAGCTTCCAAGTCAGCCTGGTCCTGTATCTCCAGACGAACGAACGGCGTTGGCCCCCGGTCGCAGTATATGCGGGTGGCCCTCAAGCAAGAAGACCACCGCGACTGCACGGCGGTGAGCAGATGCCGGGTCGGAAGGTCCCGAGGGTCCCCCGTACCACGGCACTGAACCGGGGCGGCGTCGTGGAGCTGGGTGGAGACGTCGGTGGCGCAGGTGATGGTGGCCAGCGGCGAAGCAGGGCTTGTCGCGACCGGTGGTGTCGGAGGTGCCACCTCCTCGGCGGCTGCCGAGGAGGAGGCGCTGGTTGCTGCCTTAGCAGCGGCGGCTCTGCGGAGTCTGCTCTTCGCCATGTAGACAGCTCGAAGATCAAGTGACTTGTCAACTCTCGAATTTTTTTAGGGGCAGGGGAAAAGACTACTGACGCCCTTACCCCGGGCAAGCCTGGGAGTGTGAGACTCCTCGCCCTGGACTCGAACCAGGGCGGCACTACCCATGAAAAATCCCCACCGGAAATAGGAGGCCCCTCCGTCGCTTGTGCAGTACCGCATTAAGCACCTGCGCATTTCTTGTGATGAATGGATGCTGCGTGCAAGTGGCAGTAACAGCGAGTGAAAGACTGAAGTGCCAGGGTACCCTCATGGCTTGCGCCCTGAGTGCACCCTGGGGGGAGTTGGTGGTGATATAGGTTTTGTAGTAGATGGTGATATTTTATATATAACAGCCTGCGGGCATCGTCAGTTATTAGTTAACCTAAAGTTTTTTTTTACCGTGGAGGTCAAAATCCATTACGCATTCAACCCCTGCCGAAGTGCAATGGCTAGGAGGATATGTGCGACTCTCCGCTTCCTCATGCGGCATTCCCACTAAAAAACTCCACGTTATAACAGTAGCTTGTTCTGAATAGCGTGGCTTAGCACGGTCCCGCTAATGCACCAGGGTTAGTACAAGAAAGAAGGGATGCTGCCGCACGTTGTGCGGGAGCAAGTAAAAGGTTAGTTCTAGGTTGACAGCCTTGCAACCTGACTGAAGCCTAGGGAATGGAGGTGATATTAGAAAGTAAATAAAAGGTGGAAATTTGGGAGAGAATAGGACGTAGAAATCTTACGGATTGTACCTGCTTCGAAATTGCTCAGCGAAGCTCCAAGTAGTCTTCCACTGGGAAGGTGGCCGAGGATCCCCAGGCCGTGCGTGCCTTTCAAGCTGTACAGGAGGAGGAGCGGTGTTGGCCTGTTGACGTCTTGATTGGAACAGCTCAGTGAGGTAAGCAGCATTCTGCAGGAGAACCTGTCTCAGCGGCTGCATGAGGGCGTCGTTGCTGGTGGACAGGTCGGCGGCTGTGGTCTGTTGGCTGGTGGCTGCTGCGGCGCTAAAAGCTTGAAATTCCTGCAACTTCTGTGTCAGGAGGCTGCATGTCTCTTCCAGGGCAGCTAGGAGAGCGCCGACCTTCAGGATCTCCGCGTGGAAGTCCTGAATGGCTTCTCGCGCCGCTGCGTCTGTTGAGAGTGCAGGCGGTGAGGCCTCTGTGGTGGTTGAAGTCTGCGGTGGTGTGGTGCGGCGGGCAGGAGGTGGTGAAGATGTGTTGCTCCTTGGGTAGAGAGGGCACTGGGCTTGCACGGTGAAGTGTCCTGTGCCACTACAGGTGGCACAGAATCGGCGGCGACGGCGGAGATCGTGCCCAGTGCACTCGGCGGTGTTGGTATTGGTACCACAGTAGTGGCACCTCGGCGGTGAAGAGCAGACTTCAGCTGTGTATCCGTAGGCACAACAGCGTCTGCTGGGCCGATGGCGTTCCTGTCGGCTAGCCTCGACGACCAGAAGTCGCCCCAATAAGGCAACCCTGACGCCAAGGCAGCTTCCAAGTCAGCCTGGTCCTGTATCTCCAGACGAACGAGCGGCGTTGGCCGCCGGTCGCAGTATATGCGGGTGGCCCTCAAGCAAGAATACCACCGCGACTACACGGCGGTGAGCAGTTGCCGGGTGAGAAGGTCCCGAGGGACCCCCGTACCACGGCACTGAACCGGGGCGGCGGCGACGTGGAGGTGGATGGAGACGTCGGTGGCGACGGCGATGGCGGCAACTGCGGCTGCAGTTGTGGCGAGACTGCGGTGGCGGCCGGCGGCGAAGCAGGGCTTGCCGCGAACGGTGGCGTCGGAGATGCTACCTCCTCGGCGGTTGCCGGGGAGGAGGCAATGGTTGCTGCCTTAGCAGCGGTGGCTCTGCGGAGTCTCTTCTTCGCCATGTAGCCCACCACCTACGTTTGAACCTAAAGTTTTTTAGTTTCAAGTGGAGGAGAAAAATTCACCTTAAGGACTAACCCAGGCTGGCTTGCCCGGAGGTTCGGGGTCTCCCAGAGTGGGCCTACCGACTAAAAAACCCCTCCACCGGTATTGGAAGGTACGGATGCTGCGGTACCGCTGTTGCACCCGCACAGTCAAAGGTAAAAGTGAACTGGCCCGCCATGCGGCCACCAGGGGAGAGGGTTCTGCTAGCCGACCGGCTTGACCAAGGCCCAGCCGGCCACCGTAGCGAAGTATAGGTGAAGAATTAAGGAAATTGTAGGTGATTAGGATTTGTTGGTGAAAAATGGGATTGGTAGTGCAGGGAGAGCTGCCACTCTCTCCCTGAGGTGATGATGTCAGTACTACCGGTTCTTCCTTCCCCTGGGGGTCGAACCGGTAGCGCTGTAGGTGAGGATGTCAGAGCTGATTCCTTTCTGAAGGTAGTGTAGTTTCTTGGAGATGGCCTGGTGTAGTTGATGTTGCAGCTCTCGGATACCCAGGAACGAAGCCTCAAGAGACTCCAGCCGCGAGCTCCTGTCGTCGCTGTCCTTGGCAGGTGAATGGACGAAGTGGCTCTCTATGCGATCCAACTGGCGCTGAACAGACGCAAGCACTTCGCCATGATCACCTGCAACACCTTCCGAATCCTGGTTCCTCGAGACGGAGGCCGAGTTGGTGTGTAGGCGTCAGGATGGCGGCGATGTGCTGCTGGATGGAGCTCACGGTGTCCTTCAGGAAGGTGTCCATTGGTGTGGATGAGTTGTCAGGTGAAGCGTTTGGTGAAGAGTTGATTGGTGGTGAAGCTAGATGGTGCTGCTGTGGCTGTTGTGGAGATGAAGCCCTGCTCCGGGGATACAGGGGGCACTGAACCTAAAGTTGTTTTTTTTTTTTTTTACCGTGAAGGGGAAAAATGCATTCCTGCATTCGACCCCAAGCCTTAGTGCAATGGCTTGGGGGATATGTGGAGCTCCCCGCAGAGTGCGGTATATCCACTAAAAAAACCCTCCACGTGTTAATCGTTATATAGAGTACTTTCGTGCAAACATGCATTAGTCGGGTCCCGCATAGCACCCCGGTTAGTAAGTGAGAGCTACTTAGCTGGCATGCATTTAATGCGAGCGCGTTAATGCTACTTACTGGGATTTTACATGAAACCTGAACAATATCAGTGGATAATCATGCGCTACTTTATAAGTGTTTTTTTCGTTAATAATTATGTTCTACTTCTGCAGGGTGTGCCTGCTTGTCATATTAGGTAAAATGTTATTTGACAAGCACTTAAATTTAGTCTTATAGTATATGTTTTGAATGAGACATATATTTGGAGTTCCACTTCTGCGCTGTTGCTTCGGGAGATTTCTCCGTCCGTCAGTGGTTGCGCAGCCGCTCGTCGCTAGTAGTAGTACCGGGCTCATAGGCCTTCGTCATCTCGTTTACCATGTAGTTGCCAAGGTCGTCTAAGTGATTGTCTCCATATTGCAGCTGCCCGAAAACACTGCCCGCGTCGATCTCAATGGGAGGCCCCTTCCCCCGATCCGCCTCAGCTACAGCTGAGGGCTTTAGGGCTCTGCGACGGGCTGGTACTGAAACATATGAGAAGAGAGAAAGAATAAACATATATAGTTGTGTGTTAGAAGAAGAGAGGTTTTTAGGGAAGGAGGTTTGTAAAGTATTGTTGTATTTCGTCTGGAGTGGTCTGTTGTGTTATAGTCCTGTCGAAAAGTGTTAAAGATCTGTTGTGTTTGTTTGTTTGTGTGTCGTAGTTCCCTAGCGTTTCTATTAAAGGGTTGTGATGTGCACTTAATTTTTGATACGTGTCGTAGGTTAGCTTTTTAATGAATTGTTCGATTGTATGTATTTTGAGTTCTTCGTGGAGTATGTCAGCTGGAGCTGTGTATGGTACCTTAGATACTAAGCGTAGAATTTTATTTTGGAATCTTTGTAAGTTTCTGATGTGATTTTCGGCGGCATACCCCCATACTTGGGATGCGTAAGTAATTATAGGTCGGATTAATGTTTTGTAAAGTGTGAGTCCCATGTTAAGGCTTAGCTGTGAGCCCATGTTGATGAGTGGGTATAGACTGCCCAATTGAGCATTGGCTTTTCCACGAGTCTGGGTAATATGCTTTTTCCATGTAAGACCCTGATCCATTTTAAGTCCTAGCCAAGTTACCATATCTGTCCATCCAATATCTTCACCAAATATGGTAAGTGGAGGCAGGGGGTGTCTGGGAAATCTGTGATTGATACGCTTTGTGAATATGATTGCTTGAGTTTTTGGTGCATTTACTTTGATTCGCCATTTGGTAAGCCAGTCCACTAGGTTATTGAGGGACCTCTGAAGTCTGCTGTGAATGAATTCCGTTTTACCTGATTGGGTCATTATGGCGGTGTCGTCCGCATAAATGCATAGTTCTGTATTTTCGGGTTTTGGGATGTCATTTATATAGATATTAATTAGTGTTGGCCCGAGTATGCTGCCTTGTGGCACTCCGGCTTTGATTGGGCGTTCGGATGACAGGTGATTGTTTACTCTGGATTGAAATTTTCGATCACTTAGGTAGTTTGTTATGAGTTTAATGAATGAGTCGTGTATATTTATTGTTTTGAGCTTCTTTAGTAGGCCAGCATGCCGTACTCTGTCGAAGGCTCGTTCGACATCTAATAATAAATAACCTGTTGATTTGTTAATGTTGATACCGTGCGCTATAGATTCGGTTGCCCTGATTAGTCGAAGAGTTGTTGAGTGTTTGGCTCGGAATCCAAATTGTTCTGGAATTAGTATGTTTTGTTTGTTTAGTTGAGAGTTGAGACGTTTGAGAATTACTTTTTCGAGAAGTTTTCCAAATGTGCTTAGTTGACTAATTGGTCTGTAGTTGTGCGGTTTGGACAAGTTTTTCCCCTTTTTAGGGAAGTGGACCACGGTGGCTGGTTTCCACCTTTTAGGGTAATGTCCACTAATGAGCACGTAGTTGAATATGTCAGACAGTAGCTTAATTGCCCTTTCGGGCAAATGCATTGGGGCCACTGTTGGGATGTTATATGGCCCAGGGGATTTTCTCTTTGGGAGGTGCCTGATTAGCCAGTTTATTTCACTCGGGCAGGTTTTTCTCACTAAGTTGTGGGTTACCTGTTCTTTGAAAATTTCCGTTTCATCTTCCGTTGCCTCCGTAAATTGAGGGCAGCAGGGAGTAAGATTAGGTGTACAGATTTCTTGCAGTGTGTCTGCGAGCATATCTGCTTTTTGTTGGTCTGTGGATGCGATTGTTTGATTGTGCTATAATGGTGGTATTTGTGTTTTATCGCGTGTTAGACAGCGTGCAATTCTCCACACCGAGTCTCGTTCGTAGTCGAGGTTCTCGAGTGTATTCTGCCATTGTTGAGAGAGATGGTTTGTTGTTCTCTCTCTGACCAGGGTATTTAAGTGTCTAACGTATTCTTGGTCTACAATATGACGTGTTTTCTGCCATCGCCGTCTATATCGGTTTCTTTCCGCTGCTAGCATTTGGATGTCAGGTGGTAGTTGTGATTGGTATTGCTTAGGTTTGTTTATTGGTATAGCTTCTTTGGTTGCAGCTTTTATTGCATTTTCTAGTTGAGCTACCGCCTCATTCATGTTTTCTGCTGTATTTAGCTGTGTAGTATGTAGGTGCTTGTTGATTGTGTTTGCAAACCTATCCCAGTCTGCTTTATTGTAGTTTAGACGCTCGACTGGTGGATTGGGGGCTGCAGTGCCCTCTAATGTTATGATCATTGGTAAGTGATCGGAAGAGAGTTCGTTCTTAACTTGTAGGTTGATCCTACGAGTGAGATTACGCGTCACGGCAATATCTAGAATATCAAGCCTTTGGTTTCGGCTGAACGGGATATACGTATGTTCCGTAGGAGTGTGAATTATTATATCAGAATTATTTTCAAGGTTTAGGAGGGCCGTGCCTTCAGGGTTAGTCTCATTGCAGTTCCAAATGAGGTGTTTTGCGTTGAGATCTCCGGCTATTAGCACCCTGTAGTTTACCTGCGAGATTGCGTTAATGTCTGCTATGTTTAGTACGCCTGGGGGGCATATGCCGCCGTGATTAGAACCTTGTTGTTGTCAATGGTGATGTAAATACTAGTAGCTCCTAGAGTTGAAAATTGCGGTTGTGGAGCAACATCATGGGCAATGCTATGTTTTATTATTGCGGCCGTCCCACCTCCGCGTCTGTTTCGATCGTTGCGGTGGGTAGTGTAACCTGGCATGTTAAATCTGTCTTTGTCGCTTAAATGAATTTCTGTAATTAATGCTATTTGTATGTTGTTGCGTGTTAAGAAGTCTCTAAGTTCAGTCTTTCGTATTTTTAAGCCGTGTGCGTTCCATGTCATACAATTGAGTTTGGGTGTGTGATTCATAGGAAGCCAGGAGAGGTGAGGAGTTGGAAAAAGTCTCTGTAGCAGGCCAGGATGCTCCGGGTCTCCGATTCCCGCGAAGTGGCCAGTAGTTCCAGGATATGCATACAGACGTCCTGTATGTCTGCGTCCCTCCAGTGCTCAGCTGACGCACGTCTGAACATATTGCGCTGGTGCTCCAGGCGAGGGTCAGCCAGGGTCTCCTCCCTCGTCGGCACTTCCTTCGGGGGTTGACGTGGCTTTACCTGTGGTCGGCTTGGCTTTCGGGTCCTCGGCTCGTTTACCCCCCCAGCGCTAACGACGCTTATCACCGAGCCACGAGGGGCAGGCGGCGCGCTCACCGGAGCCTCTCCACGCACTCGACCCCCACTTCCCGCCGGAGGCGCCCGTGCCCCCGTCCCCTGGGAGTTGCGCGCTGCTGCAACTTGTCTCTGGTACTCGGGACAAGCCCGGTACCTGGCCCCGTGGCCCGAATTGAGACACAGCGCGCATCTCCTTTGGGGTGGGGGAACGTCACAGCTCCGCGAGTCGTGGGAGGCCGAGCACTTAGAGCACACAACGGTACCCGCACTACACGTTGCCTCCGTGTGTCTCAGCTGCTGGCACCGATTACACTGGATGGGGATGAAAGGTCGTCGGTAGGGTTCCACCTTCACCCGAAAGTGCAACACCTGCTCCAACGATCTCAACCGGGCCAGGACCTCAGCTGTTGCCAGGTCCACCAGGTATAACGGTAGAGGAGTTCGGGCTCGGTCGTAACGCCTGAGCTGCACTACTCGCAGCACTGAAAAGTGCGCGGAGTGCAGTTCAGCCCTAATTTCCTCTTCCGCGCCGTCAAAGTAAACGTGCTTCACCACAGTACTGTACGTCTGGTCGTTCTTGGAGCTTCGTTTCAGGGTGAAAGGTACCCCACGCTCCCTCAGAAAGGCAGTCAGGCGCTGGTAGTCCTCCGCGGACCTAGTGCGCACCATGAGGTCCCCTGAAATTGCGGCTCTGGACAAGACATACCCCCCGTTGGGGCGTAGGGCGTCGAAGTCTCTGAGTTCCTGGAACAGAACCTAAAGTTGTTGTTTTTTTTTTTTATTGATGATGGGGGAAAAGGCAACTAACGCCCTAACCCCAGGCAAGCCTGGGAGTGTGAGACTCCCCACCCTGGACTCGAACCAGGGTGGCACTACTCACAAAAAATCCCCACCGGAAGTAGGAGGCCCATGCCTCTCTGTTGCAGTACCGCATTAAGCACCTGCGTATTTTTGGTGATACTGAATGCTGCCTGCCAGTGGCAGTAACAGCGAGTGATGGAGATATTAGCCAGTGGACACACATGACTTACGCCCTGAGAGCCCCGCTGGAGAAGTAATTGGTGTAAGTGATGGGTAGTTAGTGGTGATGTTTGTTAAGTTTAAGGTGATTCTTCCGGGTGTACCCTTGTTCTGATTGGTATTCTCTGAGTAATTGCTGCGGTGTCTTAGGCTGCTGAGGGAATGGTCCTTCGGCTACCTGCTGTTGATAATTTTGGACGCTGGCTATCCGGTTGGACAGCTCAGCGGTGGAGGCCTGTAGAGTGGAGATGGCGGCGGTGTTGGCAGCTTGTAGGGCGTCGATCCTGGTGGACAGGTCGGCGGCTGTAGTCTGCTGGCTGGTGGCTGCTACGGCGTTGGAAGCTTGCAGTTCCTGCAGCTTCTGTGTGAGGAGGCTGCATGTCTCTTCCAGAGCAGCTAGTCGAGCGCCGACGTTCAGGATCTCAGCGTGGAGGTCCTGAATGGCTTCTCGCGTCGCTGCGTCTGTTGAGAGTACAGGTGGTGAGGCCTCGGTGGTTGATGTCTGCGGTGGAGTGGTGCGGCGCGCAGGAGGTGGTGATGAAGTGGTGCTCCTTGGGTAGAGAGGGCACTGCGTTTGCCCTGTGAAATGTCCTGTGCCACGGCAGGTTGCACAGAACCGGCGGCGACGGCGTAGATTGTGCTCAGTGCACTCTGCGGTGGTGTTGGCGGAGCCACAGTAGTGGCACCGCGGCGACGAGGAGCAGGTGTCGGCTGTATGCCCGAAGGCACAACAGCGACGGCAGGGCCGGTGACGTTCCATCTTGCTGGCCTCGACGACCAGGAGTTGCCCTAACAAGGGCAACCCTGACGCCAAGGCAGCGTCGAGGTCCGAACGATCCTGAATTTCCAGCCTCACAAGTGGTGTAGGTCCCCGGTTGCAAACTATCCTTGTGGCCCTCAAACAAGAAGGCCACTTGGATTTCGCTGCGGCGAGGAGGTGCCGGGTGGAAAGGTCCCTAGGGACCCCCCGTACCACGGCACTGAACCGGGGCGGCGGCGACGTGGAGCTGGGCGGCGGCGGTGGCGGTGATGGCGGCAACTGCGGTAGCAGTTGCGGCGAGGGTGTAGTGGCGGCCGGCGGCGAAGCAGGGCTTGCCGGGACCGGTAGCAACGGAGAAGCTGCCTCCTCGGCGGCTGCCGAGGAAGAGGCGACGGGAGCTGCCTTAGCAGCGGCGAGTCTGCGCAGTCTCTTCTTGGCCATCTTTTTTTTTTTTTTTTTTTTTTTTTTTTCTAGTGGAGGAAAAATCTACCTTATAGACTACCCGGGCACGTCCGGAGTGTCGGGTTCTGCCACGTGGCCCTACCGACTAAAAAACCTCCACCGGTGCTGGAGTGGATAGGGAGAAGGATTTCTGCGGTACCGCTGTTGCACCCGCGTAGTACTGGTGGTATTAACTGGCCCGCTGTGCGGCCGCCAGAGGAGATATTGGGTGCCGGCAGGCAGGCTTGGCCTAGACCCAGCCTGCCCTCTGGCGAATTTCAGGAGATTGTGGAGTAGAATTTTAGGAGTAGGATATTTGGACAAGTGGGAGGGATATCGTGCTACCTAGAGTCTGCTAGGTCTTTGAGGGTGCTGCTACGCTGGCGCTGCGTCTCTGAAACAAACTAACTTATTGTTAATTTTCTGTCCTAAAACTACAATCGCTTATTATTATTATGAGGTAATAGTTGAGGTCTGCCATTGGCTCCGTCTGTGAGTATATACTAAGTTTAGAGTTATATTAAGCTTAGCATTTGCGTGGGTTCCGCCTATGTAGGCTTCATCTTTGTGATATTTATACAAGTGTTGTTATCTATTTTACGAGTAATATTATTACATATACTGTTACATATATACATGAGTTATTATGTTCAACCTAAGACATCGTTAAAGTGTGTTAGAAAGTATATGATATTATCCGTCCTAGTCATAGTCCATTTTCTGGGCGTTGTCGTATAGAGTGCGCACATGGCTGGCTGCCTGCCTATCATATTGCAGGTGCGGACCCGTGCCACTCGCGGGGGGGGGGGCCCTCTTCCCCCGGGACCGCCTTGGCTGGGTAAGCTCAAGGGCTTAGAGGGCTGCTGAAAAGGAAGATTAGTGATGAGTGTGGATGTGTGTGTGTTTGTTGTGAGTGAGAGGCAGGAACTGGAAGGATTGTCGCAGTCACTGCCCTACGCTGTACCAGATCTAGATTTTTATACCCTAATCAGGGTGTCCAGGTATCCTTGTATGTTGATTTCAGGCTCTCCTATTCTGATGGTTCTGTCAAAGACTGCCAGTGGGCGGGGGTGCTTATCGTGCTCGGTGTCGTAATTTCCTAGATTTTGGATGAGCTCGTTGTGGTTATTGTTTTTGCGTTTATAAAGGTTGAATGCCAAGTGTTTTATGTAGGTCTCGATGGAGCAGATTTTGAGCTCCTCATGCAGAGCCCACGTTGGTGCTACTGCTGGTAGTTTAGCTATAATGCGCAGTATACGGTTTTGCATTGTTTGTAGCCATTTTATGTGTGTTTTGGCCGCATATCGCCATACGGGTGCGGCGTATGTTAATATTGGGCGAATCAAGGATTTATATAGTGTTAGCCCCATGCTAAGTTTGAGGCCGCTATTTAAATTTATTATCGGATAAAGTTTGTTAAGTTGACCGTTAGCTTTTGCTCGTACCATGTTTACGTGTTGTTTCCACGTGAGGCATTCGTCCATCCTTACCCCTAAGAAAGTGACTGAGCTCCCCTACTCGATAGGCTCTTGCCTATAGGTAAGCGGTGGGAGGGCATGCCTTCTTTGCCTATGCAAGTGGCGCTTCGTGAAAACTATTGCTTGGCATTTTCTGGCGTTAATTTTTACCCTCCATTTCGTAAGCCACGGCTCCAGTTCGTTTAGAGCATTCTGGAGTCTTAGGTGAATGATCCGTGGTTGGGTTGACTGTGTTACGAGTGCTGTATCATCGGCGTAGATGTATTTTTCTACCCGGATAAGTGGAGGGAGGTCGTTTATGTAGATGTTAAACAGCACAGGCCCTAGGATATTTCCTTGGGGTACGCCTGCTTGGATAGGACGGGGGGATGACTCCGCCTCCCCTACTGCTGTTTTGAAGGTCCTACCTTTCAGGTAATCTGCAATTAAGGTGATCATTGAGTCTTGCACTCCGTACGTGCTTAGTTTTCGTATGAGGCCCGCGTGCCATACCTTGTCAAAGGCGCGTTCTATATCAAGTAGAACTGCTCCTGTTGAGCGGTTGGTGTTAAAACCCCTCGTAATATTTTCGGTTAGTCGCAATAGTTGGTGAGTGGTGGAGTGTTTGGATCTAAATCCAAACTGTTCCTTGGTCACTAGGTTATTCTTGATTATGAATGTGTTAAGTCGTTTGTGTATAATTTTCTCCAAGAGTTTACTCATCGTGTTTAGGAGGCTGATAGGCCTATAGCTGGTGCGCTGAGAGAGATCTTTGTGTTGCTTACGGAAAAGCAAAATTTTTGCTTCTTTCCACTGAAGGGGAAATCTTCCGTGTTCTAAGGTATAATTAAATATTTCCGCAAGCAATTTTATTGCCTTCATCGGCAAGTGTTTGAGCACAACGTTCGGGATTTTGTCTGGTCCCGGTGCTTTGCGGTTGGGAAGGTGCATAATTAGCCATTTAATTTCCCCGGCATTCGTTTTTCTTGTTTTATTGTGCGTTTGTGCTGTTCGCAAGGAGAGTGCCAACCTTTCCGTGTCCACCGCGAAGTTTTGGTCGCAGGGATGAGCGTTTGGATGGAAGGTATTTTCCAGCGCGTCTGCAAATGCTTCCGCTTTATCCTCGGGCGTCTCCTTTATTTGGCCTTCAATGCGGAGAGGTGGGATATTTGTGGCTGTCCGCGTGAGGCAATTTCGCAATCCTCCAAACCGATTGGGTCTGTGGGTCCAAGTCTTCCAGGGTATTGTTCCACTGGTTGCGTGTATATTCGGCGAGGTGGGTACTGGCCCTGATTCTTTGCTCTTCGTATTGGTTTCGATGGATTAAGTTTCGGCTGCGTTGCCATTTCCGTCGGGCATTATTCCGTTCTTTAACTGTTTGCCTGACGTCTTGCGGAAATTGCACCCTGACATTCCTAGTACACCTTTTTATGGGGACGTGTTGCTCTATGGCGTGGTGTATCGCGTTTGTAATTTGTGTCACCGCTAGCTCCTGTGTCTCATGCGTCGTGACCGCTGCGGTGTTTATTTGAGCGTCAATGGCCTCTTCGAAGGTGGGCCAGTCTGCCAGTCTGTAATTTGGTCTAGTCTGTTCTGGCCGAAAGGATACTGGGGCAGCAACTTCCAGTATTACTGGCAGATGATCGGACGTGAGGTCATTTAGAACTGTGTTCCGTGTATCGTGGGTTATACCTTTTAGTAACGCAATATCCAGAATATCTGGTAGATGATGTTGTATTCGCGGGATATATGTGGGTTCTTCTGGTCCTGTTATTAGTGTATTGGAATGATTTATATATGCCAGAAGTTTGTTACCTGCCACATTGGCAGTCCTGCAGTTCCATAGGAAGTGCTTGGCGTTAAAGTCCCCTGCGGCTATGACTTTGGCGTCCATTCTCATAAGGGCGTCTACGTCCTCCGTGTCTATGTCACCGGGCTGGTTATATGCTGCAATCATTGTGACAGTCGTGTTGTGCAATTGCACATTGACCGCTGTCGCTTCAAGTCTGTTTAGTTGCGGAACTTGTTTTTGGTAGTGTGTTAGGGAGCTCTGTATTGCTATAGCCGTTCCCCCGCCTCTGCGATTTCTATCGTTACGGTAAATGTTGTATCCAGGGATTGTAAACCTATCTCCTGTACCCAGGTGGGTTTCATTGAGTAGAGCTACTTGGATTGAGTTCCTAGTAAGGAAATCTGTGAGTTCTTTGCGTTTTCTTCGGAGGTTATTGCAGTTCCAGTATAGAATGTTAACTGTTGTTGCGAGAGCCATTTCTAGATGCTGGTTGTGAGTATGTGCAGATATCTGGCGACATAGTTGAAAAGGTAAAGTGCGTCGAATTTGGGATCGGAGATTGATTGTAGGAGCCACTTAGTGTGTTCTTTGAAGGCTTCCCAGTCTACAGCAGGTGAGACTCCCATACTGTTCAGGAGTTCGCTCAGGGCCACGCCATTGTAGAATGCTTCCCGGACGGTGAGTGCCGTTACATTGAATGCGCTACATTCATGTAGGTGTGGGGGAGGTTGGTGTGTTTCTGTTTGTGTCTGAATTGGTGTGTCAGTGTGAGTGTGTGGTGTACCTATTTCTACTGGGGTGCACTCTTGATTAGCTGGAGACAAGTCGGGCACTACCCGTCTTACTTCAGCTGTAGAAGGGGTCTGGTTGGGGGCTGGTCTGTTCCTTCCGCGGCGGTCCTGTACGTACCATTGCCCTTCTGTGTTGTTGGGAGCAGCAACCTGGTTCTGGCGATGTTCTCGGTGGGGTCGGGGGGCCCTATTTTGCTGCTCCCTCGGTCGTGGCCCGTTCAGTGCGGCCTGGTAACTGGGGCAACCGCGCCAAGTTGCTCCATGTCCTGTGGCATTACACAGGGCGCACCTACGTTCCTCCAGGGGAACCCTGCAGCTAAAAGAGGGGTGTTGGCCTGTACATTTGGCGCAGGTTTCATGGGGTGCCTGACACTCTTTGTGCGTGTGCCACAGCATCTGGCAACGCTTGCATTGTTTGGGCTCCTCTGCGGTCCTGTACTCTTCTACTCTAACTCTAAAGTGAGCCAGGTATTTGAGGCCTCTAATGCGCCTATTCTCTGTGGTGTCCTCCAGTTCCACAAGGAACATGGGGAGGGGGGCTCTATCCCTAGTCCTTCTGCGCATTTGCACAGCTCTGATGGCCTCAAATTGTTGGTCTGCCAGTGCCTGCTTTATGTGTGCTCCGGAGAACTCGGCGTACAGTCCTTTAATTACATATCTAATGGTCCTGTTTTCTGGGTGTGGGAGAAGATAATACTGTACCCTTTCATTCCTGAGGTGCTCAACAAATTTGTTGTAGTCCTTCAGGCAGAACATCCTTATCGCATAGTCTCCGGAGTGGTGGGCGGTGTGTATCCTATACCTGTGTGTGGGTGTGTATTTTGTGTCAAAGGATTGTGTGAGTGTGTGTATTCGTGTGTACTGGCTTTTGTTAACAAACACAGGTGCGAGATCCACCCTGTAGTCTGTGAATGTGTTGGTGTTTGAGTTAGGTGTAGTCATAACCGCGCCTGCATAGCTCTCCGGTATCGGTGAGTGTGCTTGAGGTAGAGGAGAGGGTCTCATGTCATTCACGTCCGCATCATGTGAGGGCGCCTGTGGAGCGTTGGGAGGTGACGCTTGCGCTGTTGGTGTGAGCATGAGGATGTGTGACTGTTGAGTGGGTGATGGTGCAGTGCGTGATTCATGAGAGGGTGATTTATGAGCGGCTTGTGGATGAGTCTGTGGAGTGGTTGAGGGTGGCGTGAGTGTGGGTGATTCATGAGAGGGTGATTTGTGAGTGGCTTGTGGTTTAGTGGATGATGTGTGTGTGGGTGATGTGAGTGTGAGTGATTTATGTGAGGGTGATTTGTGAGTGGCTTGTGGCTGAGTGGATGATGTGAGTGTGGGTGGCTCTTGAGTGGGTGATGTGAGTGTGGGTGATTTATGAGAGGGTGACTTGTGAGTGGGTTTTGGCTGAGTGGATGATGTGAGTGTGGGTGACTCCTGAGTGGGTGATGTGAGTTTGGGTTATTCATGAGAGGATGATTGGTGAGCGGCTTGTGGCTGAGTGGATGAAATATGTGTGAGTGAGTCATGAGTGGTCGAGGAGTGTGTGGATGATTTGTGAGTGGGTGACTTATGAGTATGAGCAGGTGCAGTTGGCGCGGAAGCGGGTAGTGTGGTATGTGAGGTGCATTGCTTGCGCGCCGATGAGCATGTCCGGCATGAGGTGGTGGATGATCGCTCTGTCATAATCAGTTCCTTGGCTACTACAGGCCTTTTGGTGGTTGACAGGGATGAAGGGGATAGCTTCTGCGGGTGATCGCTTCGGCCTACCTTCGTCATGATGCAGGTGGTGAATGATAGAGAAGAGTCAAGTGTGTATGAAAAGAACTTAATTTAGGGCTAGCTACAAGAAGAAGGAAGAGAGAAGAGTTTTTAAAGCCTAGTTATTCTGCTGCTGAGCCACTGACTGGAGTTGGGCTACCGCTCTTTTTGTGTCTGGCTTCAGCAAGCAGCTCCTATTTTAATGCTAGGGGGCCAGAAGGGTACTTAAATACTAATAGAATAGAGGAAAATAGAGAAAGAAAAAGAGAAAGAGCAGCTAGAGGGCGCTGAAAAGCGCGAGAAACAGAGGACCTGCCCTAAGGCACCTTGGTTCCAGTCGTACGACTGTTGGCTGCGGCCTTGTTTCTCTACCCTGCTATACTGTTTATGTAGAACTACTATTCCAGTCTGAGCTTCTTCGCAGAACGCCGGAGCTGTCACGGAGAGGATGCCGGGCGATGAGCGCTCGCTCGCCGGGTCGGTTTTGAGCGGAGTGCGCCGGTTCTTGTGAAAGCGGAACGCGGCTGCCTGCCTTCGTAGATCTCCGTTGGTCTTCGCTGGGCCTCGGTTTCTCTAGTGTCCTCTCGAAGCCTCTCCCTCTCGAACTTCCCCCTCATGGCCATCTGCTCTACGGGGGATCAGGCGAGGACTTGGCTGCCGGATGCTGGCAGGGTCCTCCCTCTGTTGCCATTTCAAGGCTAGGCCCTCTACTGGCAGTGGGATGTGTTTAGGATTTGCGGGAGTTTGCGAGAGAGAGAGGTTTAAAAGGGGAATTGAGAGGAATTCAAGAGTAGGGTTTTGGAGTTTAGAGTTTGCCAAAAGAGAATTTAGGAGATGTAGAGCATCAGCGGTGGTTTTTGGATAGAGTAACGAAAGGGGGGGGGAGGGGGAAAACTTTTTTTTTCTCAAAATTAAACGAGCAGTTGCTCACCAGTCAGTGTCAGTTGCGTCAGTCGTCAGGTGCCTAGAGTGAGTCTGGGGCGCTTGTAGAGCTCGCCTGGGTCAATGTCATATTCACCCAGGCCGCGGATGAGGGCGTTGAAGCTGGAGGTCAGGTTTGCATAGAAGGGAGCCGATAGGTAGTGGATGTGTTCGGCTATGGTCGGGATTTTGAGGTCTCTGTGGAGGGTGGCGTTTGGAATATACCAGGGAGAATCCGTGGCTATGCGGAGGAAGCGGGATTGAAGGGATTCCAAGGGTTTAAGGTTGGACTTGGCAGCAGCGCCCCAGACTTGGCAAGCGTAGGTCATTGTTGGTCTCAGGATCTGCTTGTAAAGTAACAGTTTGTTGGGTACTGAGAGGGTAGAGCTTCGGCCACACAGGGGATAGAGCATCCCCATGCGTTTGTTGACCCTGGTCGAGATTTCCTGGAGGTGGGGCTTCCATGTCAGCTTGGAGTCCAGCTGGACACCCAGGTACTTGGCGGTGGACTGCCAGTGCGCATCCTCGCCGCCAATACGTATGTTGGGCATCAGCTGGATCCGTCTCCTGGAGAAGATGATGGCCTGGGATTTTTGCCCGTTAAGGCGTAGCCTCCATCGGGAAAACCAGGTGGTCAACAGGTCGGCGTAGCGCTGTATCCTCTCAGTAGCAGCCTCTTGGTTCCTGGACGTCGAAAGGATGGCTGTGTCGTCTGCGAAGAGCAGGAGCTCGCAGTTTGGCAGTGAAGGTAAGGTATTGATGTAGAGGAGGAAGAGCACGGGTCCCAGCACACTGCCCTGGGGCACACCGGCTCTTACGGGATGGGTGGAGGAAGTAATGTCTTGGGAGGAGACGGCGAAGGACCTGCCGGTGAGATAGGAATGTAGGAGGTGTATGAGGTGGGGTTGGACTCGGTAATGAATGAGTCTGGAGAGGAGACCCTCGTGCCAAACGCTGTCGAATGCTCTCGTAATGTCCAGGAACAGGGCGGGGACAAACTGCTTCCTGTTGAAGGCCGTCAGAACTGTTTCCACCAGTCGTAGGAGCTGATGGGTGGTGGCGTGTCCACGTCGGAATCCAAACTGCTCCGGGCGAAGCACGTGGTTGCGGTCCAGTGTGTCCTCCAGCCGGATTTTGAGGACCTTTTCCATCAGCTTGCTTAGAGTACTAAGCAAGCTGATAGGGCAGTAACTCGACGGCAAGGTGGCGTCTTTTCCTGGTTTCCTGATGGCCAGCACCTTGGCCTTCTTCCAGCTGGCTGGGAAGTAGGATAAACGCAGGATGTCATTGAAGAGGCTCACCAAGACGTCGAGCCAGGTCAGTGGTAGCGCTTTGAGGGCGGCAGTTGGAATGCCGTCAAAACCTGGGGCTTTGTAGGGGGACATCGGCTGGAGGATGCTGAGAAGTTCCTCCCTGGTGGTGACGTCCTCCACGGGAGGGCGAGGGAGGCGGAGGAACTCTTCAACAGTGGTGTGTATTTGTTGGATGTGGTCCACGTCAGGGGTGTCTGCTGGGGTGAAGGAGGCGGCCAAGTGGGCAGCGTGGAGTTCCACCTTTTCTCTGCCGGATTGGGCTGTCTGCTGGCCGAGCCGTAGGGGTGGGTCACTGGTAGGCAGCCGCAGCATAGCTTTGGCTGATTTCCACAGGGACCCATCCTCGGTGTGTAAATTTGAGAGGTGAGCCTCCCACCTCTCGTTGGAGAACTCGGTCAGCTCGATGTTGACGAGCCCCTGGAGGCGTCTGTATTCCCTGCGATGATTGGGATCCCGGGACAGCTGGTACCGACGACGAGCTCTGTTTTTAGTGGCTATCAGAGCACGGATCCGCTGCGGGATGACAGAGCCACTAAGAACTTGCGTCGCCGGTTTCGGTGATGCGGCTTTGATGGCCGAGGCCATCTCAGCCGCCAGGAACTCGGCAAGCTCATCAATGTCGTTTGCATTGGTGCACGCGGGGGTAAGCTGCGGCGATTTCTCCTCCATCAGTTTCGTGTACTCTCGCCAATTTGTTTTTCTGGGATGTGGAAATTCTCGGGGGGGTTTGGAGGAGGGCTTTGCTGGGAATCCTAAGAGGACAGGGTAGTGGTCAGAGGAGAGTGCGGGAACACTGTGTATGCGTAGGTGAGGACGGAGGTTTTTGACTAGGGCTATGTCCAGCCAGTCAGCTGGACGCCGGTCGCCATAATGGATGGTGGGAGAGGAGGGCGAGAGTACTTGGATTGCCCCGGCTGAGGTGTACCGGAGCAGTCGTCGTCCTTTAGTGTTGATGATGGAGGAGTTCCATGCCACGTGCTTGGCATTGTAATCCCCCGCCGCAATGGTGGCGACAGGAGAGTTGAAGAGCTGGTCGAGTTCCGCTTCCGGGATCTGTTGGTGTGGGGGAAGGTAAACAGAGTACAGGTTCAGGGGACCTCTGTAAGTTTGGACTTGGACTCCTGTAGCCTCCAGTCTGGTCATCTGTGGCAGAAAGAGTTGGTGGTGTGGGATCTCCGCTGCGACGTAGATGGCCGTACCTCCGTAACCGTCTGGTCGGTCGGTGCGGTAAGAGCGCATTCCAGGAATATGCGCTCTCATGTGGGGTTGCAGATGTGTCTCCTGGACCAGCAGCACCTTCACCTTCTGCTGGGCAAGGAAGTTAGCCGCTTCCCGGAGTTTGCTCCGTACGCCATTGGCGTTCCAGGAGCAGACGAGGAGTTGGGAAAGGGTATGAGGAGGATTAGCGGCCATGGTTGTGGAGGTAAAATTGGAAGACAGTGTGGGTGAGGATTTTCATTGGGGAAAGGTGGGGAGGGCGGGAAGTGAGGGCGTCGATCAGTGCCGCCGAGAACTGAATTTGTAGGTGATTTTTTTTTTTATTGATGATGGGGGAAAAGGCAGCTAACGCCCTAACCCCAGGCAAGCCTGGGAGTGTGAGACTCCCCACCCTGGACTCGAACCAGGGTGGCACTACTCACAAAAAACCCCCACGGGAAGTAGGAGGCCCATGCCTCTCTGGTGCAGTACCGCATTAAGCACCTGCGCATTTCTGGTGATTGTGATTGCTGCCTGCCAGTGGCAGTAACAGCGAGTGATAGTGAATTTAGCCAGTGGACATACATGACTTGCGCCCTGAGTGCCCCTCTGGAGAAGTGGTTGGTGAAGATGAATGGTGATTTACGGTGAGTTTACTCAGTGTTCTGAGTGGATCTGCTGGTGTTTTCGGAGTTGTCGTGCTTGCTGGGACCTGTATAAACCGCTTGCTGATATTGGAGTTTTGTATAGCGGGTTGTTGTATGGAAACTGGTCGGCGGAATGGTGTTGCTGATTTGGGTGGTCCTGCTGTAGCTGCACTTGGACACTGGCTATCCGGTTGGACAGCTCAGCGGTGGAGGACTGCAGAGTGGAGATGGCGGCGGTGGTGGCAGCTTGCAGGTCCAGTAGCTTCCTGGAGATGACGCTGGTGAAGGCCTCTTCTAACGCAGCTAAGCGAGCGCCGATATTCAGGATCTCCGCATGAAGGTCCTGAATGGCATCCCGCGTCGCTGTGTCAATAGAAGCTGGAGGTGGTGTGGCGTCAGTGTGTTGGGTCTGCGGTGATTGAACTGGCTGCGGAGTGGTGCGCCCGTCCCTCGGGTAAAGGGGACACTGGGCCTGGCCAGTAAAGTGTCCTTTGCCACGGCAGGTGGCACAGAACCGGCGGCGACGGCGAATATTGTGCTCAGTGCACTCAGCGGTGGTGTTGGCGGAGCCACAGTAGTGGCACCGCGGCGTCGAGGAGCAGGAGTCGGCTGTATGCCCGAAGGCACAACAGCGACGGCAGGGCCGGTATCGTTCCATCTTGCTGGCCTCGACGACCAGGAGTTGCCCTAACAAGGGCAGCCCTGTCGCCAAGGCAGCGTCGAGGTCCGAACGATCCTGAATTTCCAGCCTCACAAGTGGTGTAGGTCCCCGGTTGCAAATTATCCTTGTGGCCCTCAAACAAGAAGGCCACTTAGATTTCGCTGCGGCAAGGAGGTGCCTGGTGGAAAGGTCCCTAGGGACCCCCCGTACCACGGCACTGAACCGGGGCAGCGGCGGCGTGGAGCTGGGCGGCGGAGGTGATTTGACGTTTAAGATGACTGAGACATGGGCACGGACTTCGTAGAAAACTATTTATAGCATTTTTTTTACGATGGGAGACAGGCAACTGACGCCCTAACCCCAGGCAAACCGGGAAGTGTGAGACTCCCCAACCTGGACTTGAACCATGGTGGCACTACTCACAAAAAAAAAAAAAAAAAAAAAAAAAAAAAAAAACATGGGAAGTAGGAGGCCCATGACTCTCTTGTGTAAAACCGCATAAAGCACCTGCGAATTTCTGGTGAACATGTTTGCTGCCTGCAAGTGGCAGTAACTGCGAGGTGAAAGTATGATGAGCCAGTGGACACACATGACTTGCGCCCTGAGTGCCCCGCTGGAGAAGCAATTGGTGTAAATGAATGGTAGTTAATGGTGATGTGTGTTTTGTGAAAGTTACTGGTGATGCTTCCTGAAGTTGGCTCGTTCTCTGCGGAGTTGTTTTCTGTAGAGTTCCTGTGCTGTCATAGGTGGATGTTGTATATATAGGTCCTTCAGCTATCTGAACCAGAGGCTCAGGGTCGCTGTGGTGCATCGGTGGCCGTCCTGTCGTCGTCTTCAGGGCCTTCACCTCCTCCCTGATGATGAGCCGGATGTCAGCGTAGAGTTGAGTGAATTGGTGTCTTAGTGTTGGAAGTTCCTGAAGTTCGGTCTGTTGTTCTTGCAGGTGGTCCTCCAGGTGTTTCAGTTCGGCCGTCAGTGTTAGAACCTCCGCGTGGAGGTCCTGAATGGCCTCACTTAGGCCCTGGAGTTTCTGCAGTAGTTCGCCGGTATGTAGTGTTGAAGGTGTAGGTATCTGCGCTGTCTGTGTGGTTGAAGGCACTGGTTCTTACCGGGTCTGCTGCGGAGACGGTTGCCTGTTTCTTGGATAGGCTGGGCACATTGCTTGCCCGGTGTAGTGTCCTGTGCCAAGGCAGGTGGCACAGAACCGGCGTCTGCGGCGTAGGTCGTGCTGTGTGCACTCGGCGGTGTAGGCAGTGGCTCCACAATAGTGGCACCGCGGCGGCGAGGAACAGGCTTCGAAGCTGTGCCCGTAAGCACAGCAGCGTCGGCAAGGGCGGTGGCGCTCTGTTATGCTAACTTCGACGCTCAGGAGTCGCCCTAGAAAGGGCAACCCTGATGCCAAAGCAGCTTCCATATCGGCGCTGTCTTGGAACTCGATTCGGACGAGTGGCGTTAGTCCCCAGTCGCTCAGGATTCGAGTGGCCCTCTAGCAAGAAGGCCACAGCGACTGCGCTACGTCGATTACGTGCTTGGTAGAAAGGTCTCTAGGGACCCCCCTAACCACACCACTTAACTGCGGTGGTAGCGACTGCGCGGGCTCCGGTGGCGGCTGCAGCTGCCGAGAGGCTGTGCTGGCTGCCGGTGAATTATGGGCTGTCTGCGGCGGTGTTTGTTGGACTTGCTCCGGTGACGGTGATGTGGAGGCTTCCCTGCCGGCAGTTGCCGGTGGAGAGCTGGCAGCTGGGTCGGCAGCGATTTTGCGTTGCGTCTTCTTCCTCGGCATCTCGAAGCTCTCCTTGCGGCGGCGGCGTGAAGCTGGGTGGAGGCGGTGTTGGCAATGGCTGCAGTTGCGGCGAGACTGAGGTGGCGGTCGGCGGCGAAGCAAGGCTTGCCTGGACCGGTAGCGTCGGAGGTGCTGCCTTCTCGGCGGCTGCCAAGGTGGAGGCATCGGGTGCTGCCTTAGCAGTGGCGAGTCTGCGCTGCCTCTTCTTGGCCATCCTTACAAGTCGAAGAAGCTCCGAATGTCCTTGCGTCTTTTTTTTTTTTTTTTACCGTGGAGGTGAAAAATGCATTACGCATTCAGCCCCCTTGGTGCGCATAGCTATCACAGCGAGAGCACGCTGCCTGAGTATAGTAGCATGTTTCTGCAAATTTTCCACTCCACTTCGGTGTGCTTTATATTTTGTCGTTTGTTCTCGAATAAACTTCTCAAAGTTCTTGATTTATGCATAGTGATGCGTGCCGTTTTCATCACTCAGCAGAAGAAGGTCACGCGATCAGATAGTTCTTCCTACACAGCTTAGTCCATATCCATGTACATAAGCTTCAGGTTTTCAACCCCATATTACGGCAATAGCACACCATATTGTTATTTTGGAAACAATGCTTTCTTTTCAGCCAGTGCAAACACGTTCATAGATATATTATTTTTCTTTTCAAATGTCGGGATTTTAGACAAAGGTGCAGCAATCGCGATACACGAGAGGCCGTATTTATTTTCCACATACTTGTATTTGGTTACACATTGGGGATCCTTTTAAATGAATTTTGCGTGGAGAGCATATAAAAACCATGTCTCATCAGGACGATTCTGGAGGTTCACACGCGCTTTGTTTGCTTCTATAGATGCAGGTAGATGAATGTAACTGCTCCCGCGAAGTGGGTTGTTATTGTTAATTTGAAGGCACCCCCTCAACAGTAAGCAGCTTCCGTTAAGTTGCGATTCGTCCATTTCAACAGCCAGTTTCTTGAATTTTGTCTCCAAAATTGGTCTAAATCAGTTCCTTGAAACACTGTCTGATTCCTGGTTTGAAGGTCTTGTCATTAGTTTTTCCAACACTGTTTACAAATCGGCATTCCACTAACAGGTAAATCTTCACAGCTTTATGTGTGGAGAACTCTTTTAGAACAAATTGTATAATCCTGTGTTTAGCTTCCTGCAGGTAAGTCTTCATGTCTTTCTGAATTGCATCGGATGAAGTAAGATTTCTGGTGCCCTTCAAACCATGTCTCATACTCTTAATGTTACACACAATTTCCATTGTATTCAATAGTTGATGTCTGGTAGGCTCGGGGTTTGTTTTCTTCAGAGTCATGCCTGCACTGCAGTACTCTTCATGATAAATTTCATTGTATCTGCTGCTGAAGGATGCAGCACAGTGTATGCTCTCTAGCCCTAGCCCTGCTCTCTAGCTAGGGTTCCCTCCTCCTTAAATTCCCTATCTTTCCCATATATGCCCACTGGACCACTCTATCTTAATTATTCACAAGCTACAGTGGAGTTAACTCATTATTCCTATTTAGACATCCCGGAGTTGAATGCTACGATACCTGTGCTAATGAAGATTGGAGTGAAACTTTTGGTGAGTGCTTCAAACAAACACTTTGTGAGGACTCTGCAAGACCAAAACCTCAGGTTGCAAAGACTAACAGGAAGCCAGATTATTTCAAGCAGTTAACGACTCAGGAGATTGTTAACCATATGTAAATCCAACAAATCAGTATGCAAGTCAGGAGCGTATAGAACTTTGTACGTAAAGTGCTAGAACGTCTACAAATTAATGAGCATATCGAAAGTAATCTGCTTCACAAAATACAAAAAACTTGTGAAAAACATTCACTTAAACATAAATTTAAAAGCTGTTCCTATGGGAGAGATAGGCTATGATAAACTCTATAAGCCTTGGTGCCCTTCAATGAAACATGTTCTACTAAATATGCCCTCTCAAATAAGTTGTCGGTTAATGAATCAATGATATCTTTCAAGGGTTAATAAATAATAAATAATAATGATAAAAATAATGAATAATAATAAATAATAATATATAATAATTAATATTAATAAATAATAATAAATAATAATAACTAATAATAATAATAAATAATAATTAATAAATTAATAAATAAATAATAATTGATGATAAATAATAAACAATAATAATAATAAATAAGAATAAAAATAAGAATAATAAGAATAATAAGAATAATTAATAATAATAAAACTAATTAATAATAATATATAATAATAGATAATAACAAATAATAATAATTAATAATAATTAATAATAATAAATAAATAATAATAAATAATACTAAATAATAACAATAAATAATAAATAATCAATAATAATAAATAATCAAAAATAATAAATAATAATAATCAATAATCAATAATAATAAATAATAATTAAAAAAATTATAATAAATGATATTAATAAACAATAAATAATAGTAGTAATAATAATTAATAATAATAATAATAAATAATAATAATAATTAATAATAATAATTATAACAATAAATAACAATAATTATAATAAAAATAATAATTAAAACAATAAATAATAACAATAATTAATAATAAATCATAAATAATAATAAACAATAATAATAAATAATAATAATAATATTAATAATAATAAATAACAATAATAAAATAACAATAAATAATAATAATAATAAAAAAATATATATATAATAATAATAGTTGTAGTAAAAATGAAAATAGTAATAAAAATAAAAATAATAATCATAGAATTGGGCTTTAAGCCAGGATTTAGTGATGAAGAAACATAGGGGTTTCAGGAGCATGAAGGATAATGAGAGAGTTGCACGCTCCAGAAACATTGATGGTTCTTCATCACTACATATATACTGAACCTTGAGAATGTCTAGAATATGTTCGCCGCCATAAAAGCTTCAGATTCTTTTTAATAATGAAATGATGGTTAAAAAAGTAAAAAAGTAGTTTATTAATAATAAACATAATAATAAATAAAAAATAATAATAAATAAAAATAAAATATTAATAAATAAAAATAAAATATTAGTAACAAATAATAATAATACAGTAATAAAAAATAAAAAATAATAATTAAAATAATAATAACAATAATAATTAAAATAATTATAATAAGTAAAATAATAATAGAGATAATAATAATAAAAAGAATAATAATAATTATAATCTTAATCAAAATATAAATCAAAATAATAAACATAATAGTCATAATATAATAGTAATAATAATAATAATAAAATAATAATAAAAATAATAATAAAAGTAATAATTATAATAAGAATAATAATGATAATTATAAAAATAATAATAAAAATAATAATAAAAATAATAATCAAAATAATATCAAAATATACAATAAAAATAATAATAACAAAAATAATAATAATAAAAAATATTATAATGATTATAATAATAAAAAATAAAAATTATAATTAAAAATAATAAAAATAATAGAAAAAATACTAATAACAATAATCAATAATAACAATAAAAATAATAATAAAAATAATAATAAAAATAATAATAAAAATAAGAACATTAAAATAAATAATATAAAAAAAAATGAAAATAATAATAAAAAAATTATACAAATAATAGTCATAGTAAAAATAGTAATAGTAATATTAATAATAATCATAATAATAATAATAATAATAATAATAATAATAATATTAATAACAAAAAATCAATAATAAAAATAATAATAAAAATAATAATTATTATAAAAATAAAAATAATAACTATAATAACAATAATAATAATTATACTAAAAATAATAATAATAAGAATAATAACTATAAACATAATAATTAAAATAATAATATTAAAATAAAAATAATAATAAAAAAGAGTAGTAAAAATAATGGTCATAATAAAAATAATAATAATAAAAATAAATATAACAATAACAGTTATATAAAAATAAAAATACTAATAATAATATTAGTGAAAAACATAATCATAGGAAGAAGAAAAAGAATAATAATAAAAATAAAATAATTATAAAAATTATAATGAAAATAATAGTAATAATGACATTAATAATAATAATAATAATAATAATAACAATAATCATATTAAAAATAAGAAAAATAATAATAATAAAAATATAAACAATAAAAATATAATAATAATTAATTAAAATAATAATATTAAAAATAATAATAATAATAATAATAATAATAATAATAATAATAATAATAATAATAATAATAATTTTAATAATAAAAAGTAATAAAAATAATAGTCATAATAAAAAAAATAATAAAGATAAATATAACAATAATAGTTATAATAAAAATACTAATAATAATATTAATAAAAATAATAATCACAAGAAGAAGAAAATAAGTAATAATAAAACTAATAATAATAAAAATAAAATAATTAGGAAAATAATAAAAGTAATAGTAATATTGAAATTTAAAATAATAATAAAATAAAAATTATAACAATTATAATAAAAATAATAATAAAAATAATAATTATAATAAAAATTAAAATAATAAAAATAATAATGAAATTAATAAAAATAATAAAAATAATAATCAAAATACTTAAAATAATAATAAAAATATAAAAAATGATAATTATAAATATAATAATAATTGAAAATATAATAATTATAATAAAAATAATAAGGATAACACTAATAATAACATAATAATAATAATAAAATTTATAAAATAATAAAAATAATAATAAAAATGATAATAAAAATAATAATAACATTAATACTAAAGATAATAACATAAAAGTCATATTAAAAAAATAAATAATAATAATAATAATAATAATAATAGTAATAATAGTAATAATAATAATTATAAAAAAATAATAATAATATTAAAAATAATAAATAATAAAAATAATAAAATTATAATAATATTAAAATAATAAAAATGAAATAATAAATATAATAATAGCATTAATATAAAAAAAATAATAAACATAATGGTCATAATAAAAATAATAATAAAAATAATAATAAAAAATAATAAAAATAATAGCCATAATAATAATAATAATAATAATAATAATAATAATAATAATAATAATAATAATAATAATAATAATATAATAGTAATAATAATAATAATAATAATAATAATAACATAAAAATAAAAAATAAAAATAAAAATTATAAAAAAATAATAAAAATAATAGTCATAATAAAAATAATAATAATTATAATAAAAATAATAATAAATAATAATATTAATAATAATAGTAAAAAAGAAATAATAATAAAAAATAATAGAGATAAAAATAATAACGATTATAATAATGCAAATAATAGTAAAAATAAGAATAAAATTAATAAAAATTATAATAATACTAAAAATAATAAAATAATAACAAAAATACTAATTATCAATAATAATAATAATACGATTAATGTATTTATTAATAATAATAATAATAATAATAATAATAAAATTAATAATAGAAATAATAATAAAATAATAGTAATAATAAAAAATGACAATTAAATAATATAAAAATAAAAATAATTAAAAAATAATAAAAATAGTAATAATGTAAAAATGAATATAAAAATAATTATAAAAATAATAATAAAAATAATAGTCTTACTAAAATAAAT
This sequence comes from Hymenopus coronatus, assembly GCA_030762935.1. Taxonomy (NCBI): domain Eukaryota; kingdom Metazoa; phylum Arthropoda; class Insecta; order Mantodea; family Hymenopodidae; genus Hymenopus; species Hymenopus coronatus. The sequence goes on along the minus strand of CM060900.1, from coordinate 399,791,516 downwards.
ATAATAATAATAATAAAAATAATAAAATAATAATAAACATAATAGTAATAAAAATATTAAAAATAATAATAGAAATAAAATAATAATTATAATAATAAAAGTAATACTAAAAATTATAATAATAAAAATAATTAAATATTAATAATAATAACAAAATTAAAATAATTAAAATATTAGTTATAATAAAATAATTATAATAACAATAACAATAATAATAATTATAGAAAAAATAATAATAAAAATAATAATAAATATAATAATATTTATAAGAAAAAAAATAATAATTATAATAATAAAAAATAATAAAAATAATGCTCATACAAAAATAATAACAATATTATTAATAAAATTAATAATAAAAATAATAATAATATAAAAATAAAAATAATAAAAAATAATAATAATAGTAGTAATAATAGAAATAGTAATAATAATTATAATTATAGAAATAATAATAATAATAATAATAATAATAATAATAATAATAATAATAAAATAATAATAATAATAATAATTATACAAGTAATAATAATAAAAATACTAAAATATATAATAAAAATATAAAAAATAATAATTATAATAAAAATAATAATAAAATAATAATAATAATAATAATAATAATAACAATAACAATAACAATAATAATAATTATACACGTAATAATAATGAAAATACTAAAATTTATACTGAAAATATAAAAAATAATAATTATAATAAAAATAATAATAAAATAATAATAATAATAATTAGAATTAAAATAATAATAACAAAAATAATAATAATAAAGATAATAATAAAAATTATAATTATAAAAATAATAATGATTATTATAATAAAAACTATAGATAATAATATAAATTAATAATAAAAATAATAAGAAAAATACTAATAACAATAGTAATAGTATTAAAAATAAGAATAAAAATAAGAATATTAAAAACAATAAAATAAAAAGTAAAAATAGTCATAATAAAAAAATAATAAATAATAACAATTAAAATAATAAAAATAAAATAATAATTATAATAAAAATAAAATTAATAACAACAATTATAATTAAAATAATAATAATAATACAAATATAATAAAAAAATAGTAGTCATTAAAATAATAATACATATAAATATAATAATAATTATAATCAAATATAAAGAATAATTATAAAAATAATAAAAATAAAAAAATTACTTAAATAATAGGCATAATAAAAATAAATATAACAAAAATAGTTATAATAAAAAAATAATAATATTAATAGACTTAATAATAATATAAGAATTAATATAAAAATAATAATAATAAAAGTTTATAAAAAATTAAAATATTAAAAACAACAATTATAATAAAAAATAATAATTATACTAAAAATAATAATATTGATTATAATAAAAATAATAATTATAATCATTATAAGAATAATAATCATAATAAAAGTAATAACGAAAATAAACATAACAATAATAGTTAAAATAAAAATGAAAAAATAATAATAATTATAAAAATAATAATTATATAATAATAATAAACATAAAAATAATAATAATAATAATAATAATAATAGTAATAATAATAATAATAATAATAATAAGAATAATAATAAAAATAATAGTCATAATAAAAATCATAATAAAAATAATAATAAATAATAATAAAAATAATCGTAATAATAATAAAAATAAAATTAATCATAGTAATAATGAAAATAAAAATAATTATAATAGTAATAAAAATAAATATAATAATAAAAATAAAATTAAAAATAATATAAAAATGAATATAAAGAGAATAATAATGTAAAATAACAAAAATAATAGTCATAATAAAAATAGTAATAATAATAATAATAATAATATAAATAATAAAAATAATCATAATAATAATAATCATAATATTTAAATAATAATAAAAATAAAATAATAATAAATTTAAGTATAAAAATAATTATAATAATGATAACAATAATAAGAATAATAATAATAAAAAATAATAATAATAGTAATAATATAAGAATAAAAAATACTAAAAATAATAAAAATAATAGTAATAATAAAATAGTAATAAAAATAAAGATAATAATAATAAAAATAATAATAATAATTATAATAAAAATAATAATGATAATTATAATAAGAATAAAAATTATAATAAAAATAATCATGATAATTATAATCAAAATAGCAATGATAATTAAAATAAGAATAATAAGAAGAAGAATAGTAGTAATAAAATAATAATTATAATGAAAATAATAACAAAATAAAAATAACTATAAAATAATAAAAATACTCAAAATAATAATAAAGATATAAAAATAATAATTATAAAAATATTAATAATAATAACAATAATAATAAATAAAATAATAATTATTATTATAAATAATAATAATAATAATAATAATAATAATAATAATAATAATAATAATAATAACAAAAATTAGAATAGTAAAAATATTAAAAATAAAATTAACAATAATATAAAAATAAATATAAAGAGAATAATAATATAAAATAACAAAAATAATAGTCTTAATAAAAATAGTAATAATGATATAAATAATCATAATAATAATAATCATAATATTAAAATAATAATAAAGATAATAAAATAATGAAAATAAAATAAAAATAAATTTAATTATAAAAATAATAATAATAATAATAATTGAAATAATAATAATAACAATAATAAGAATAATAGTGATACTAATAATAACAAAAATAATAAACATAATAATAATAAAAACAGTAAAATTATAATAATTAAAATAATAATAATAATAATAATAATAATAATAAAATAATAATAATATAAAAATAAAAGTAATAATAAGAAATAATAAAAATAATAATAATAATAAAATAGTAATAAAAATAAAGATAATAATAATAAAATAATAATGATAATTGTAATAAAAATAATGATAGTTATAATAAAAATAATAATTATAATAAAAATAATAATAATAATAATTATAATAAAAATAGCAATGATAATTAAAATAAGAATAATAATAATAATAAGAATAACAGTAATAAAAATAGTAATTATAATAATAATAAAAATAATAACAAAAATAATAATAAAAATAATAATCATAAAAATAATAATAACAAAATTAATTATAAAAATAATAATAAAAGTAATAAAAATAAAAGTCATAATGAAGATAATAATAAAAATAATAATAAAAATAAAAATAATCATAAAAATAATCATAAAAATAATAGGAATAAAAACAATAATAAAAGAATAATAATAATAATAATAATAATAATAATAATAATAATAATAATAATAATAATAATAATAATAAGTTTAAATATAATAATAAAAAGTAATTATAAAAAAGTAATAATAAAAATAACAATAATAAAAATAATAATAATGAAAATAATAATAAAAATATTAATATAATAAAAATAATAATAATAACAATAATAATAAACATAAAAATAATAATAGTAATAATAGTAATAATAATTATAATAAATATGAAAATTTAAATTATAATCAAAATAGATAAAATAATAATAAATATAATAATAAAAAGAATATTAATAAAAAAATTAAAATAATAAGAATAGTAATAACTAATGTAAAAAATTAAAATAATGTAAATAATAATAATTAAAATAAACACAAAAATTATACTAATAATAAAAATCATAATAAAAATAGTAATAAAAATATTAAAATATCAAAAATAATAATTATAATAACAATTATAATTACAGTAAAAGTAATAATAATCATTATAATAAAAATAATAATGATTATTATAATAAAAATAATAAAAATTATAGTCAAAATGAAAATAATAATAAGAATCATAATGGTAAAAAAATTGAAATATTAATAATAATTTTAATAAAAATAAGAATTATATGGTAATAAAGATATTAAAAATAAGAGTCATAATAAAAATAGTAATAAAATGGTAATAAAAATAATTATAATAATAATAATAATAATAAAATAAAAATAATAATAAAAATAATTAACATAATAATAATCATTATAATAATAATATTAAAAATACTAATAATCATTATAATAATATTATAAATAATAATAATCATTATAATAATAATATTAAAAATAAAAATAATAACAATAAAATCATAAATAATAATAATAATTATATTAAAAATTGTAAAAATAATAATAATTAAAGTAATAATAAAAATAATAATAATAAAAAATAATAAATATAGTAGTCATAATAAAAATAATAATAATAAAAATAAATATAACAATAATAGTTATAAATAAAAATAATAATTATAATAAGAATGATAAAAATTAAAATAATAATAAAAATAATAATAATAAAATTACTTAAAATAATAATACAAAAAATAATATTTAGAATAATAATGATTATAATAAAAGTTAATAATAATAATAATAATAATAATAATAATAAATAAATAAATAAAAATAATAAAATAATAAAAATAAAATATTAATAAAAATAATTATAAAAATAATAATAATTAAAATAATAAAAAAATAATAAAAAATAATAACAACATATATAATAAAATAATAAAAATAATAACTTAAATAATAAAAATAATAAAAATAATAATCATAATAAAAATAGTAATAAAAACTATAATAGAAAATAATAATAATAAAAATATAAACAATAATAAAAGGTAATAATAATAAAAAAATTTAAAAAAAATATAAATACTACTAATAATAATAAAAATGATAAAATATTAATTATAATAAAGATAATAATAAAAATAAAAATAATAATAAAAATAATAATAAAATAAACATAATTAAAAAATAAAAATAATAGTTTTAAAAGTAATAATAAAAAAGTAAAAATAATAACAGTAAAATAATAATAAAGTAATAATAATAATATTAATAATAATAATAATAATGTTAATAATAGTAATAATAATAAAATAATAATAAAAGTTGTTAAAACATTAATAAATAAAATAATAATAGAAATAATAATAATAATAATAATAATAATAATAACAATAATAATAATAAAGAAATAATAAAAATAATAATCATAATAAAATAATGAAAATAAGTATAACAATAATAGTTATAATAAGAATAAAAATACTAATAATAATATTAATAAAAATAATAATCATAAGAAGAAAAATAATATTAATAAAAATAATAATAAAAATAAAATAATTCTAAGAATAATAATAAAAATAATAATAATGAAATTTATAATAATACTAAAAATAATAATAAAAATAATAATTATAATAAAAATAAAAATAAAAAAAAAAAATAAAAATAAAAAATAAAAAAAAAAAAATAAAAATAAAACTGTGTTAGTTACATATAACATTACCACTAAGCTAAAGACAGCTTTTGGGATTAGTCAAATTCTAGTATAATTACTTTATTCCCCTTTCCTGATATTTTCTATAGGAAATAGATAGATAGATAGATAGATAGATAGATAGATAGATAGATAGATAGATAGATAGATAGATAGATAGATAGATAGATAGATAGATAGATAGATAGATAGATAGATAGATAGATCATTTATTAGTCTGTTGAATACAATAATTCATGACTTCGTCAGTAAACTACATACATCAATCATACATGCTATCGTCACATATTTATATTATAAAACTCGTCAACAGTATACAGAGGATTAACGGTCAATATTGAGCTGAGCCTCCTCTTGAATCCCTGAAGTCCTTCTGAGATCCATAACCTCTTGTTTATAGATATTAAAATTTCAACTGTATTTTTAAGCTAGTTGTAACATAACCTTATCAATGATAAAAAGTCTTTCTTATCCTGAGTGTATTGTGTATCACACTGATGCTAATTTCGGGTACATTCAGTAAAACATTTACAGTGGAGTATTTTGCCCATCCCATTATCTTTTATTGTATTAAAACCAAATATTGTATCTTGGGCATACATCAGGATTCTTCTGCTGTTTTAATATTTATCCATATTAGAAGGCATCCAATAGTATTTTATCACCAGTGTTCCAGAAATTAACAAATAGTGGGAAGTAACTGTTTCTTCCGTAGAACAGAAGTTGTAAAAGTACAGTCAGACTCTTCCTTTTGAATAAATAGTTGTTTTTCAACAAAACTGCTTTGATAGCATCTAGAGCATTACAGACAATAAAAGATGAATGATGTGAAAATAAAGTACTTTCAGTACATTCCTCACATGAAGAAGAATATATGTTATATGGATATGCTTTATTTTCAACTTATTTTCCACCACTTCATAGTACATTAATCATGGGGAACAAAGAGGAACAGAAAAACAAACCAATTATTTCCTATGAAATGCTCTCTGGCATGAAATTTTCAAAATGTCCACTGTTAGCAGTGAAACATACATTAACCTGCCATCACATTGAGTCCTGGAGGTGCTCTTGTATCTCTGATGAAGTATATGTTCTTTTGCTGCTTTGCACAATATGGGCAAAAAGATTCTCTCCATCTTGTGCCAATGTTTGTTATACTAGAGCCTGAAAATGTATCAAAAATAAAAGTCTTGTGGGTTTAGGTCTGGAAGGTGTGGAAGCCAGGTTGGACCATCTCTATCTATCCATTTGTCAGGGAATCTGTTATTTAGAAGCTGATGAACATCAAAACTGAAATGAAGTGGTAGTCCATTGTGCATGAAGCATATGCCCTGTCACACTGCTAAAGGCACATCTTCTTGTAGAACAGGTAGGTATTCTAAAATACAAAATAAATAAGCAGACTAGATAAATTTGTGAATGACATTGAAAAATATTGCAAAGATGAAATAGTAAAGTCCTTAATACATATTGCAAATCTGTTATATATAAATGAAATATTTTGGAAGGTACAACAAGAAGGGGGATGGGGATGGCAATTGGGTATGCAGATGACATAACATGACATAACAATCATGTTGCATGAACAACAGCATTAACCAACCGGGTAGGACTCAGGGCACTAATCAAGTCACACCTTCCAGTACTACACCCCACCCAGGTTGCTTGTAATGGGCAGAGGTGGGGCATGCAGTGGTGGTTGGCCATGACCAGACTGCTGTCTGTTGTGCTACAGAGTTTGGTTTGGTTTATTTTAGATGACATAACAATTTTATTATAGTAAAGCAGAGAACTAAGGAAAAACCTAAAGCAAAAAGCTAATAAATGATCATTATCAGCACTAAACCATTTAGGGACTTGGCTAGCATTAAACACTAATAAAACTGAATGGTTGCAAAATAGGTTGTGGGACTAAGAATGATTAAAACATAAATTTAGAAATAGGGAATAAAAGTCGTAGACAAGCAACATTAAATTCCGGGGCTTAGTTATTAATTAAAAAAATTGAAATGAAAAATACATGTAGAAAAAATTGCTAGAGATGACAGCATTATGCATGTGCAATTTGCCTTCATTCATCCACACTTAACACATAGACTGATACTATGGGGTACAACTCAGAAACCATAAGTACAAAACTATTTAAGCTTCAGAAAAAAAAAAAAAAAGAAAAAAAAAAAACATAAGGAGATTTGGAAGAATACACATTAGACCAAGTTACAGAATTGCTTTTAAAAACTAAACATACTTACAGTTCCTTGTTTGTATATATATAGGAATGTATTCAGTGGTGGCTTTTGCCTTCTGCAAGTGGAAGGTCTACTAGAAAATTTATGAAATTATTACATACCTTAATATACCACTTATATACTAGCTCCATGCACCATATCAGCGATTTGGAGGTAGGAAATTTCTTAATAAACTTTTTGTTGAAATTTGAGATCTTCAGATTCCTTTCCTTTGAAAGCATCCATCTCCTCATGCAGGGTGGCATGCACATAGATCGTAATTCTGTTCAAAGAATAAAATCAGCATTTTGGCACACTCATAGTCATAGGTAGGATTACAGCAATACGAAAGAGTTATAAAGCTTCCAAAAATTAATAATCTAATTTATGAGAAATCTTAATCTGCAGAAGTAATCATGACCTCCAACATTTCTGAATATTTCTTTTGAATACAGAGGAATACAGTGTGTAATTTTTCTTTGTCATTTAATTAGTTCTAGTTCAGGAAACGTTTTGCAGAAGCTGTGAAAACTGCTTGGCAACAGAAGAGTACAAATGTGGAGATGATTTGAAAATTGGAAGCACGGCTTTTTCTGAGCAAAACTAGCATCATATACTTTCTTGGCTGTTGCCCTTCTTGACAGGCTGTGGTTAAACTGGTAAGGTATTTTGAATTTCAGATCCACTATGTTCTCCAGTTTCCTCAGTCAAATTCCTGATACCATTAATGATATTCTCAAAGATGGCATCGAATAGTAGTTACAGCTACCAGTTTATGCTGTAGTTGATTATAAACAAAGTTAACATGTATCATAATTCTGTGAAAAAGTGCAATCCAAAAAGAAAATTTGTGAACCTGCAAATTTTTAAGAACATGGGCTTCTGTTGTAATGTTGTTAGACATTTCGAGTTCATGAGAATCTCAAGATACTCAGTTAAAGTGTCTTCTTAAACAATGTTACCTGCTTTGGACTTAAAAGTCCCCTTTAGTTGCAGCACCAAATGGTATTTATTTTGGTACACAAGAATCCATAATGGAAGATCTCTGTGGTGATCAGGAAAAGAATGCTTGGATGGCATCTAAGTTCACAAAAAATATTCTGGCTTTAGTATTTTGTCGTCAAGAGCTTTTCATTTCAGATATAATTGATGAATAAAGCAATTTAAGAAATGGGCATTCTAGATCATGTTTTTGACTCAACAATTAGTTACAAATAGAGTCTTTAAATCACTGCTACAAGTAGTTCACTCGACGTTAGACAGTTGACAGTTTATGGCTGCACGCTATCTATGGCTCACACCTCACTGCACGCTAGCACTCCAATCACCCAAAACTCAGTGAAATTCACTACAACCCTGCATTACACTCCTCTCTCCTTTAATAGCCAGAAAATTATGTCAAAAACTTTCTGGAAACTTCTGAAGGTAGTAGAAATCGAAGCTTGGAGAAACATTTCAAATATTAGTAAGAATCATGGTGTCGTGAGAAGTCTCCCATTCTGAATGATCATACCAGAGTGAACATCAGAGTGATCACATACCAGACGGTGTTGTCACAATACACATTCTTAACCGGCATCTGCAACCCACTGATTGCTCCTTTGATCACTACAGTGCCAACATTTGTATGGTCTTCCAGCTTATCTTTTTCATTCTTCAAAGTTATGGAAAACTGTCATTAAATGCACTCTGCTATTTCTGTTGCACTTTGGTCAGAAGGTACAAAGAAACCCCAAAATCTCTCAACAGGACACCCTCAACTATCACAATATCTTAGCACAAGAAAATGTTGGAAGCTGTTAGTTTTTCCTATTGTCTCGTCTGCCATGACAACCACACATTCATGGTCAGCAACTTCAGTTAAAATATGTTTTCTGCAGACCTCCAGCATGCACCTTAATAGTTTAGTTAGAATACTTTTGAATGTATGTTTAAAGGAAGAAGCGCTATCTAAATTAGATTTAAGCAGTGAACCGAGTTCACAAGTATATTTTATTAATGATAAAAATTATCAGGGCTTTGTGAATATTCATATTCATCAAGTCCTCTTAATGCTAGTCCTCATGAGGTACAAAGGTTTATACAGTTTATTACTTCAGAAAATTCTTCTCTGATTTTGTGAACATCATTGTTGTGTCACAAGACTGAACCTTGGTAAGCTTAGCTTAAACCAATAGGGATATCAATCAGTCTTGAAGAGAATGTTGAGGAGAATATTTACATGATTTCAATATTTCACGGTTTGTTAATTTTTTTATAGTATTTTTAAATTGCACATTCCTAATCAGTCCAAGCTGTATTTGAAATGTCATCTAAAATCCAAAGAGAACACAGGGAAAACAGGAAAGTACATTTTAAACTTCACTGTCACAAAGCCAATCAAATTTATTTAAAATGGTAATTAAAAGTTACAATATATTATTTTTGTCCACTGGTAGCACGCTGAGAAACATTTGACATAGGATAAGGACACACAGAAGCTTTTATATTGTATTTTTCATTCAGCGTTAAACTACTAAATTTCAGTAATTTTAAAAACTTCACGCTGATATTCTTAGCCTCCATAATGTAATTGCCATCCATACAAAAACTAGATTACATTGAACTAATATTTAACTCGCCAGCACTCACTGAAGATGTCATACTGCAGTAATCCAATTTTCATTTTATAAGTTAAAACAATAATTATGAATGTGATGGACTGCATTTACTGCAGCCCAGTTTAGCATTGTAATGCTGATGGAAAGAGAGCAGAGCTTTGGTTGAAAGAAATGCAGACAAATATTAAAACAAGGAGCTAAATATTCTAGTTCAAGTCAAAGTAATATTTAATAATTGAAATCCATTAACATGAACCAAGTTCTAAATGCATAAAAAAGAATCATTTTTCTTCAGGCTAGTCCTAATGGAGAGAATGGGGCTGTAGTCATGCAGCCTACCTTTGAAAAGTGCCACTGAATGTATTACATGTGTAGTTTAAAACCATGAGGAAGAAAAACATTTAAATGTAGACTTGTAGACATGAGAGAGAGAATAAATTACTCATACTTTAGATATAGATTGAGTTTATTAAACAACAAATGCATAAAAATTTATGTAAAAAATCTTAGAATATCTAACAGTTGTAAGATAAACAAAAGGTAAAGGAAACAAAAGCCATACCTAATAAATAATGTATCCTACTCAACAAAGGAATTTAAATGTGCAGACAATCCAAAAAATATATAAAAATAAATCTTGTATCACATTACACCATCATATTTTGTAAATATTCGGTCACATCAGTCATATATTGTAAATAGTATTATGTCCTAATAATGACATGTAATATTTTTTACAAATGCTGAATGAATGAAAATTGAGATTATTATCTAAGAAAGAATGCAAATTTGTCCATTTAGCCTGGTTAGAAGAATATGAGACCCTAACAGTTATCAATATTGCAAGCATTGACAGAAAATCTATGTTGATATTGTGATTCAACAGTTGCATGAGGGTTCATCTCATACACACTGAAGCTTAACAATCTGATTATGCCAAAACATGGTTCATCCATCAGAGCAGCATGGATGCACTAAAATCAGAGTTGACATGTTCACAGAAGTTCTAATATCAGCAGCTGATAATGACTGCAGATACTGTAAATGGTATGGATACAGCAGCCTCTCATGTATCACTCGTCAGACAATCATGTGTTCAAAATCACTTGTTGCAACTACTTTCTTGGGAATGTCTTACTTCAGAGTTGCTTTCTCCAGTTCGGGTGTCCTTCTTTACTTTGGCCTCTACCACTTGCAAGTAGCAGATTGAATGTTCCATGCTTCAAACTTCTTATTGGGGCACATCTGTTCTGGAAATCTCTCCTAATACAACTGTTGAGCAGCATAACCAATTACACATATTAATACATAAATCAAATGTGCAGCTCCCAACTCTGCTTTTCTGTACATTTCTATTGCACTATATCAGAAACTGAGTCCATAATGAACACTATCAAACGGTTATATTTTTGCCAAGTTTGTAGTTAGCATTAAACAATTGATGCTACCAGTGGCATGCATTCAGTAGAAGCAACTGAAGCACTGCTTTGGTAAGAATTATTGCAATAAGTGTCAGAATTGAACAGAGAATTTTTGTCTGAAGGCTAGCACACTAACAGCTGAATATCATGGAGACAGATGATATTCAGATTTATTAACAATATGTGTCATTATAATCACATAGTTATTCAATATTATCTACATAAATTGGCACACTTCTTTCTTTCTTGAATGACATATTAATGACTAATATGTCATTACTGACAGTGTTGTGAGCCAGCTGAAGCAAATTTGCTGCAGCATCAACTGAGCAGCGAGAGACTTGTACATGCATCTTTGAAGCTAAGAGGTGTATGTGTATTTTACTGCTCTAACCAAAGTTGGCTTTAGAGAGCAGTTAAATGTAATAGGGTAGCATGGTGTGCAAGACTAGGCAAATGCATTTGAGAAATTCTGTATCTGTTAATCATCTAAGAACGTCTGTAGCTGTAGCAGTTTTTACAGAAAATAGAATACAAGTTGTGCTTGATGACCAGCTTAAAAATGAAATATCTTTATTGAATCAAAAAAAGTGGAATAGGGTTATTAATAAAAAGCTTATTAGTATTCTAAGTTTATTGGGTAAACAAGAATTGGTCTTTTGAGGACAACATGAAGAAGGAAATTCTATTAATCAGAGCTGTTATGTGGAACTATTGAAGTATGCTGCAGATTATGATTCTCCTTTTGTGCAGCACTTAGAAACCTTTGCTGTGTTTAAAGGAATGTATATTAAAATTCAAATAACTTACTACAAGCCGTAGTATTGACCATTTTGCCAATTATAAAGCAAGAAATTGTGTCTATTCTTTTTGTCCAACATGATGGAATTACTTGTCAAGATTGGTAAACACAGTGTGTAGGATCAAAACCTATACTTTGTGATGTATTTAGTGGTATGCTAAAACACCCCCAATAAATCAGTGGAAGATTTCAAATTTGTTTTTCTCTGTCAAATTTGTTTTTCTCTTAAACATATTCAACAAAATATTCATTTTCACAGAGCGTTTTACAACCTCTATCAAAACCAAGCAAGTGATATCTTGTATTGTCAACAGAAAATCCAAGAAACTTGCTGCTCAGTGGTTGCATTACATGTCTCAAGTAGAACAATCTTTGAAGGAGAAAAACGACAAATTTAAACCTCTCTTTTCTGAAGTATCTGATGATATTGATAACATGTTGAAAGTAAGATTTTAGGACTATTCTAAATTGAAGCTTTTTAAGTTTGTCACATGAAAATTATGGACCACTCATTCACTTATATATGTAAAGAAAGTTCTTTGATGTCATTTGTTTTGTACAAATACAATACAAGGGTTTAGAATCAAGACAAGTTTGTTCCTCTTGTTTACTTAAAAATATAATATAAAATATAATATAATATTCACTCTTTCGGGTATTTGAAGTACACCACTAGATGCTACATTTGGTAAGACAATGAAGTGAGGTGAATGTGAGCACAAGTAATGTACTGAGATGTATGTCAACATTATCTTAATTCAAATCAACACTTCATGCAAGAAAGAGTTTTGTCTCAAATATGAAGGACATTCTGTTATTGCTTATTTCAATGATTTATGCACTGTGAAGGGTTGCAGAAACTGAAAAGATCTAACTCAGAAATAAAGCATTTCCGGACTCATGCCCATATAATTTATTTTCTTCCTTTACCTTGGAGGAATGTGCCCTGAAGCTTTAGCCATTCCTTATTATTATATTGTGAAATTAAAACTGACTTGTTCCAGCTTAAGATATTAATAAGAAAATGAAAAACACAATACTTAGCATCTTTTTGCAGTGCAATTCGACCACTTTAAAGTTTAATTGCTATTTTATTTCATATATGCACATATCTTTTGCTACTGTTTTGATGTTTAGTAGCATTTCTTTTTCACAATTCAGAATTTTCTTTTCTTTTCCTCCCTTTATATTCACAATCATTCAACTAATCTTTCTTCTACAAGGATGTGGTTTGTTTACATACACTGACCACTTTGCTTTGCATATATTTCATTCCTTGTGGACTCTGCCAGAGATTCTACAACTCCTCCTTCAGGAATTACAAAAACACAAAGTCTTTCATATACAGATTTCTCATATACACAATGGAAAACCAACACCATTTGACAGTGATTTGAAATATCAGTTGTCTCATGATACTGAATGGCAACAAATTCAGAGGTTTCTATTTGCTGTTCTATTCTCTCCCTACAGATATTGAACATGCAGTCTAACAATTATTCATTCTGAATGGTTTTGAAGTTCCTTTCAATACTGTGGCAGTTTCTAAATGTTCCTTCATTGCTGTGGCCAGTTCAGCTGTCTAATTAACAAAGCTCCTGTACAAGCCTGAATTTGAAGATGTAATAGGCCTGTCATGGCTTCATAGTGCCAGTTCTAACACAGTGCAAAGCTTAACATAGTAAGTCAACCTTTTTAAAATGTCTATTTTTACTTGCTTGAATGTTGTATTATTTAATTAATATAGAATCTTCAGGGTTTTTAGTTATTTTTCTGTTAAATGTTTTATATCATTCACTCCTTAACTGCCCTCAATTAATTACCATATTTAGAAGCAAACAAAACATATGGGTAACAGAAAGAGGACCTTGTGAACTTCAGAACCATAGATCCAGTTATATACCTTGTATATGACCTTGGAATTAAGCCAAGTCTTATAAATATGGTTTTCATTTCCTTTAGATTCCATTTTTTTTTTAAGAATTCCAGTATCAGTCTATCTAAACCATAACCCTTTGATAGTCGGATTAGATTCAATTAAATATGTTGATTTAGGTTGAAGAGAGTTTTTTGGTACTCAAAATTTATATTATGTTTCGATAAAGATAAGAGGATTAAATCAATGGTTTCAAGTTAATAATTTAAAATCTTATTTAATAATTTTTTTAATTATATCAAAGAGAAGAATCTTGGATGCTCATTGAAATGTTTATGATATTAGGTTTGACAAACCACTATACGTTCACATTAGCATGAGAAATCAGGAGCTTAGCTAAACATAAAGAACCACATTACAGCGGTAACTGCTTAATCATGGGAAATGTGATATTTGTGAAGCCATCAATGAAAACACCAAACACTAAAGCTGGACTGTCAAAAGTTTTTATGTTCCAATTTTAACATATTATGGTATTTTTTTTTTATAATATACATTAATTGTATTGTTTTTTTTTTATTTTTTTAGCAGCATGACCTGCATCCAGTCATGGCTAATAAGTACTTACTAATGCTGTACCAGGCTAAAAGTGAACAAGTTGAAGAAATGATTAGGAAAGTTAAATATTGGAAAAACACCCAAACTCTCATGGATTGGCTCCCCATGTCAGAGTACAAATTCTGAGCTGGCCTCTCCATAAGTAGGAGGCCCTTGCCCTGAAGGGTTGTTATGGACTCTATTTATTATTATTATTATTATTATTATTATTATTATTATTATTATTATTATTATTATTATTATTATTATTATGCTGTAAATGCATTTGGTTTGTAACTAATACCCTAATATATCTTCAGTCTAAACAGGATTTTATGTATTTGTATACTGAAAAAATAAAGAACTAAGCAAACCAATAAATAAACAACTAAATAAGCTATACACAATTCCTCCTAGTATGTTTTCAGTGCTGAGAAACAAAAGTTCTTCTCGAAATTCTACTGCAGATGAAAGAGACTTTCTCTTTTTGAAACTTGCCTATTAAGAGAACTCAGAACATTTCAAAAGGAACAGAAAATTACAAAATTTGCTTCCGAATAGAGAAGGATGGATTTTCCATTCCCTTGATTTTAATTAGGTGACCCAACAAAGTGCCAAATGTGAATTTATATCTAGGAACTGGTTATTTTCTATTAAATTGCACTTAAAATAACTTTTTTTAAATATAGTATTTCAATAACTACTCTGTCAGATTAAAGCACTACCAATTATACTTTTTATCTGTAATATTTGTTCCTTTAATTTAAACTATAGTGAGTTGTGTTTCAATCTTTTGTATGAGTCATATGCGGAATGTGAGTTTGGAAAAAGAAGGCAAAAAATAATTTTTTTCACAACGTTTATTCGTATATTAAAAAGCATTCCTTAACCCATTCTTGGTATAGCTGCAACCATTGTTCAGGCATTTGTCATAGCTAGGAATCAACTTTTGTATGCCCTCTCCAAAGAAAGCTGCTGCAGAAGAGAGCCACTGCTGAACACTGGGTTTTATTGAAACATATCAGAAAGCATTCTTACTGTGCACCATCTGTTCTCACAAATTGCCTCATTCACTTGTTCAAACAAACCATCATTGACTACTAAAGGTTGCCCACTCCTTGCTTTGTCATAAAGATTAGATCATCTATTCATTGAATTGCTTAACCCACTCTCTCAACATTCCATCTGTCACTAAACTTTCACTGTAAATCTCTACAAGTTGACAATGAATTTCACCTGGTTTAACATTCCTTGTATTCGAGAACCGTATTATGCGACACATTTCACAGTGGGTAAAATCAGAAAATGTCTTCAATATTTTGAATGATCACTAAATACTGTACACAATATGACCTGGCTGTAATGTCATCAGTGGCAGACAATGAATCAGAGAGATGAGTGCAAATTCATGGAATTGTGACACTAGCATCATAGTAGCAGTAAAAGGAAATGGTACTGACCTTCCAGTCACGCCTCATATTCATTCTTCTCATTTATACTATTAACACTTGTGATTTTCATAAAGGCAAGCCTGTTCCCTCATTTTCTATTATTTACTTAAAACATATTTATTGCTTTAACTATCTGAAAGGTTACTGCCTATCACTGCCTATCACCTCCGTATTTTACTGACAGTGTGCTACTTTTGCAAAAGGCATACTTTCTCTTATTGCTCTCTGGATAAAATTCAATGATACTTAGGTGATTTATTGAATACTTTGAGTTATTCATGTCTGAGTTATAAAGTAGTCTGAAGCATAATGGTTAACATATTTAACAATAATTGATTTTGAACATTAATTTTGATATGTTATGGTTTGTAACAGTCTGAGAATTATGCTTTCACAGTTTTAAACTTTATAGGAACTTGATAATTAGGCTATAATTTGTCTGAAGGAAGAAAACAATCTCTTTTAATGTTCTTAATGTTCATGTACACTATTTCTTCATAGCTGAGAGTGTAGAATTGCAAGCCAATGGCTGCACACCAGTCGTTCGATAACTGTGGTTAACTCACATTGCTATTGACAGTGGTTTCTTTAGCTGAGAAATAATATTTAAGTCTCTCAAATTTTAAAGATGTCATCTCTCTAGGCTAATTGTTGGTCAACTCCATATCATTTGTCGCTCCATCAAGAACCAATTAAAATCTCTGTTTCATTTCTTACTTCATTTCTTATCAGAGAACTTTGATCACCTCAAGATCAGACTCGGATCACAGAACTGCTCAACTCAAGGTAAGCTGTAACATAATTGTGCTACCAGATGTTAATTCTTCTTCACCATTTCCAATTATGTTAATAATGTAGACACCTACACTTAATGTCAATACAAACTATTTATTAACTTAAAATTACATATCTCATCTGGTCTCATTAAATTCTGATTAGAAATACCATTCCCCCCCTTTGTTCTACAGCCTCTAAGTAATGTATAATCTGATGCTCTACCGGAGATACCTAAATCCCCTATATATCGCATTTCCACCACAGAGGTGCGCTAGCATTGTGATATCTAGTGGCATGAACAGTATTGATTACTCCTGACATGATGTGGTGCAAATACTGGTTTGTAATGTTATGCGTCATCACAATCTGTGGGTTTGTGGCAGCCTGGCAAACCTGCCATCTTGTTTAGTTAGTGACACAATGACCACATAGTGCCCCATGTCCAGTGAACCTATCATCATAACAGTTTCTGACTTTTGGGAATACTTTTACATTTGTTTCTAAACTCAGCAACCTTTTTACCAAGTGTAGATATCTGTAGCACAAATAGAAAGAAAGAGTTGAAAAATTGAAGTGTGACTGACTCATGAGTTTAACTGAAACCAAATAAAATCATAACCGCCACTGTCACCACCCCAATTAACTCAGCTACAAATGTCATAACCAGTAACCCAATAGCATCATCAAAATTGGCCTAAGCTTTACTAACACTATGAACCATTTTCATTCTCCTCCACTTCTGACACCACCATAATAAATGATCAGCACCGCCATGTTACTAGGAATACTGTTAATCAATGCCATCATATTTCTACATTCATCAAAACCACCCCTATCTTTCTACTCTCCTCTTACTCCTCTTTCTCCTCCTCATAATCATCATAATTGCAAACAACAAATATACCTACCACAATTACCGGTAAAATGAAAATCATCACCTACAACCTGATAAGAAGCATAATTTTTTTCTCATGAACCATTCAGTTTTAACATGAGTTTCCCCTCTGCCAACCATTATATTCACTACCATAAACACCTCCATCATCGGTATTCAACTAATTCAGCATCTGATAACCATGAACACAACAGTGATCCTCAGTGCAACTATTTCCTCTACTATCATTTAAAACTCAACATCAAACTTATTATCACCATCACCATCTACCATTAAGAGTTTGTCATCACCACTACTGGCCATATCGTGTTCAAGTGGTTAGACCATTTGCGTTGCATCATGGCAACCCAGGTTCATTCCCAGGCACCACATATGGGATTTGTGGTGCACAAAAAAGGCACAGGAGCAGGTTTTTTTGGGTTATCTGGTTTCCTCCACCATCGCAATTAACCAGTGCTCCATCTTCCTTCCATATATCATCAGTGTCAATGCCTAATGTGTGCAGCAGTGCCATATGTAGTAAAAGCAGGTGTTAAACACTACCAAAAGAATCACTATTACAATCAGAATCATTCACTTAAGTATCAGTAGCTAGCTTTAAACAAAAATGTTCTAAAGGTTCTTATAGCCATACTGAATTTCAAGTAGGTATTGTGTGGGTAGGAATATACATTTTGATAAGGCTAAAACATTTGATAATTGCTATATGCTTTGCTTATAATGTGATGAGACAACAGGAGCTTAATGATACTTCAATGGATTTACCAAAGGAAACAGGAATTGACTCATAAATAAAAAATAAAACTCAATATCAAATCAGCACATCCATTTACTTCAACTCATGGCATTGAAAATACAAAATCATTCCTTCTTTAAGCTGCCTTTCTTTACATTCTCCATCATTATTTCTAACTGTGCTATCAAAGCCGTAAAGAGCAAAAAAACATCTTTCATGTTCATCAGCATATTCTGCAATGCAGCTGCCACATCCTTTTCAAATTCTTTATGCAACTCGTCCTTGGCCATTATTTCTGAAAAAGATAAAATTGTAGGTAGGTACTCTTTTTATCCACTCTGTTGTTCTGTTGTTCTTAACAAAAATAAAATATACATGGAAACTGCTTATAAATGTTGCTTTAGAGTACCTATATCAAAATATTTCTATTTGTCACCATCAATGCTTGACATCAGAATTGCATCAGATATTGCAATGACAAAAATTAATCTTTCTGTTTTATTGTCATTACACATTACTTCTATGAAATTTCACTTTAAATAACAATCTAAGAATGAAATTCAACAAACAAATCTGCAAAATGAAAATGTGCATGCCTGCATTCCTTTGTGTGCATGTAATCACTCTTAGTAGTGAAAAGATGTGTTGCTCACTTCATGCTAATGTGTACCATTAATCTTTCTTTTATGTTTGGTTATTGCAATATGATTCCTAAAAACAAGTTGACTTTCTTTTGGCATATTGATCATTAAAATATGTAAGAAAATATATAAAAAGTATAGCAAAATTTAAAGTTCTGAATCCTTTAATTTCCCAATCTACTTTTAAAAACATTTGAATGATTGATTTATTTATTTATTTACCTAGAAGAGCCCAATAAATATTTCACTAAGCTGGGACTGCCCTTTAGCAAGGCAATAAAAAGATACAAAGAATTAAAATAAACACACATAAAAATATATTTTTAAAATATAGAACATTTGTTTTAATATTGGTATATTATAAAATAAACATATTAAATATATTTTAAAGCTTTATGTATGAAAGAGAGAGAGAGAGAGAGAGAGAGAGAGAGAGAGAGAGAGAGAGACAGAGAGACAGAGACACAGAAAGAGATATTTATACAAAATTTCAAGATATCATAAGGATTTCCTGCTGTAATACTGGTAGGAAACAAATAATCGCTCTAGTAAGTGTGTAATTTTTATTTATTTTTTTATATGCTGGGATAAATTAAGTGATTCTTTGAGTCCTCTAGGAGACTGTTGTATGTTTTGCTAATACTAGATAAGATATCCTTTATTCCGCATTTATAGTTAACTGCTTCTATGCAGATGTGATAAGCAGTTCTTGTTTTGTCAGAGTGAATATCTTTATTGTATTTGGTTACTGTGGTGGTACATCAATAGCGATGGTGAACATTTTGCACAGATAGAAAAATGGAAGGAAGTTGATTTCCTTAAATGCATTAACATGTGATTCTTACAAACAAAATTATAAAGGTGAGGATAATTATTATACACAATTGAGTTCAGTGGAAACCATGCCATTTAAGAATTGTTATTTTTAATCCATGAAATAAACACCAAGATAATTATTAGGTTAATCCTTACAGCTACTTAAATTTCAAATTATTTGGAGTGTTTAAAGCCTTATATTGAAATTGTACAGTGTTAGTATGGAATGCTACCAAACAATTTTCTTACAGAAATCTATCCCAAGTTAAAAAAGGGCCCTTTAGATATATCTACCTAAATGAAATTTATGGCCAGTTTATTCTAAGTTGGTATATTATTGATGCTTGTGAAGAATCAGAATCAGGTAAAATTCACATACATCCCAACTTAGTGACATAACAATTCCAGTATTCAAAGGTCAGAACATAATTGTTTGCTGATATCTGATATTTATTCGAAAAAATTAATTTCTTATATTGCCACCACCACCACCGCCACCACCACCACCACAATGTCTGCCTGTCTGTCTGTATTATCATTATTCACATGACTTTCTCTACATGTCTGTAACAAATAATTGTTATAAAGCTTATTCTTCTATCTACTTCATGTTGATTGAGATGAACTTTAGCAGAAATATTCTTATCTCTTGCTTCCTGATAATTAGAAGGGAAATAAGGGTATACCTAGACTAAACTGACAGTCAAATTTTTTAAAATGTGGTTTATATGGGAATTAAATCCATTTCTGTGAGTGGTCAGGAGTTGACAAGATGACAAGTCCCGAAAATGGTCAATTGTACAACAATAAGGTATATGAAAAATTGTATGCTTTAAAAAGATCTACATTTTTTGTGTTTTAAGATTTTATCTATCTCTTACAGTTTACTAGTTGTGCAAATTTAAGCAAAATTCATCCAGAATAAAGAGGTCTTCAAAAGCTATTCCCAAAAATTTCAAGTTTATTGTCATGCAAATATCTTTAACATATGGTGTTTTAATCAAAATCGTTAGAGCCATTTTTCAGTAAATAAAATTTTTTGATCATTTTTTCCATAGAAAGGTTAGTTTGGGATGGGGGATTTTCTTGAAAATCTGCTGTCGCATTCTTGGAAGATAAATAACTCCATGGCACAACATCTCACAAGGAACCTCAGCCTACCTCCGGGCGCTGCAATCCCCATCTTGGTCCATGACAGATGTCATGTATGGGGTGCAGTATTGGAGGATGAGACGTGCTCAGCACCTTGAGCCCCCCTGGTTGGTTATTGCAGTCCTCATGACCTGGAGACACTACTTCACCATCAAGTAACTCCTCCATTATCTCCTCAGGGATTTCACGAGGCTGAATGCACCCAGACAAAGTCTCCCAGCAGGGGAAAATCCCCATGCCGGTACAGGGAACTGGACCCAGATCTCCAGCTTGGTAAGCAGCTGTTCCTTGGAAGATACTGAACTTAAATTTCAAGTTTGTATTTAACAGCCTTTTCATTATTCTCCCTCTCTCATCTTGCTTATCGTGCAATCACTCTCGCGCACACATACACACACACACATACACACACACACACTCACACACACACATTTTTCTAAAAATTTATTTTTGGATTCAGGGGGTCTCAAAATATATATTTCTAGTGAAATCTTGGTATTGAATCTTGGGGTACAATTCAATACCTTCTCTATACCTATGTGCATAGTATGTATAAAGAAAGTAAAAAGGGATTTTTTTTGGTAGTGTTAAACAACAACTTTTAGTACTTGTGGCATTGCTGGCAAAGACACTGGTGATATAAGAAATGAAGATGGACCACAGGTGGAATGCAATGGCGGGGAAACTGAAGAGCCCAGTGAGCATTCTTAGTTAATGCTGAGAATAGAGGTATTGATGGTAATTGTTAACATTGGTTCCATCAAAGAGAGAAAAATGTGAACAATAGGATGATTATCACCCTTTTAGGAGGGATGTAAGGGTTTTCGATTCCAGAAAAGATTTGCATGTCAATAAAGCATTCATTACCTGATGATAAGTATAGGAATGCTATGATAGGTAACAAACTAGACATTTGAGTAGGAGAAGAAAGGAACATGGCTAAGCATAACAGGTGAGTGATGGACAATGCTTGCAAAGTGAACAGACAAGAAATTACTGAAAACTTGGTATAGGGAATATATGTGGATGGAAACAATATTGGATCAATCAACTTCTGCAATAGGAACTTGACGTCAATTGGAAATTTGCTATTGCAGTAACACATCAGGAAAAGGTAAACCTAAAATATCTATTGGATAGCAGCCAATATCAGATAGATTAAATACTAGAAGAGGAAATTATTTTACAATTGCTTGACAAACAAAATATATCATAAAGCATTCATATTAACTCAGAAATTAATCCTTGCTGACATTTAAGTAGAAATTTATCTGATGAAGGTAAGTGGAAGGCACACATGAAAAGCTTTGAAAACTAAAACCTAAGAAATGAAGAGGACTATACAATATCTGTAGCACATTAATGAAAAACCAACCAATAAGATACACATCAAACGTAAAACATATAGTGGACAAAGCTTTTTATCAAGCTACTTCCAAACCATTGTTAAAATATTAATTTGTTATTCATAATTAATTAATTTTTGGTTTGTAATATGAAAAACTTGTTGAACTCAATAGTTTATTGTACAGTTTATTGCAACTCCCCCCAAATTTTTAATTTCAGTTCAGTTTATAAACTTAAACAAATTGCAGTGCTGGCATTTCTTAATTTTAACTCAATTGAGGGAATAAAAGACATTTGTTTATACTTGTTACAGAATTTTTAAACACATTTCAGGTGACTTATGCAAAATAATTAATTTTTACTGAACTTATTCATATCTGCGCTGATGCACAAACATTTTTAAATCCATAACTAATTAGAAAAAACTCAAGTTAAGTTATAAATAATGGGGCCAAAGAGCAATCTGAACTGTCTAATATTGGGAAAAAAAGGAACTGAGGAAAAGAGAGCTTAACGTTATGTGCAGGCTTCATCTAAATAGTAAAGAAGTGATCAAAAGTAATGTGTTAACATTTTTGCTGTTTAAAAAACCAACTGCATACCATGAATGTAAAAGCTATAAGTATAATAAACATCTGAAAAAATCTGATGTCCACATTCACATGACTTTCTATAGCTGTTTCACAAACAAACTTCATACAAAAGATTATTTTTCTTTCTGCTCCATGCTATTTGAGAAAATCATTAGCAGAAATGTTCTTATTACTTAGTTCCTTATACATAGAAAACTAAGGGAATACACTATGTTAAAGTAATTGAAATGTTTTAAAACTCTCGCTATGTGACTGGCATTGAAATTTACTTCTTTCCATGGCTAGGGGCAAAACAAAAGAAACACGGGCAACTTTCTCTTTGAAAAATGTATAAGTATTTTAAAATTTAAAACAGTAACTAGGAATATCTCGGAAATGGTTAGCTCCAGAACAAAAACGTAAAGGATACACATGCGTGTTCTGTCAACATTTATATTTTTTGTGTAATAAGTTTTTCTCTATCCCAGAAATTTTGTCCAAGATTTTGACCTTCGAAATCCCAATAGACGAAAATCTGATCACTAAATTTGTACAACCACCACCAGAGGGGCTAACAGACTAATGTAACCTTCAGAGGAGAGCCAATCAGTTGAATCAGCTGACAATGAGGAAGTAATTCTTGGAAACTATTTCTGAGGTAATTAACCTAATTTAGTGAAATGGTATATTTGCAACCACTTCTAAACTATAACAAGTACCAAAATAAAAAAATTAGAAGTAATGTAGAATCTATCTGGCTATATGGTTCAGAAACATAAAAGGTCACAGAACATATAACAGACAGATTACAAATATTTATAAACACATGCTTGAGAACATTTTTGAATATACGTTGGTCGAGATGATCATAAACAAGGAATTGTGGAGAAGAACATCAAAAGAAATTTCAAATACTAAATATAAAGGAGGAAATGGAACTGATTTCGTTTTTGAGACATTTTGTCCATAGGCGCACACACACCTACATGCATATACATACGTACACACATGCATCACACCCAGCACTGATCTTTATCTATAATTGCTTCTTTTTTAATTCAGGGTGTCTGAATCAGAACATAGATTTCTTGTGTTATCTCAGATCAAATTTTTGGGTGGAACACAATACCTTTTCTAGCCACTATGTATATTGTACATACATGCTAGAGAAAGTAAAATAAGGAAAGTATCAACATGTACACAAACTTTGTCAGAATGCATAAAAGAGAGGCTAGGGCATATTAATGAACACTAGTATCAGCAGAAAAGCGCTACAGATGCTTCAGATGAAGTCATATGAGTGGAGAAACTAAACCTATATGAAATCTTGAGTCTAAGCAGAACACTTTGGTTAGTGGGAGAAAGAAGAAAATTAGAACTCATACTCACAGAAACGGTTAGAAGTTACAGGAGACTAAGAAGTGAGTTCTGTGAAGCATAATATGATCAAAATGAAGTCAGAAGTAATGTACATTCTAGTGAAAAGGGAAATATAAAATTAATGTGGCACGAACTATAATGTGGATGGAGTCATTACTAACTCTATTTTCTGTAATTGAATTCCTCTCACTAATTTGCACTCAGTGTAAAGCACATGGATAGCGGCTTCTATCTCTAATATTTCATGCCTTACCAACTGAATTCTAGCTCACATGGTGCAAAACTGATCTATTGATTTACTTCGTGAAACATCATAGTTGTTTTAAATGTCATCATTGTTGGAATCCTAGTTTTAAGTAAATCACAGTGCCCACATTATGTTTTTGTTTGGTGTTAAAACTATAGATACCTATACAGTTTGACACTTTCTATTTTTTTTTGTATTCGCTTACCTTTCCCTTATTTAAGACTAACACCCCCCAGGATTTACAAGCAGATGCCTAGAGGTCAGAAGCCTATCAGTGAGCCAACAGCATGAAACCACAGAATGGAGAAACTGGAACAAGTGGTCAGAGCATAGCCAGGCATGAGCATGAGAAAGTAGACAATATGTGATGCAAGGAAAATGGATGATAGGAAAGGTGATGATGGAACAACTGGTGGAAAGAGTGACAGAGAAAATTGGAGAATCTGGAGAAAACCTGCCACAAATCCAACATGCACAAACTTGGAATCAGAACCGGGGCCATCTTAGGTGGGAAGCAAGCCACCATTCAGCCATGGCACCCCCTCTATTTTCATACATATGTATACCTTCCTGACCCTATGTAATTTATTAATGTAAGAGAAATCTAGAGTTTTTAATTCTTTTATTTTTATTTCAGTGATAAAAAGCAATTGATGCAGCTATTTAAGTGGCTGTTTTAAAAACTATCAAAGAAAATAAGCAACCATGCTCAATGCTATTTTAACTACTTAAGATTCAAAAACTGAATCAAATTAGAAACCTTAGAGTTTTGAGGAAAGAATTTAGACAGGAGGATATGATTAACCTTAGGACTTTTCTGAAAATTGAAAAATGGGAAAGTGTATACCAGGAAAATAATGTAGATAGCAGGTCTAATTCATTTCAAAATATCTTTTTATATTGGTTTAATATAACCTTCACATTAAGAAGTAAGAGCCTCAGACAATGTAATAAAAAATGTTGGGTAACTCGAGGAATAATTATATCTAACAGGAGGCTAAGACAATTAAATCCTCTTCAAAAACAAGATTTAGTCAAACAAGAACATGTGAATCAATATAAAAAGATATATAGGCAGGTTATAAGACTGGAACAGAAAATGGTAAATGAAAAATGTATAGTAAGGTCAAATAAAAAAGTTAGAGCCACTAGGCAAATAATAGATAAAGAAATTGGGAAAATACTAACAAAGAGGTAATACAGGGAATAAAGAGGACAAAAGAGAACATAACACAACCCCAATCAATTGTAGACTCGTCCAGTTTGCATTTTTCGGAAATAGCAAGCAAATTAATTCATACTAATATATATCACATAAGCTATGGGAATGTAACTGATAATACACGAGTAAATATGGTATGTTTTTAGAACTCATTATAGAAATAGAGATAATATAAAAAAGTAGTGGGAGATATGAAAAAGTAAACAGTCTTCGTGAATGGATGGCATCCCAGACTGGATAATTAAGTAATGTATTAAATATATAAAATGTCCATTAGTAAATATATACAATTCATCAATGGAATCAGGGTAATTTCCTCAGAAGCTAAAATTTACTAAAGTAAGGCCTTTGGGGTTAAGTTAGAAATGGAGAATAACAGAGTCATATCCTTACTATCAGAATTCTCTAAGCTTTTTGAAAGGTTAACATACAGGCATATGGTCTCTTTTTTTGTCCAAATATAATACTCTTTTGGATGCACAGTTCAGCTTTAGACAAAACAGGTGAACAAATGAGTAAACCATGAGTAAATCAGTCTGTGTTATAGCGCGTATGCAAAATGTAATGTGAATTACTGGCTCTTAATAACTTAATGATGTGTAATTGAAAATAGTTTATTGTGTTATCATCTAGCTAATACTACTGTACACATGTACAAATTAATAGAAATATTTACAACATTAACATGTCCAAAAAACCAATGAAATTGTTTTAAAAGGATGAAAATAAAATACAATACAATAACTATCGACCAACTAAATCAAATCAATTGCTTTTAGAGAGCAATAATCTAAGCCGTATAATTCCGAAATATATAGGTTATTTTATAACTTATTAAATATCACATAGTATATTACTACTCTTCTTATTGCTTGTTAAAAAACTGATAACCCTAACCATCACTGTGGACGAAATTTTAGCTCGCATACAATCGGCGATAGCTAATTTATTCGATTTTAAAATGTGTTTCGGCATTTGATCAATAGATAGGCATGTATTTATGAATGTTTCTAATTATTCAGACATACCTCGCTTGCAAGGAATTTCCTACAAAATGATACTGTAATGTAGCTTTTGTACATCCAGGTCTACACAGAATTGTGCTGCTTGTGCGTTTGCTCCTAGATGGCACTGCTGAAGCCGGCAGAGAGCATTAATACAAATGCGCGGATACTAAATATGTTACAGGTTGTTATACCGTCTGTGGAGCCTAGCTTTAATTTTCTTAGGTATAGCAAAATGATACATGCAGGGTATTTATAAATAATTTTATAGCACTGGTGTTCTGGAGCATTTGTTAAAATATTGTAAACCTTATATCAAACATTATAAGCATAGACGAGACTAAAAAGGCCTATTTTGTTACATCTGTGGGACGAAATCGTATCAGCTATATAATAATTCTTCCTGAAAGATGATAATAATTCAATAACTATTATGTAAACCCAATTCAATAAGGACGTTAAGCTACACTTACATTAAAGGAATCCTTTATGAGTTATCTCTGCAATCCTGGTTTATGAGGACATTCCTATAATTTTATTGTATTTCGTGTTTTTTTATTATTTGAAATTACACCGTATCGAGCTCATTTGGCGCTCATTCCTGAAGGTCACAAGTTAATTTTTTTTTTTTTTTTTTTTTTTTTTTTTTTTCTTTTCTCGTTCGCAAGACGAATACTGGTTTAAATAATTTGACGGAATTTTCCTATTATGCCTGCATCGCTACTTTTCATCTCCGCCTTCTTCATCCCCATTCCAGGCGTTAGGCTCATCACCTATCATCTTTCATTTTAAATGGCTGCTTCAGAGTAGATTTTACCCTTTTGTTTCCTTCAAATAATCTCCAGCAGTCAGGGGCGTATCGAGAATTTGGCTCTGAGGGTGGGGGGTCAAGAATATTTTTATAGCTGAAATTTCCTGGAATTTGGAATAATTCTCCCTCCTCTTCACGTCAACATTTAAAAAAAAAACTGCAATTACAACAGTCCTCCGTTGTTTACGGGTAACATGTTAGCCTCTAGTTCCCAAGATCGCTCGTACAAATCTGCGGGGTGAGGGGGTGATAGATTTTATTCGGACACAGCTTCCTTCAGAGGGGAAATAAAGACATCGATCCCGTGTTGTAAATTTAAGGCACATAAAACCTCGAAACTGATAAAGAGGCCTCTGAGGAAAATTAAGTGATCTTTCACGCCTAAATGGGACGCTGAGAACTGTAGCATTAAAAAACTCATAAATAAAACTTACTCTCCTTTTTACATAATCAATACAAACTTATTTTTGGACTCCATATTTAATTTTAGACAATATTGCAGTTTACCAAGAAAAAATTAAAGAAACGAAAGTTTCAGTAGTACACTTATTTGTGATCTAGTAGAGTATATCCCTGTATTTTACCGCTTAATATTTTTGTTTAAAATTTCATTAATTACTCAACCTTCATATTTTATGTGTAGCTTGTACTTTTAGTTTCTCTATGGCGTACAATGTACTTAATAGGTAGGGAAGATATTGCATTCCATCCAGAAATTTAAAGGTGATATGTTATCGAAAATGAATGCTTTGAGGACACGTGAATCCCAGAAAAAGTGTTTTTAGAATGAGATTTGCGTGTGCGTCTGTTGAACAGCATAACTATAAATAAAAGTAGGTTAAGTACCAAACCTCGTTTTTGAGTGTAGCATCTTTCAAACATGCGACGCCAAGCTTTTTAGGAAAATTCCCCATCCATCCCAATCTACCGTTTATATGAAATATTTTTGAAACTTGTTTTCTCAAAAAATGGCTCTTAACAATTTGGATTAAATGCCACCATATATTAAGCAAATTTAGAGACAGATAAAATGTATATATTGAGTTTTGTGGCAATAGCCTCTGAAGCCTTCTTCATTCTGGAGAACTTTAGCATAAACCATAAGATATAGATAAAAACTCATACTACACAAAAGTGTAGATCTCATTAAAATATTCTACATTAGTACATTTTTTTGTAGAACTAACCATTTCGGAGTTATTTCTTGTTACTGGTACAAATTTTCCAATGATGCTTTTCCCAAACAGGAAGTCCTCATTCATTTTTTTTTATTTTACTCCTGACCATACCAAGTGAACGGAATGTCAAAGTCATTACTTGGCGACCAGCTTTTAATAGATTTGGCTATTGCATTAACCTAATATATTCCCTTATTTCTCTTGTATCTACAAGGAAATAACTTACCTAATGATTATTATTCAAAAAATTATATGATAATATGCCGAACATTTTTTATTATAATGCACTTGTAAATCGGCTTTCCTAGCTTCTCGGCGGATATAGCGCCAACCATGGAATGACAATCACTTTAAAAAAAATTATCACATTTTGGGCAATTCTAAAAATTGTTTTGAGAAACTGGACATGTACCAACTATTTCAGATATACCGCAAAGCCTAAGCGTTTCTTTATCAGTTTAAATGCAATCAGCTGTTTACCATGTTTTTAAAATTATAATATGGGTTATCTTAATGGTTTTATTATCATTTGTATTTTTCTTACTTAAATCTCCTAGTGTCTGTAGCTCAAATAACAATGAGAGTAGTTAATATAGAGCGGTTCTGGGCCAGGGGCAAGTGAGAATACATGGGAAAGATAGGGAACACACGGGGCGTGTGTACTCTAGCATGAGCATACATGTGAGAGATAGGGAATTCAAGGAGGAGGGGGGGGGACATAAACCTAGGTTCAGTGTATTAAGAGCATTTTATCAGTGCTTTAAAGCCCATTTCAAGGTCGTTTTCTTTGTTTTAATTATTTTTATGGTTTTTCCTAGAATTTAGACATGTTAAACGATATTTAGTATTGTGAGTGAATTGTTTGAGTGTTTCTTTTATTACTTTGCAGTGTTTGTTCTGATTTCTGGGGGTGTACAGGACATCTATAAGTCCTTTCTACGTTTTTCGGGTGCTAGGACAGCCTTTCATACCATTTGGATGGTGTTTAGGACAGTTAGTTTCAGGTTCTTATCAGACATTTTAGCTCTTTTTCAACTGATGTTACAACACTTTGTGGGTATTTAGGGCTCTATAACTAATCTTTTAGGCTTTTTCCAGACATTTTGCTCATAGTTTAGGTTATTTTACAGTGTTTGCTACTTTTTTCGACGTTTTTATAAACATTTGTGTACGTTTTTTAGACTATCTTTTTAGGGCTTGTAGGGCTTTCACATTCATTTGTCAGGATTTTTAATGGTGATTTGTAGCGTTGTCACTGTTGCTCAGTATGCTTTTAATGTCACACCATACCATTTGAGGGAAGATGTTTAGGACTGTAGGACAGGGTATTGATGAGAAATTTTGGCTCTTTTCCATACATCTCGACTCGTTTTGTTGGTATACAGGACTATGAAATAGATATTTTGGCCCATTTCAGGCGTATTACTGATATTTAACAGTATTTTACGGTGTTTTCTAATGTTTTAAAACTTTTTACGCATTTTGAATCTGTTTAGCAGAATTTTGTAATGTTTTGTAGCGCTTTCTGTCACCCTACAGATCATTTACGATTTTAAGGTATTCAGAACTATAGGGCAGTGTTAAACCCTCAGGCTATAGGTATTTCAACTCACTTTGAATGTATTTTTGGAAGGTCTTTAATTACTTTGTGACGATGGCGAAGGTGTACTACAGATATTTTTTGTACGTTTGGGAGCACTTTAAACGTTTTTAAGGCAATGTCCTTTTCTTACGACCTTTTAGACCCCTTTTCATACGTTTGATGGTGATTTACTACATTTTGTGACGGTTTATGCCATGTTTAGTATTATGCTTTTGTTGTTATTTTTCACTAAGTGATGTCTCCGTTTCAGGGTTTCAGACATTTTTCACACTGCTTTACTATGTTTTATAGAACTTTCATATGTGCCAGGATGATCTGAACGCCTTTTATAGACTATCTAGTATTTTATAGTTTTGTCATATTTTTCCATAGTGTGCACCTTTTAGGAGCATTTCTGTATTCTGTTACAGTTTTTTTTTTTTTTTTTTTTTTTTTTTTGCAGTCCTTTAAGACTCATACAATACATCCTTTTTTTTCATACTGCTACATGTTCAGACGATAACTTGTGAAGCGAGGGGATATGTTTATATGGTTTACAGTCTTTCATAGGTTGTAAATCTTACATAACCTAACTTTTCGTTTTTTCAAATTTTTATTTGCATGATGTCTCTCTTCCTAATGATGTCGATAGAAGAATGACTTAAGCTTTTGTTCCTGAGGTATTAACAGTTTAGTGAGTATTATGATTCCTCATGTTTTATTCGTCTTTTGTTGTTTTTGCCTTTATTGAAGATGTTTTTTCTCTAGGATATTGATATCGACATTTATTGTTGTTTCTGTTGAAGCGTTGAGCATATTTTCTGACTCATTGTTAGTATTTTTAGTTTTTATATAAGCATATCTAGCATGTGAGGTTAGGCGTCTCTCCTCTTTTATCTGGGCTTGAGACCAGCATTAGATATGTGCTCTAATGGCAGAGTTCCCGCCACCTCTCATTCTTATTCTTCTCTCTTCGTATGCCTTCGCTATATGCATGGGAGTGTTCGGAGTCTAAGCTTCAATTTTCTTTCTCGTTACCGATGGTGAGCAATGCATGTAGTATTCTCTCATGATACGTTCACAATTTTGTAATGACCATAAGGATAGGTTGATATTCCATCATCAGCAATCACTCTTTTATCATCATGGGGCGATAGAGCGATTTTGTTGACTTTTACAGACGAAACGTTATGCTGTTGTGACATTATCAAATTCATTGGAATTCTTATTATTTCACTGCTTTTTAAGACAATCTACATAGCTGTCGAATGTGATGCACCGCTTAATAGCACTTCGTTTTATACCTTTAATCTTTTTTATCATTCCTCCATCAATATGGAGAGCATACATCTTAGGTCTGAGTCCCAAAAAACGTTGGATGATTTTCCCGTTAGCTTCATCTTTAAACGTTCCCAACATTTTTTTGTTCTGTTTGGAGTAGCACATGTGGCTTGCAGGGTAATCAGATGTAACCAAATGTTCAAGAAATTGCCTTTTGTCATTGTATATATCAGTTGTTGTAACTCGATGAATGAAGGAGTCAGTATCCATGTACATAAGCTTCAGGTTTTCAGTCCCATAATATGGCAATAGCACATCATATTGGTATTAATACATGAGGGGTTTTGATATATCTAGTACGCTCATTCCGATGTATATTGGCTTGTTGAATATAATCTGTCGTGAGGCCATATGAACAGCTGCCAGGTTAGGTCCATATATACTTCTATCGATGAATGTTGGCTTAGCAATCAGCTTTTCCAATGTTTTCACGTTTGTCACAAGGCGTATGTCCATGCGATTTCGGATATTCTCCATGGTTTTTCCAAACATAGCATTGTTGAAGAGTTTGTACAGATCTTTTTCAAAGTCATTTCTAGCCTGTGACCTCAGCTTGTTATTAAACGCTATGTAAGGTTTTAACCAGCACGATTGTTGAAATTGTAGCACTCGATGGATTTTTGTCAGTCGTAGTCCATCTGAGAGCGCCTGTTTTAACGCCATATAATGTACAACATACTTCTTCCTGCTTCCAAAGTGAGCAATTAGTTTCTTTACACTTGAATTCTTTGGTTTCAGACACTCAGGTAGGAACGGCAAATCATTATGTAGATCGTGGAGCTCAGTAGGGTAATCCACATCAACTTCGAATATGTATCCATGAGGATCATCTTCTTTTAGTGTTTCTATATTAATACTGTCGGGAGAAATCCACTGAAATCCTCCATAAGGCATTGGATGCTGCGTAGCCCATCCATATTGGTTATTTGCGTCTTCGTATGTAATAAATTGAGATGGTTTATTAGGATCAAACTCCTCCATGTAAGTGTTGTTAGCCTGGGCGTACCGATGAGACACCTGGCATAGTCCTCCTCTTATTTCTGATTCTACCATGAGAAGCTGCTCATAATCCATTAATAATTCTAGTTCAATTCCGGTATACAGATGCATAGCGTCCCAGGTTAGTCCTGGAGATGTAAAGTAATGTGCAGGATCAACTTTATGAGTATTCAATGTTTACTCTCTGAAGGCTTCAAAAACATCTGCGAGTAGCAGAACATCCGAGGTTAAGTAGAGATCACTGTATTCCCCCAAATTTCGGATATTAAACCGATCTCATACATTTTTAGCATGTTCGTAGTCTTCAACATTGATTTCCTCTTCATTTAGTCTATTGTAGAACGCTTCCTTTGGAGGCAAGCATGTTTCTTTTAAAACATGCCATGATGTAATGTACGAGTCACCAAACCAATCTTCTCTTCTCCAAAGTATTTGCATGTCTCAGGAAACTATGTTAGGGTTTTTGTTAGTTTATCCAAACTTGACCTGAGGAAACTATGTATCCACAAACCGAAACTTAATATCTTCAACATGCTTCGAGAATGAAATATACTTTTCTTATGAGCACGGAATCACTTGTACAAGCCTAACTGTTTAACGATGAAATGAGAATCATATCCGCTTAAGTTTTGCATTAAGACAGGAACATACTTAGGTGTTTTTCAGGATAGATTGCATTCATTATGAAGACTTCCGCGATATTCCCTAGTCAAATGGTCATGATCCCTAACTTTGCAGTTTTCTTCAGTGAATTTTTTATTACGCTAGTAGCATTCGGTAGAAGACTCGAAATCCTCCTGTTGTTGGTCCGATAGTTTAAGAGGTTTAGCAGATTTGTATATACTGCTAATCTTATTTGCAAGAGATATTAGATAATCCATAAATTTCTCAGCAGCACCATATCCTCTGTATACATAAGGGACAATAGGAAGATCAGTCTGCAGCAGCTCAACAGATGACGCTGGTTTGACGCAAACAGCGAAACTCATTGGAGAATGCTTCTGATAGGGTGTTGTGTAGGAAGCTTCCGGATTAGACTCGCATGAGTAATACGGACTAAGAATACTCTCAAAATCCGCATAGATGACATACGGGAGTTTTAGCACCCTTTCCACATTTTTAAATTGAACGATAGAGGTCTCCTTTGTAGGCATAACTATGCTAGCGACAGCATGATTCCTACAGATAGTAGCATGTTCCTTCAATTTTTGCACTCCACTTCGTCCATATCGTCCATCAAAGTGGGTGAAGCAGCGTTTACAGGTGTACACTTGTCCTTCATATGTTGTCTTTTGTTCTCGAATAAGTTTCCCAAAGTTCTTGATATATACATAGTGATGCGTGCCATTTCCATCACTCAGAAAAAGAAGGTCGCGATGATCAGCAAGTTCTTCCTCCAGAACCTTTATTGGAAACACTTCTTTCTTTTCATTCAGTCCAAACACGTTGATAGATATTTTATTTTTCTTTTCAAATGCAGGGATTTCAGACAATGGTGTGGGAAATGTGATGCATGAGAAGTCGTATTTTTCCTCGAGTTTCTTGTATTTGCTGACACGTTGAGGCTTGTTGTTAACGAATTGAGCAAGGATAGCGTATAAAAAGCACCGCTCATAACGACGGTTCTGAGGGTTTACACACGCTTTTTTCGCCTCTATAGATGTAGGTAGAGGAATATAACTGCTCCCGCGAAGGGGATTGTATTTGTTAATTCGAAGGCGTACCCCCTCCACAGCAAGCAGAGCCCAATTGCTTCCTTTAAGTTGTGATTCATCCATTTCAGCATATAGTTTCCTGAATTTCGTCTCCAGTATGGTGTCTAAATCAGTTTCTAGAAACATCGCATGATTCCTGGTTTTGAAGGTCTTGTCTGCAGTTTCTCCAGCACTATTTATAAATCGGCACTCCACTAACAGGTTAATCTTCAAATCTTTATGTATGGCAAACTCTTTTTGAACAGATTGTATAATCCTATGTTTAGCTTCCTGCAGGTAAGTC
Organism: Hymenopus coronatus; assembly: GCA_030762935.1. Taxonomy (NCBI): domain Eukaryota; kingdom Metazoa; phylum Arthropoda; class Insecta; order Mantodea; family Hymenopodidae; genus Hymenopus; species Hymenopus coronatus. The sequence goes on along the minus strand of CM060900.1, from coordinate 399,756,505 downwards.
TTCATGTCCTTGCTCGAATTGCATCGGATAAAGTAAGATTTCAGACGCCCTTCAAACGATGTCTCATACTCTTTCATGTCACACTCATTTTCCATTGTAGTCAATAGTTGATGTCGGGTAGGCTCGGTTTTTGTTTTCTTCAGAGGCATGCCTGCTCCACAATGCTGTTCATGACGAATTCCATTGTATCCGCTGCTGAAGGTTGCAGCACAATGTTTACATTTGAAGAGTTGTCCGCAGCTCATTTCATGGCGTCTCCTGTTACAGCTCCTTTGAAAGCTTTTTCCGCACTTAATACAACTGTAGCCAGAAGTAGAGCTCGCAGATACCCCCCTGAATGTAGCTTTCTGCATGTCTCCAATCTGATTAATACTTCTAAGTATGATAAAAGGGACAGAACTTTTATCGGTAACACGTTCTTCTCGCTATTGGTTGCTAGTTTCACTAAGAGGAGCTAATAAACTCGACTCAAAGCAAACTGTCACAATGAAGATATCCTATTTTTTTTTTACAGGGGCGGCCCCACACCCACCACCCCCGATGACGATCATCCTCTACATCATCTCCCCATGCACATGCTGTTAGGCTAGAACATGCGAAACATGCAAGAGCAAGGGGTGCTTGATAGTGTGGGCAATCTGGCTAGCATGGTCAAAAACCAGAAACATCTAAACACTTTCCAATAAGATCTCCTATAGACATCCCCTCCTATATATACCAACGGCACGTACCTGCTTGGAGGTCACGTGACTTAAGCAATGCCATTTACCTGTTTTTTCTGCGTTTACTGCTCGAGTTAGAACTCATATTTTAGAGCCTTTAAGAAGTTGAGTTATATATCAGATACGTTTTTTCATGTTTAATAGATTTTATAGTTTTTATATACTTTTATCTACACAAACCCATGAATTATCGTATGATCGAGGATTAAACACGTACAGTTGAAAGTTCAACATTCATTTCCCACTGTTGTTCCCCATAAAAGCCGTCCGACAGGTTAATGCATCTGCCTTCCCCTCCCTAAAACCGGTTTTCATGTTTTAACCCCTCCCCCCGAATGTTCTTCCCAACCTCATACGTCACTATTTAACATCACCTCCTGAAAGCCTTGTTTTCGGCATGCCTATTCTTGATTCATCATGTTCAGACATGCTCTCCTTCCATACCATCCACTACCCACGATAGAAGGACAGCAGCTAGAACAACTGTGTTCACTCCCTACCCCAGAACAAGACACCCATATTTTAGAACCTTTAAGACGTTAAATTATATCAGTCGCATGTTTTTGTATATTTTAATATATTTTTTAGCGTTTATATACTTTTATACAGATAAATTCAAACATTTTCATTTTGGTTATCAAGGTGAAGGTAGAGCATTCGCGATTTTGTAAGTGTACAGTAGCGTTTCCGTGCTTCGCTAACTTTGGATATCTACATTGCCGTACTGCTTTGCCAGTGCGAAAACCTATGTGGTCGAGCGAGTGAGTGTTCCTTCTCCCACCATAGCGTTGGCGCACTGCTGCGTGCGGTATCGTGTGTGCTGAAGTGTTTCTCCCAGTGTTTCGTGTTAGTAAGTGCTTCACAAACGATAACGTTTACGCCGTCAAACTAAAGTGGTAGCCTATAACACACACCGTGTGCTAGTGTTGCTGAATCGTGTGCTGTGCTCGTGTAATTTATACTCCTAATTAAGTCACACAGCCAGCCACTCAGCGCTGCAAGGGGCTGTATGCACTTGATGCACGGACTGCCAGCGGCCATGGCATCCACCGAACCCCCAATGCCGCTGCCGCCGCTGCCGTTAACCTCTCCAACCCCCTCCACTCCCAGCCACCTGGGCAAGCTACCACTGCCAGCCTTCCCCTCTCCTTCCAGACAGCCACAATCGGCCAGCTGACCTCCCCTCTGCTGCAGACTAGCGCTGCAGCAGACTTGGCAAACTACTCCAATCCTGACCTCGCCGTCTCCCGGCTTTATTTTGTAAGCGGAGGCGACATGCAAACCTTCCTGGACCAACCACTTATTGTCGATCCCTCCTACCCTCTCCCCCCTGAGGCTGCCAGCTTACTCTGGCTCGAAAAAATCGCTAGGTCGAAACACGTTACCGACATAACGGAGACAACCATTTCTCAACTGGAGACAGTGGAAGGCGAGCACCCCGCCTCCACCCCAATACAGGTGTTTAAATCCATCGCTGCTCATCAACTGCGACATCTCGAAGCTGAATTATGTTTTTTTTAAGTAGTTTTTTTTAATTTAAAGGGGCGGCACTACACCCGCCGTCCCCGAAGACGATCATGCTCAAGGGCTACATCGTCTCCCCTTATACAAGCAGTTATTATACAAAAATATACAAGGGCTGGGAAGGGTGCTGTTAGTCTACGGCGCTACAAACGTACATGTGAGTCAGGTTCCGCTAATGCACCCTGGTAAGTAAAAGGTATCATGCAGTGCTGGTATGCAATGCATACGAGCGGGTGAATGGTAAAGCAGGCCAGGGCAACAAACTTGACTGAAGCCCTGAGTGTTGCCGTGAGAAGTAGGAGGGGCCTCTTGGGGTCTTAGTGTATGGGAATATATTGTGTGGTTGACTGTGGTTCTGGAGGAAGGATAGTGAGAGTTTGGATGTGGTAGATTAAGCCTGGTGTGGCCAGGAACTGGTGGTTATTAGAAAGTCTACGTCTAGTCTACTGGCGTAAATTAAGTTAGTGGATCTATATATACATTACTAGAGAAAACCTTGAACGTGTGCATTGAGTTCTATAGTCAGTGGTGGGTTCCAATCGTGTTCGGGTGCATGCCGTGTCGAAGGTAGTTGGGGGCCCTCCTTCCCCCGGGTCCGCTCTGTGGAGCAGAGACAGAGAGGGTATCCATAGTTGTTGTCCAGAGGCGAACAGGGTTGTCGTACGGAATCCAGCCTGAGTGTCCAAGTTCGTGTACCGGGTACAATGGCGCAGGTCAGTGTATGGTCACAGTTGGGGGGCCCTCATCCCCCCGAGCCGCCCTGTGAGAGCGCGGACTTTGGAGGGCTGGTGTGAAAAGACAAGGATAGTAGTGATTAGTTGATTGTTTAAGGAGTCGATGAAGTGAAAAAAGGAGGAGAGGTCAGTATAGGATTGGGCACGAGTCAGTCTGGGACCAAGAAGTCCAGATAGTCTTGTATGTCTTCGGGTGTGATTGTTTCAGACAGGTTCCTATCGAATAGGGAGAGTGGGCGTTTGTGCTTGTTTGTGGTGGTGACGAATCTGCCAAGATCGGCGATAAGTGGGTTGTGGCTTTTTGTGGCACGGGCGTACATATCGTGGGTAAGCATTTTTATGAATTGTTCTATGCTGTGCACTTTGAGTTCCGAGTGAAGCGTACTTGCTGGTGTGATGGCTGGTACTTTTGCGATAAGGTGCAGGACTTTGTTTTGGAACTGCTGTAGTTTTTTGATGTGGCTGGGGGCTGCGTAGCTACAGGCTGGTGAAGCGTAAGTGAGAATAGGTCGAAGGAGTGTTTTGTAAAGGGTTAAGCCTGAACGAATTTTGAGCATGTTGTAGAGATTGAATAGAGGGTAAATGTTTGCTAGTTTGGCATTCGTTTTCTGTCGGGCGCCCTGGATGTGTTTATTCCAGGTGTGGCTTTGGTCTAGTACGACGCTAGGTAGGTCACTGTTGGTTTCCAAGTGATGAGATTACCAAATAGTTGGAGTGGTTGTAGTGTGCGTGCGTATCTACGGTGACCCTTTTTGAGAAAAATATGGCTTCACATTTGGCTGTGTTCACTTTAATGCGCCACTTGGTGAGCCAGCCCTCTAGGGACGTTAGTGCTACTTGGAGTTGGTTAATCAGGAGTGGTAGGGATCCTGACTGCGTCATGATAGTCATGTCGTCGGCGTAGATGAAGTAGTCGACAGAGGGGGTTTTTGGTATGTCGATGATGTACAAGTTAAAAAGTTGTGGACCTAGTATGCTGCCTTGCGGGACGCCCGCTGTGATTGCTTTTCAGGAGGACAGAGTTTCATTAACTTTGGATTGGAACGTCCGGTTGGCTAGGTAATTTGCTATAAGTTTGATAATGGAGTCTGGGATGTTGTAGTCGTGGAGTCACGGGTGACATACGCGATCAAAGGCGCTCTCTATGTCCAGGAGGACTGCTGCCGTCGACTTATTGTTGTTGAAGCCATGAGTAATGTGCTCGGTGGCTCGGAGCAGTTGTAGTGTGGTGAAGTGTTGTGCTCTGAAGCCAAATTGCTCCATAATCAGGATGTTATGTTTGTGAATGAAGGAGTTTAGGCGTTTGAGGACAATTTTTTCCAGAAGTTTACTGAGAGTCTTTAATAAACTAATGGGGCGGTATTTGTTGGGGTTTGACTGGTCTTTAATTTCTAGGGATGTGAAGGACCAGGTAATTTTTCGAACAGGTAGGGTAATAGCCCTGATCCAGTATGGCGTTGAAGAGCGAAGTCAGTGTAGTAAGGGGTTTTCGGGGTAGCTGTTTGAGGGCGCGATTTGGAATGCGATCGAGGCCAGGGGTCTTTCTGTTTGGCAGGTGTTTAATGAGCCATTTAATTTCGGAATTGCAAGTGCGGCGCATTTTCATGTTGGCGGGCCGTTGCAGCCTGATACGAGTAAGAGCTTCCGCTTCAGGTATGAAGCGGGGGTAGCTTGGAATGGTGTTTGGGGTGAGTGCCTCTTGTAGCTGATCGGCAAGGGTCTCAGCCTCTTCAGTATCTGTAGTGGCTATGGAACCATTGTAATTAAGAAGTGGGATTTGAGTTCTGTGTTTGGTTAATTTCTTGGCAATTCGCTAGAGAGAGTCGTGCTCTGGGTTTAGGTCTTCCAGAACATTGTTCCACTGGTTCGTTTTTACGTCGAAAATGCGTCGGCACAGCTCAGCGTTCAGGAGCTGTAGGTGGGCGAACTCTGCGGGGTGCCGAGTACGCTGCCAACGCTTGCGTGCTCAGTTGTGCTCAGTCGTAACGGATTTGATGTCCGGTGGGAGAGGGCAGTGAGCTGCATTGTATGTTTGAGTCGGTGTGGATACCGTGATGGCAAAGCCGATAGTGTTTTGTAGGGTTGCTGCAGCCGTGTCAATATCATCATGTGTGGTGACGTTAATGCCGGGGAGGTGTTCATCTATTGTTTGTCTGAACAAGTCCTAATTTATTTTTTAAAATTGTGCCTTCGAAGGGGAGGAGCTGGGGCGAGTGAGGCTTTCAGATTGAAGACAACTGGGTGGTGGTCAGAGGATAATTCGTTGTGTACAGTGGCTGAAATTTGGAAGTGGGCAATATTGCGGATTAAGGCAATGTCCAAAATGCTGGGTAGGTGTTGGGCGTTGAAGGGGATGTGTGTCGGTTCACTGGGAGCTATTATAATGTAGTCTGAGCTTTGTTCATGTCTGTAGAGTTGGATTCCCGCTTGGTTAGAATTTCTGCAGTTCCAGTTGTTGTGTTTGGCATTTAGGTCGCCGGCAATTAGAAGGGTGGAAATTTAGTGTCCAGATCGGCTGGTTCGATATCTTGAGGTGGATTATAAGCTGTTAGAAGCAGAATTCTCCGGTTGTCCAATTGTGCGTAAACCCCGGATGCTTCTAATCGGGCTAGCGCTGGTTTATGTGCCTGATTGTGGAGAGTACTATGTTCTATAAGTACCGCGGTGCCCCCTCCCCTTCGATCTCGGTCTGCGTGATAGGCTTGATAGCCCGGGACAGTGAAGCGACCCCGGGAGGAGCGATGTGTTTCGGTGATGAGAGCTACTTTTATTTGGTGAGTGAGGAGAAAGTCGGAGAGTTCATGTTTGCGGCGTCTCAGCCCACAGGCATTCCATGTCATGACTCTGGTGATTTCAGACGTCATAGAAATGGTCGTGGGATTTAGGAACAGAGTGAGGAAGTCGTAATGCTGCTGGAGGACCTCTTGGGTGTCATTGGGATTTATGAGGAGGATGGTGAGGAGGTTGATAGCCTGATTCCTGGCGATGTTCCAGAATATCTTGGTATGCTCCACCCCGGGGCGGAACCTGGCTTTGAGCGGCTGCTGGACAGCAGGAGTATCCTAGCGTTGTGGTGGTCACGGAAGGGGCATCTCAGTTGGAGGTTGCCATCGTGAAGACGTCTGCGTCTTCCTCGGAACTGGTGGCCTATGTACTGCTGTCCTCGTTGGCGGTTGCTGAGTTGACTGGGGCTGAGTATGAAGCTCTCGGTGATGTTGTGGTGTCCTAGTCCTGGGATCCACCTGTTGGCTTTGACGGTGGTGCTGTTGGCCCTGGGATGTGGGTTAATGTTTTTTTTTTATTGAAGATGGGGGAAAAGGCAACTGACGCCCTAACTCCAGGAAAGCCATGGAGTGTGAGACTCCCCAACCTGGACTCGCACCAGGGTGGCACTACCCACAAAAAAACCACCGGAAGTAGGAGGCCCATGCCTCTCTTGTGCAGTAACGCATAAAGCACCTGCGAATTTCTGGTGAACATGTGTGCTGCCTGCCAGGGGCAGTAACAGCGAGGTGAAAGTATGATGAGCCAGTGGACACACATGACTTGCGCCCTGAGTGGCCCGCTGGAGAAGTAATGGGTGAAAATGAATGGTAGATAATGGTGATGTGTGTTTGTGAAAGTTACTGGTGATACTTCCTGAAGTTGGTTCGTTCTCTGCGGAGTTGTTTTCTGTAGAGTTTCTGTGCTGTCATAAGTGGAAGTTGTATAGGTCCTTCAGCTATCTGAACCAGAGGCACAGGGTCGCTGTGATGCATCGGTGGCCGTCCTGTCGTCGTCTTCAGGGCCTTCACCTCCTCCCTGATGATGAGCCGTATGTCAGCGTAGAGTTGAGTGAATTGGTGTCTTAGTGTTGGAAGTTCCTGAAGTTCGGTCCGTTGTTCCTGCAGGCGGTCCTCCAGGTGTGTCAGTTTGGCCGTCAGTGTTAGAACCTCCGCGTGGAGGTCCTGAATGGTCTCACTTAGGCCCTGGAATTTCTGCAGTAGTTCGCCGGTATGTAGTGTTGAAGGTGTAGGTGTCTGCGCTGTCTGTGTGATTGAAGGAGCTGGTTCTTCCCGGGCCTGCTGCGGAAGTGGTTGCCTGTTCCTTGCATAGGCTGGGCACATGGCTTGCTCGGTGTAGTATTCTGTGCCACGGCAGGTGGCACAGAACCGGCCTCTGCGGCATAGGTCGTGTTGAGTGCACTCAGCGGTGTAGGCAGCAGCTCCACAATAGTGGCACCGCGGCGGCGAGGAACAGGCTTCTAAGCTATGCCCGTAGGCGCAGCAGCGTCGGCAAGTGCGGTGGCACTCTGTTCTGCTAACTTCGATGCTCAGGAGTCGCCCTAGAAAGGGCCATCCTGATGCCAAAGCAGCTTCCATATCGGCGGTGTCTTGGAACTCGATTCGGACGAGTGGCGTTAGTCCCCGGTCGCACAGGATGCGAGTGGCCCTCCAGCAAAAACGCCATTGCGACTGAGCTGCGTCGATTACAAGCTTGGTAGAAAGGTTTCTAGGGACGCCCCTAACCACAGGTACTTAACTGCGGTGGTAGCGACTGCGCGGGCGCCGGAGGTGGTAGCGACTGCGCGAGCTCCGGCGGTGTCGGCGGCGGCTGCAGCTGCCGAGAGGATGTGCTGGTTGCCGGTGGATTACCGACTGTCTGCGGCGGTGTTGGCTGGACTTGCTCCGGTGACGGTGATGTCGAGGCTTCCGTGCCGGCAGTTGTCGGAGGAGAGCTGGGACCTGAGTTGGCGGCGAGGTTGTGTTGCGTCTTCTTCCTCGGCAACTCGAATTTTTTTTTTGGGAAGGGGAGACAGTAAGGGAATTGGAAGGTTTAAAGAATGGTTATCTCGCCATTGTGTGAGGTTCGGAAATGGGTCGCTATCTTGGCAGGTGGATGGACGAAGTGGCTCTGTATGCGATCCAACTGGCGCTGAACAGACGCAAGCGCTTCGCCATGATCACCTGCAACACCTTCCGAATCCTGGTGCTTGGCCTCCAGTGCCGCGAGTCGTTCATTGGTTACACTCTGAAGTTCCTCGAGACGGAGGCCGAGTTGGTGTGTAAGCGTCAGGATGGCGGCGATGTGCTGCTGGATGGAGCTCACGGTGTCCTTCAGGAAGGTGTCCATTGGTGAAGATGAGTTGTCAGGTGAAGCGTTTGGTGAAGAGTTGATTGGTGGTGTGAAGCTAGATGGTGCTGCTCTGGCTGTTGTGGAGACGAAGCCCTGCTCCCGGGATACAGGGGCTTTTCTTTTTTTTTTTTTTTTCGAGTGGAGGGAAAAATCCACCTTAAGGACTAACCCGGGCTGGCTAGCCCGGAGTGTCGGAGTCTCCCAGAGTGGGCCTACCGACTAAAAAACCCTCCACCGGGAGTGGAAAGTGAGGATTGTTGCGGTACCGCTGTTGCACCCGCGTAGTGATGGAAAGGAAAATGAAACTGGCCCGCTGGGCGGCCACCAGTGGGTAAGGAAGTGCTAGCAGACCGACTTGACCAGGGCCCAGCCGGCCTTCTATGCGGATTCAGAGGTAGGGATAATTAAGGATTATGGAATTTGGCGTTGGTGGTAAGGAGTGTAGGGAGAGGTGCCACTCTCTCCCTATGTTTATTGGTGACATTGCTGAAGACTGGTCTCTACATGAGGTGCAGTTCTAGCGTCGTAGTTTAGCTTGTGTGTCTTCTGCCTATGGGGCCGAGTCTCTGAAACAAACCAAGGAATGATGGTGAGTTCCATTCCATGTCAGTGAATGTATTTTATCCCATGTACAATTGGTAGTGATATTTCAGCCGCGGGCTGCGTCGTATACCTGAAATGAAAAACTAACACTACAAGTTATTTTAGTTTTTATAATTAAATTGTGGTTTCTTTCCAGCCTAACGGCCTCGTCTAAGTGTTGATTGTCTCGTTGGCCTGTGGAAGTCCTGGTCGTGTAGAGTGCGCACACGGCTGGCTGCCTGCCTATCATGGTGCAGGTGCGGACCCGTGCCACTCGCGGCGGGGCCCCTCATCCCCCGGGAGCCGCCTTGGCTGGGTAGCACAAGGACTTAGAGGACTGCTGAAAATGAGAAGGTGTGCATATGTGTGGTGTGTTGGTCTGGAGTGAAATGCTCTCTGACATTGCCATTAGTTACTTAATGAGGTTGTCTAAGTATTCCTGAATATTGATTTCTGGTTCCCCTAAACCGATGTTCCGGCTGAAGAGCGATAGAGGGCGGAGGTGTTTGTCGTTTCTGGTGTCATATTCGCCAAGTTCTTGGATGAGAACGTTGTGATTATTACTTTTCCGCTTGTAGATGTTAAATGCCAGTTGCTTTATATGGGTCTCAATTGAGCAGATTTTGAGCTCCTCGTGTAGTTCAAAGGTTGGAGCTACTGCGGGCACTTGTGCAATAATTCGCAAAATTCGATTTTGAAGCGTTTGGAGTCTCTTAATGTGGGTTTTTGCCGCATATCCCCAGACGGGGGCGGCGTATGTTAGTATAGGTCTGATTAGCGTTTTGTAGAGGGTTAGGCCCATGCTTAGTTTCAAGCGGCTGTTCGTGTTAATGATTGGGTAAAGCTTGTTGAGCTGACCGTTGGCTTTAGCTCTTACCGTGTTGATGTGTTGTTTCCACGTGAGGCCTTCGTCCATCCTTACCCCTAAGTAAGTGACCATGTTCTCCCACACAATCGGCTCTTGCCGGTACATAAGTGGCGGGAGAGCGCGCCTTTGTTGCCTATGTGTGTGGCGTTTTGTGAAAACAATGGCTTTACACTTTCTGGCATTTAACTTGACCCTCCATTTTCTGAACCACGGTTCCAATGAATTCAAGGCATTTTGGAGCCTGAGGTGTATAATCCGTGGCTGCAGTGATGTTGTTACTAGGGCAATGTCGTCGGCGTAGATATATTTCTCTACCCGGATTAGTGGTGGGAGATCATTTATGTATATGTTAAATAGAGTGGGCCCCAGCAAACTTCCTTGGGGTACGCCAGCTCTGATGGGGCGGAGTGTTGACTCTGCCTCATCCACTGCTGCCTTGAAGCTTCTATTTCGTAGATAGTCTTTAATGATGGCGACCAACGAATCGTTGATTCCGTATGTCGTCAGTTTATTTAGTAGGCCAGCATGCCATACTCTGTCGAAGGCGCGTTGTATGTCAAGGAGTACTGCGCCTGTAGATCGATTGTTGGGGCACTGAACCTAAAGTCTAGTATTTAAGATGACTGAGACATGGGCACGGACTTTGTAGAAAACTATTTATTGCATTTTTTTACGATAGGGAAAAGGCTACTGACGCCCTAACCCCAGGCAAACCGGGAAGTGTGAGACTCCCCAACCTGGACTTGAACCAGGGTGGCACTACTCACAAAAAAAAAAACAACAACAAAAAACATGGGAAGTAGGAGGCCCATGCCTCCCTTGTGCAGTACCGCATAAAGCACCTGCGGATTTCTGGTGAACATGTTTGCTGCCTGTCAGTGGCAGTAACTGCGAGGTGAAAGTATGATGAGCCAGTGGACACACATGACTTGCGCCCTGAGTGCCCCGCTGGAGAAGCAATTGGTGTAAATGAATGGTAGTTAATGGTGATGTGTGTTTTGTGAAAGTTACTGGTGATGCTTCCTGAAGTTGGTTCGTTCTCTGCGGAGTTGTTTTCTGTAGAGTTCCTGTGCTGTCATAGGTGGATGTTGTATATATAGGTCCTTCAGCTATCTGAACCAGAGGCTCAGGGTCGCTGTGGTGCATCGGTGGCCGTCCTGTCGTCGTCTTCAGGGCCTTCACCTCCTCCCTGATGATGAGCCGGATGTCAGTGTAGAGTTGAGTGAATTGGTGTCTTAGTGTTGGAAGTTCCTGAAGTTCGGTCTGTTGTTCTTGCAGGTGGTCCTCCAGGTGTGTCAGTTTGGCCGTCAGTGTCAGAACCTCCGCTTGGAGGTCCTGAATGGCCTCACTTAGGCCCTGGGGTTTCTGCAGTAGTTCGCCGGTATGTAGTGTTGAAGGTGTAGGTGTCTGCGCTGTCTGTGTGGTTGAAGGCACTGGTTCTTCCCGGGTCTGCTGCGGAGACGGTTGCCTGTTTCTTGGATAGGCTGGGCACATTGCTTGCCCGGTGTAGTGTCCTGTGCCAAGGCAGGTGGCACAGAACTGGCGTCTGCGGCGTAGGTCGTGCTGTGTGCACTCGGCGGTGTAGGCAGCGGCTCCAAAATAGTGGCACCGCGGCGGCGAAGAACAGGCTTCGAAGCTGTGCCCGAAAGCACATCAGCGTCGGCAAGGGCGGTGGCGCTCTGTTATGCTAACTTCGACACTCAGGAGACGCCCTAGAAAGAGCAACCCTGATGCCAAAGCAGCTTCCATATCGGCGCTGTCTTGGAACTCGATTCGGACGAGTGGCGTTAGTCCCCGGTCGCTCAGGATTCGAGTGGCCATAAGAAGGCCACAGCGACTGCGCTACGTCGATTACGTGCTTGGTAGAAAGGTCTCTAGGGACCCCCCTAACCACAGCACTTAACTTCGGTGGTAGCGACTGCGCGGGCTCCGGCGGCGGCTGCAGCTGCAGCTGCCGAGAGGCTGTGCTGGCTGCCGGTGAATTATGGGCTGTCTGCGGCGGTGTTTGTTGGACTTGCTCCGGTGACGGTGATGTGGAGGCTTCCCTGCCGGCAGTTGCCGGTGGAGAGCTGGCAGCTGGGTTGGCAGCGAGTTTGCGTTGCGTCTTCTTCCTCGGCATCTCGAAGCTCTGCTTGCGGCGGCGGGTGGAGCTGGATGGAGGCGGTGTAGGCAATGGCGGTAACTGCGGCTGCAGTTCGGCGAGACTGAGGTGGCAGCCGGCGGCGAAGCAAGGCTTGCCTGGACCGGTAGCGTCGGATGTGCTGCCTTCTCGGCGGCTGCCAAGGTGGAGGCATCGGGTGCTGCCTTCTCGGCGGCTGCCAAGGTGGAGGCATCGGGTGCTGCCTTAGCAGCGGCGAGTCTGCGCTGCATCTTCTTGGCCATCCTTACAAGTCGAAGAAGCTCCGAATGTCCTTGCGTCTTTTTTTTTTTTTTTTTTTTTTTTTTTTACCGTGGAGGTGAAAAATGCATTACGCATTCAGCCCCCTTTGTGCGCATAGCTATCCCAGCGATAGCACGCCGCCTGAGTATAGTAGCATGTTTCTGCAAATTTTCTACTCCACTTCGGTGTCCTTCATATTTTGTCGTTTGTTCTCGAATAAGCTTCTCAAAGTTCTTGATTTATGCATAGTGATGCGTGCCGTTTTCATCACTCAGCAGAAGAAGGTCACGACGATCAGATAGTTCTTCCTACACAGCTTAGTCCATATCCATGTACATAAGCTTCAGGTTTTCAACCCCATATTACGGCTATAGCACACCATAAAGTTATATTGGAAACAATGCTTTCTTTTCAGCCAGTGCAAACACGTTGATGGATATATTATTTTTGTTTTCAAATGTCGGGATTTTAGACAAAGGCGTAGCAATCGCGATACACGAGAGGTCGTATTTTTTTTCCACATATTTGTAATTGGTTACACGTTGGGGATCCTTTTAAATGAATTTTGCGTGGAGAGCATATAAAAACCATGTCTCATCAGGACGATTCTGGAGGTTCACACGCGATTTGTTTGCTTCTATAGATGCAGGTAGATGAATGTAACTGCTCCCGCGAAGTGGGTTGTTATTGTTAATTTGAAGGCACCCTCTCAACAGTAAGCAGCTTCCATTAAGTTGTGATTCGTCCATTTCAACAGCCAATTTCTTGAATTTCGTCTCTAAAATTGGTCTAAATCAGTTCCTTGAAACACTGTCTGATTCCTGGCTTGAAGGTCTTGTCATTACTTTTTCCAACACTGTTTACAAATCGGCATTCCACTAACAGGTAAATCTTCACAGCTTTATGTGTGGAGAACTCTTTTAGAACAAATTGTATAATCCTGTGTTTA